>JAHRHJ020003231.1:0-223711 GCA_019776745.2 Taxus chinensis
CAATCACAAAAGCATCCAAATTACACAAGATAACATTGCCACTCTGGTATATAAACCGTAGAAGGTCAACTATCAGAATTAAGAATACAACACATAAGTAACAAATACTTATTTCCCATTCCTTTCAGAACTATACAAATACATTTTAGGCATTCAGCATACTTGATACAATGCTCAACGGAAAAGAAACATCTTTCCACATTTAGTACATTTAGAAAATCAAGCTGTAATTCATTATAAATCAAATTAAACAATCTGATCATCCGGTCAGATCTGCATTGCTTTTACCACTTACGGCAACCATCTGCAAAAATAGTCAACATGAGTCAGTTCGATGAACTGAGCATGATAAGCACTAACTTTTAAAACAATTGCAATCCGTCAATTGTTTTTCATTAAACACCCTGTTTAAATGAGATCAATTCTCCAAACAAATAAACATATTCAGACTATGCCTTTTGAAATACAAAAATGGCTACAAATGTGTAACTCTATCATCGTTACAAAATAGTCTTAAACACTTCTCAATTATTTCATCAAATATTAGAAATCAAGAACGAAAGTATCCAAAGCAATTATCTTGAATCCAAGATCAGCAATATTGAACAAATCGTTACTTTCATCAGAAAAAGGAATATCATAACAAATCGTGATTCCATCAATATGATACAAAAACAATTCCAACTGTTAAACAGATATCAACATGCATTGTTATGATAGAAGAGAAAGAAACAAATCATTCACATTTCCCTTCACACAAGCTCATGACTGTACCATCTCCTCATATGGAAAGCCTTCATCCTACATGCATACGAATAAGTCCGACGAGCCACAAGAAAAATCACTGTTTAAATAAAAATCAATAAACACAGACGTCAAAGCTTCTGTACAGTAGCTAACAGCGCCTATACAGTGATGACTATCAACCAACAGACTCACAAGACCTTCCACAAGAAGTGGCAAACTAGATGGGTTTCTCCACATTGCCTGTCGAGGTGCAGTCGACAGCTTAGTTCAGTCTAGCTTAAAACATGGATAGTTTTGCAAGAAAAGACTAACATGCTAACAATCCTGCACATAAACCTATAGCCCAAGCTAGTCCCTTCTAAACACAGTAAGGCTTTTCGACCCAAGGTCAAAATCAAGAACTTTTATTATATCACGGCCAACAACAAACTTCATCGCATTAAGCAATTTGATGTTTCCATAAGACTATGCGAAGATTATCCTACAAATTCCGTAACATACACAGCCTCATCCAACTAGGAAAAATCAGAAAGGAAACATATCATTCTGTATTTACATCTGTACGCAATCGGAATCAGACGTATAGCATTCACGATTCATTTATACAAGGCCAAGCATTACTTGATATAAATCATTACTCAGGAAATCCCACAATGTCAAAACAACAGTATACCAAGTCAAGTTTTTAACCGAGGCAAAAGAAAATATCCAGGATAACTTCCACAAATTCAACTGAACCCGAACAACAGTGGCAAGACAAATTGTTGCAAATGATTCCATCTAAAAAAGAAGGCAAATCAATGGTGTACATAAAAAAATCAGGCAAAAGCAAATTTAAATACTGATTTCAACACAAGGAACCCGACTGACCTTTGCCAATTCTTCGCACAAGTTTACACAGAATGTAAACGTAAAAATACACCCAAAGAATCTGTACCATAAAATCCTTGCAACACGAAGGTATTCTTACAAATAACAGAGGTCTTAGTACATGTTATTCCCTCAAGTCACTGACTCATCAATTACCAATATTCAATTATATTTAACTTGAACAGAGGTCCAAATATAAGTAAATCATTCAATCTGACTCCGCAGAGTCGTTCTGATTACAACAAAATATGAATATATACATATTGCATACTGATAACGGGTTGAAACCCATAACCACAAAGCAAGGAATACACAATTTCCAAAAAGGGCGCAATGAAATACTGAAACACAATAAGTTATTCGTTCAAAATAACTTAAAATACCATAGCGAAGCCCTACTAGGTTCTGTAACCTTCACCAATGATAACCACCACAAACTTGCAAAGAAGTCCAATAAGACTGAACATTCACACAAAAGTCCAACAGTATCTTTTCCGACAAGAATCAACAACAAGCCTCATCAACAAGTTTCAATCATACAAGTTTCTACTGTATCCTGAACCCAGCAAGAGAAGAATGCCATGGGTTCTCGCCGGAGCCGAGAAGATACCCTTCAAGCACATGTTACACAAACTTACGCCGGAATGTGAAGCACAATAAAATAGAGAACATTTCGAAATACATCACACACCCATTAAGGGTTAAATTTGAAAAACGAACAGCATAAAGATACAGTACCAAAAATCACACAAGACAACCATAGGAAATCATCTATTTCCATAAATCATTTGAACAGAGTTGTTCTAATGAAATCACTTGAAAGACAGCAAGATTTTTAAAGGTTAGGGCCTAACATGCCTGGATTTTTGCTCAAAATTCCGAAGCAGACCACTGAAAGAGCTCGGACTTCCTTTTCCTTTTCCAAGTTAGAGCGACCAACAAAATTTTGCTATCTCCATGACATATATATTTTCCTTGCCAGAGAAAAGAGCTAGATACCCTCATACTCGCCATGCAACTCAAGAAGACTGGTGTGAAGAACCAGTGAACAGGTAGAAGGAAAACCGAAATTCACGATAAGCCAAACAAACCAACAACTTTCCAATTTGCATGCCTTCTCGTGAGTTCCGAGCTCGACTACCGAGCTCATTAATTGCATTTACTCCAATTTTCCCGCTCAAACTCCACTGCCACCGACCGCCAAAGTTGGCGATAGACAAATAAAATCTCCAGACCATTTTCAGTTTTGGCGACCTGCCACGTCGGCTCAGGTTAGCTGTTTCTAAAACCTCTGCCAATACCTGTCCTTCATACTTATCCTAATGCATTTAATTACATAGAAAATGCCGCCCATGGTTCGCACCCCTCCATAGGTCCCCTTTACATTCTTGCTCACTAGTTAGGTTAGTAACTTAGGTTAGAATTTAGGATAACACCTAGTCTAACCACTTTACACATAGATACTAACTTATGACATTAGCTCTTAGCCTAGGTCTAGGTTAGATTAACACTAATCTAACCCCTAGGTTAGGTTTAGTTTTAGGTTACTAAACATTAATAATTCCAGTTAGGTCTACATTCTGTACACTTAGAAAAAGACCTACAACATACATTCTCGAACAGGGTTAGTTCCTGTCCCGCCTTAGGCTACAGAATTATATGAAACTGAATTATTACCTGGTCCACGATTGAGACCTTCCAGATATACTTCGATATCGGGAACCAATCCATTTCACATGATCAACCTGAGTCATACTCCGGACTAGCTTATTCAATGCTTCTAGACCTTGCAACCTGTTCAAGGTCTGTAATTTTAATTCATCATGAACAAACTTAAAGCAATACTTGGATCAATTCCACTGATCCAAGGCTAGGTCTTATAGAAGGGTAACTCTGTAATTCATTCCGAGATCAGATTAAACTCAGATGTAAAATGAAATAAATAAAAGAGTCCAATCATATTCTGACTCAGTCAAGATCTGCAATCTGCAAAGAAATTACAGTACATATCAAGCATGATTTCTTAATCGAGGAACACATCCTTTTACAAGAAATCACATATCAACACTTGTATGCTCAGGAGGAAGTAACAACAGTTCAGGGTGTTACATGCTTCCCTCCTAAAAAGATTCATCATCCCGATGATTACATATTCAATTAACCTTCAGGTCAATCTATTTATCAGTACACAAATAATGTGACTATTTCATATTTGAATAGTTCTAGAAATCAATGTCACAACACATTTTTATTCAACCTGAACAATGTTTGCCTTCATCTGGCTTTCATAAATACTCCAAAAAAATAAGTTCATTAAAAGAATGTTTTGTCAACAGATTTCATTCTGTTGAAAAAGAGAAGGAAAAGCAATTTTCATCTCTTCCAGATTTTCCCAAGTTGCACTTTCTTCGTTAAACTGGTCCCACTGGACCTGGACATTGTTGTATTTCACGATTTCTTAAATGCAATTGGCGAGTTTCCAGCACTTGTGTGGGTTTAACCACGATTATTCCTGGGTCTTGGACCTGCAAGGAATTCCAATTTAAAACATGTGACAGATCTGAAACGTATTTCTTAAGCAAAGAAATATGGAAAACATCATGCATGCGAGATAAAGCAGGTGGCAATGCTAAACGATAAGCTACAGGATTGATTATTTCAACAATTTCGAAAGGTCCCACGAATCGAGGTGACAACTTGGCAGCCTTGCCAAAAGTTATAGAACTCTTTCTGGGTTTAACACGAAGAAAAACCTTATCACCAAGCTCAAACCTTCATATCAACCCGCTTAAGGTCAGCATAGCTCTTCTGTCTATCTGCTGCTTCCTTTAGTCGTTCACGTAAATCAGCTTAACTTGTTGTTCCATTTCTAGTGAGAATCTCTGGTCCAATTACCACTCCATCCTCAACACTGTCCCAACTAACAGGAGTTCTGCACTTTCTTCCATAAAGTGCTTCAAATGGTGCCATTTTAAGAGATGAGTGATAAGTATTGTTGTATGTGAACTCAACTAATGGAAGATACTCAGTTCCCATTTATACTGTTGATCCATGCAATACATTCGCAACATGTCCTCGGAGTAACACTTGATTTACCCTCTCAGTTTGTCCATTCATTTCCGGATGATATGTAGAACTGAAGTTTAGTTTCGTTCCAAGAGCTGCGTTAAGCGTTTGCCAAAACCTTGACGTCATTCTAGGATCCCTGTCAGATATAATCAATTCTGGTACACCATGCAATCTGAAAATTTCGTGTATGAATCTTTTGGCCAGCACTGGTGAATCATCCTTTAGATTTCCAGCGATGAAATGGAGCTACCTTAGTCATTTTATCTACAACTACCAGGATAACATCATGTTTATTCCTGGACATGGGTAGTCCTTGTACAAAATCCATGGTTATTACTTGCCATTTGTACTGCGGTATGCTATGAGGATATAACAGTCCAGCAGGGTGCATATGTTCTGCCTTCACCCGCTGACATTCCAGACAATGAGTCACAAAATTAATTACATCCTTTTTCATACCTTTCCAAAAGTATTGCTGTTTTAAATCAGCAAGCATTTTTGTGATGCCTGGGTGTCCAGAGAAAGGTGAATTATGAAATTCAACTAACAACTTCTTTCTCAAATCGTTCAGCATAGGTACATATACCTTGTTTTCATAACACAAGATTCCTTCATTATCAAAATGAAAACCTTTATACCTTATATCCTTAGGTTCTGCAGCAAGCGCTGCTTTTACTTGCTGAAAGTATGCATCTGATTCTGAGGCAACTTTTTACCTCGTCTTTAAACTGAGTTCTTAATGTTATAAGAGGAGAAATGTGCCTCCTACGACTTAGAGCATTAGCTACTCTATTCTCCTTCCCTTTGATATAGCTAATATCAAATGGTCATATTGTGATAAAAATTCTAACCATCTTCTCTGTCTGGCATTCAGATTGGGCTGAGTACAAATATATTTCAGTCCTAAGTGATCAGGTTTTTTTCAACTCAAAAGGTTTCCCAAGTAAGTAGTGTCTCCAGACTTGAAGTGCATGAACAATGGCAGCAAGTTCCACATCATGAGGGGCATAATTCAGCTCATGTATACTTAAGTTTTCTACTTTCATATGCTATGACCTGATCATTTTGTAGCAAAACACCTCCAAGGCCTTCCCCAGAAGCATCCACTTACAACAAGTAAAATATCCCATTGAGGGTCTGGTACAGCTAATATAGGTGTAGACAAGTCAACTGGTCTTTTAGACTTTTGAAAGCCGCTTGTAGCACTTGTCGTTCCATATGAATTTCTTATCCTTCTTCATGCAATGAATTTATTGGTGCAGCTACCTTGGGAAAAATTCTTTACAAATTTTCTATAGTAACCAGCAAGACCCATGAATCTTCTTACTTCATGATAACATTCTTTGGCGCAGGCCACTCAGTTATTGCCACTATTTTTGAAGGATCTACACTCAATTCCTTCTTTACTTATGACATGACCCAAATAGTGAACTTCTGAATCAAAGAAAGTACATTTGGATAACTTACCATACAACTTTCTTTTTCTCAGAATTTCCAAAACTATCTTCAAATGCTCATTGTGCTCCTCAACGCTTTTAGAATAAATGAGAATATCACTCCAAGAATACAAGTACAAAACTTGTCTAGGTATTCTTGAAAAATATTGTTCATCCAAAAGTTCATAAAGGCTGCGGGTGCATTAGTTAATCCAAAGGGTAGAACTGTGAATTCATAATGTCCGTACCTTGTTCAGAAAAGTTGTTTTATGATTCCATCTTCACTCTCTAATCCTTAACTGATGATAACCAGATCGAAGGTCTATCTTAGAATAAACCGCTGCTCCACGCATCTGATCAAATAGATCATTGATCCTTGGAAGTGGATATCGGTTCTTGATTGTTGCTTTGTTCAACATCCGATAATCAATACACAACCTAAGTGTTCCATCCTTCTTTTTCACAAATATTGGGGAGGGTGCTCCCCAAGGTGAAACACTTGGTCTAATCAAACCTTTAGACAAAATTCTTGCAACTGTGCCTTAAGCTTGACTAACTCTGTAGTAGTCATCCAATAAGTGCGCTTTGGATATAGGTTCGTGTTCCCTGGTTTGATTTCAATGGTGAAGTCAAATTCTCTCTTGGGTGGTAACCCTGGTAATTCCTTCGAAGGAAAAACATCCGTTGAAACTTTGTAGCAGAGGGAATTTTTTCATGAATCACCATCTTCTTCTGAAGATTCAGATATCTTTACTGCATAAAGGGTGCATCCTTTATTCTTAGCCTTTTTAAGCTGCATAGCTGACAGTTTTCTAACTGAAATTTCCCGTTTCACACCTTGAATCTCTGCTATTTCCAGCTGATCATCTAAACATTTTATGTTCTTTTCATAGCAGTCTACTTTTGCTTTATGGTCAGCTAACCAATTGACACCGATGACAATGTCATATGATCCCAAAGGTGTAACATAGAGATCAACTTCCATGGAAAAGTTAGGTAAGTCAAGGACTGCCCCAAAAAGACACATACTCACTGTATGAACAGAGTTATTACCATACTGTACAGTCCAAGATTTATCCATTTTTCCAGCTTTTCTTTTAAGTTTAGAAGCAAGTTTATTAGAAATAAAATTATTCAGTAGCTCCTGTATCAAAAAGAATAGTGACAAGTATGCCAAATAACTTACCCAGAACTTCTATAGGTGTCACTTGCTTTTCAGCTTGCTTGTCTGCTACTGCAGCATGTATCTTATGCTGCTGATTACGATCATCCTTCTTCAAAGGGCACTGATTTGCGTAGTGATCTTTTCCACAATTGTAGCAGCCTCCTACAGGTCCCTTTTTTAGGCTCAAAGTTGCCTCCAGTTTTGTAATTCATCACGTTGTCCTCCATAGGGCTTCTGCCCATTGTTATAATTTTTAACAAAATTATCCCTTACATTTCCAGCAGGCTTATTTCCTACTGCTTTCTTATTGACCCTTATCCTCCTGGAAACTTACTTAGCTTGTTTCCAAACTTTTTCCATGGTCCTTTTCCCTAAGGTGCAAGAGAGGTTGGAGAAGGATTTGCAGTCTTCTTCCGCACTTCCTCTTTATGAGCAGAAATAGCCTTTAATTTCTGTTCTTGTCTTATGGCCTTTTCAACAACTCCTTCCATAGTGGTTGGACTGTGGACATCAACCTCTCCCCCTATCACGGGATTCAATCCCATGATGAATTTCCGTATTCTAAATTCTCGTCAGTTTGATACTGGGGTACATACTTAAGGAGTTTTGTAAACCGCTCCCAGTATTCAGTTACCGTTAGCTTCCCTTGAGCTAAGTTCTGAAATTCAGTCATTTTCTGATCATAGAAAAGTTTTGGCAGCCAACGTTGCCTAAAATAGCCTTTTAAATTGATCTCAAGTAATATTGGTCTCATCAATATTTAGTTCAGCTTTACGGCTATCCCACCACGAAGATGTCTTCGTGGGAAAGTTGATAGGCTCCCCAAATAGCTTTGGTTTCCTCTGAGAAGTTTCTTATTGTAAAGTACTTTTCTCCATTTCGCTGAGCCAGTTCTCAGCTCCATCTCCTATTGTGGTGCCATCATACTTAGGTGGACTTATCCTTTTTATATCATTAGTGAGTTCTGCTGCCAATCTGGCCTTTTTGTTTTCTGGTTGGACAGGTGCATTTGCCAGCATTAACATATTATTACAACCCATCCAACATCGGGGTTGTCCTCAGGAGGTTGCTGATTATTATTATCAGCTTCTTCATCCTCCTCATTTCCCATCACCTACTGTTCAAGTACAGCTAAATGATCTCTTGTGTCCAACATGGCAGCAAGGATCTCATCAAGGTTCTGGGTTGTTGCCACTCCTCCTTCAGGTGGATCATTATTTGCAACGTTCCCCCCTTGTTCTAACCATTTTCTGTTACAAGAAAATTCAGGTTCTTAATCAAATTATGGACACAATAGGCCCAAGAGCTGTAACCTTCAGCTCTCATACCAAGATGTAGCATCCCCAATTTATACCTTAGAACAAGTATTTTTTTATTTTTTTTGATAATTGCATACTGGTTCTAAATACATAATCTAGAACTCATAAATCAAAATAATCATTCTTATAATAGACAACCATATGCAGCTGTAATGACTCGGAGTACCTCAGATCTATTCATTTCATGACTCGGTAATCTACCAATCTATTCATGTAGTAATAAGAGTTGGCGTTTTTATTTAACACAACACTCTTGCGGTTCTCTTCCCTATTCTAGGATTCAGAATGCTTTGTCTAAGGAACCTAATCTGAATAATTGTTACCATTATTCATCGGAATCTCATTCCTTAGACTAGGTGACATAGGACAACGCAATCAGCATCTTGCGATACTTTGGCCAAATATTTGAAACATAATGTTTATGTCTTGTAGTCCTTAACGGGCATGCTCGTCAATCTGGAATATGCCCTTCACCCCATTCTTATGTTATGTAGAATGTCTTATGCTGACTTCTGTCAGTCCCTCCTATCCCAACTTATTCACTCAGAAACAGATTAACAAGGTGATAACGTTATATGGATGCTCTCAAGGATTAGGGATACGATGACATACTGGTTCAACCCTAGTTAAACCAGTGTGTCAAGATACCCCCGAATCTCCTAGGGTAGCCTTATAACATAATCACATTCCTAATCGGTCCCTGAGTAATTCGTTCGAGATCAAAGTGTAAATCTTAGCGATCAATGCAAAGGGGTGTCATCATAAGTCACCTGTATTGTTGTAACTTCGAGAAGATCCTAATATTCTCGGAGGTACAACCCTACAGTTGACTTGTGCCGTCAACCTTTAAATCCGCCTCGAAAAGATCTACTTATTAATATGTGTTACATACGTTGAGTTAAAATTATACCATTAAAGACGTTCCCCTAAGGGTAGCCTTTCCCGATCCCTGGGTTTCCTCATCTTAGGATTACCTTCCTCAATTAAAACCCATTACACGGTGGGGAGTGATTAAGGCCAGAGGTCTCATCAAGGAGTTCTTAGAATATACGTGATTCTAAAACAACGGAATTGGACAATAACTCATCAAACTTCATATGAGATTGTTATCTGAACCCTTTTTAGGTTTGCATCAGTTCTCCTAACTGAATTTATATCATACCTACTAGTATCAAGATATAAATGATTAAGAATCCAATTAAATGTCATCCTGTCATAGATCAAGACTAGGGAGTAGTAATTTATATTCAGCTTGATTAGCATTCCTGTTTAGGTCTACTTTAATCCTATCTTCCACAAAGACAATGATTTAAATTTCAATTTTGCTTTCGATAGAACAAATTAGAACTACTAAACACTTATAAGAATTCAATCATATTTTCTTGTAAGCTTTCATTGACAATCACAAAAGTCTCCAAATTATACAATGATAACAATGCCCCTTCAAGGTCATATAAACCGAAGAAGGTCAAACTATCAAAGATAAGAATACTAACATATAAGTAACAATTACTTATTTTCATTCCTCTCAGAGCTATATCAAATACATTTTATGCATTCAACATATTCCATACATTACTCAACAGTAAAAAGGAGCATATTTCCTCATATAGTACATTAAAAGAAAATCGAAGTTGTAATTCGTCATAAAACCAAGTTAAACAATCTGAACATCCTGTCAGATTTGCATGCTTTTACCACTTACAGCGACCATCTGCAAAAATTGTCAACACGGGTTAATTCGATGAACTGAGCATGATAAGCACTAACTCTTAAAACAATTACAATCCACCAACTGTTTTCATTAAACACCCTGTTTAAATGAGATCAATTCACCAAACAAGTAAACATAATTCAGACTATACTCTTAGTAATACAAACATGTCTATAAACTTGTAACTACAATATTTTTGTTACTAGAATAGTCCTATATGCTTTCTCAAATATTTCATCAAAAATATTAGAGATCAAGATGAACAAAAAGTATCCCGAAGACAATTATTCATCTGTAAATCCCAAGGACAGCATGACCATCAGACAAGACCATTAAATTCAACACTGAATAAAGATGAATATCATAACCATTCCTGATTCCAACCTTAGGTTAAAAAACAGTTCCAACTGTTAGATAAAAAATATATCGACATATATTTTCATAATAGAAGAGAAAGAAAACAAGTCATCCATATATCTCTTCAACATCAAGTTCATGACTGTTCCGTCTACTCAAGAGTAAAGCTTTCACCTTATACACATTCGAATAAGCTCAGACGAGCCACAAAGAAGGATTATAGTTTTGTTAAAATTCAATTATGACAACAATTTCCTGTAACCTATTAGCATTGCAGTAGCTCTCGCGCCATCAAACAGTGTTGAATAATCCAATCAAATAGTTTACACAGGACTTTCCACACTGAAGCGACAAACGAGAAGAATATCCAACGCCATCGTCTTTTCGAGGTACAGTTTATAGTTCCTTTAGTTCAGCCAAGCTTACGACTAGACATATCATATATAAATAAATTAGACGCGGTAATCAAAAGCACCATAGTTCCATTTAAGTTAACAATCCCACTGAGTCAAAAACTCACATCAACATAGTTCAATTTAATCTCTGCTACTAATACACAACAAGGACTTTTCGACCCAAGAGTTGAGCCGAACATACAACGTAACATGGGCTCATTATATCGCAGTTCCAAATTCAATACAATACTTGGCATTGAGCAATTGATGTTTCCCTATTGAAGTATGAATTCGAGATAATCACACAGAATTTCCGAAACATACTAAAAGTACTCACATCGGGCTGGAATAAACTATAGATGTTACAACATAACATTACTTTTCAGTGTCTCCACCTGGATGCATTCAAGTTGATAACAGTTTAGTATTCATAATAAAACAACAGCATTCATAACCCAGCTTTGAATGACACATTATAAAATACTACACACCTTCCAAGGAACTCTCACTGAGTGACAATGTCAACAGTGTACTAAATCATAACAGGGCTTACACATGAGACAGAAACACCAGGTCACATATCCAAGGATTCCAACTGATTCCATGAGCAACAGTATCAAAACACAACTGATTGCATATGATTCCATCTGAGCAAAGAAATGGTACACATTTAAATATCAGGCACCTCTGCAAATCTAAATAAGGAGTCTTACCCATGTCGTATTCTTCAAATAAACTTCTATCAGAACTAGAAGGATACAAGATAATTTTATCAAATTCACAAGTTTATTCTAACAGAATACAAATAACGTATATAGTATTCACGACCCAAAGAGTCTGTACCCCCCATAGATCCGTGCATATACGAACCTATCCTTAAGACTCAATAACAGAGAATCGTAATACGTATAGTATTACTTCGATTAAAACTGGCTGTACATCAAATACCAATGCTCAATTATATCTAGCTTCAACAGTGGTCCAAGTATATATATATATATATATATATATATATATACAATCATTCAATCGACTCGACAGAGTCGTTCCGATTACAGAAGCCGAAATATAAGATATATACATATATGCATACTGATTCCAACCGTGTTCAAATAATAATAAATATTCACAATCAGGCCTATACAGAAGCAAAAATATTGGTTTCGTAACAAGGATTCCAACTGAGCCCATACAACAATGAGTCACTCTAAGCTAACACAGAAGGGTTAATCATTATATACGCATCAGTAGTTCAGACTTTAGTCGAACCCAAGTAATATTCTCCATCAAAAACTCCTTCAAGAATTCAAAATACCATCAACTCAATATTTACCACGGCAACGAGATTACAATAAGATGATTCGATTCACGACTGTACTTCTTCAGAAACAAAGACATTCATTTCATTTCAAGAAGTTCTTCAGTATCAATCACGTCCACAAGTATCTCATAACATAGCCTATGATGAAGTTGAAATATCATGCACACTCAAGCATTCCAACAGTATCCTTGGGAATCAAGTGAACACAGTAAGGTCATCAGTAGCCTGAACCGAGCAAGGGAAACAATGCACGGGTAATCCACACAGCACTGATTTCATGTATTTTCCTTGCAAACATTTCGTTACACAGACTTCTAACCGGAATGCAAAAACATAATACAAGACAGAGCAGCAGTTAGAAATATAATGCACACACCCGTCAAGGGTTAAAATTGAAAAATCGAAACAGCAAGAATATACAAGTGCCAACTAAATCACACAAGAGCTACCATAGAAAACCAACTGAATTTCAAAAATCATCTAAATAGAGTTGTTCTAATGAAATCACTTGAAAGACAGCAAGATTTTTAAAGGTTAGGGCCTAACATGCCTAGATAATATTGCTCAAAATTCTGAAGCAGACCACTGAAAGAGATCGAGACTTCCTCCTCCTTTTCCACGTTAGAGCTCACCAACAAAATTTTGCTATCTCCATGCCATATATACTTTCCTTGCCAGAGGAAAGAGCTAGATACTGCTTAGTACTCGCCATGGAACACCAAGAAGATTGGTGTGAAGAACCAGTGAACAGACAGAGGGAAAACCTGAATTCGCATGATAAGCCAAACAAACCAACAACTTTCCAATTTGCATGCCTTCCTCGTGAAATCTGAGCTCGACTACCGAGCTCATTAATTGCATTTACTCCCAAAATCCCACTCAAACTCCACTACCACCAACCACCATAGTTGGCGATAGATAAAGAGAAATTCCAAGACCATTCCTAACTTTGGTGACTCTGCCACGTCGGCTCAAGCTAGCCATTTTAAAACTTCTCGCACCAGTTACCTGTCCCTCATGCTTATCCATCCGCATTAAATAACATAGAAACTGCCACCCATGGTTCACACCCCTCCATAGGTCCCCTTTCTTCCTTGCTCAATAGTTAGGTTAGTAACTTAGTTTAGGATTTAGGATAACACCTAGTCTAACCTTCATAGCACATAGGATACTAACTTAGGACATTTAGCTCTATAGCCTAGGTCTAGGTTAAACTAACACTAACCCCTAAGGTTATAGATTATAGTTTAGGTTTAGGTTATTAACCTTAATAAATTCCAGTTTAGGTCTAACATTTAGTATGCTCAGAAAAAGAACCTACAACATGCATTCACGAACAGGGTTCAGCTCCTGTTCTGCCAATAGGCTAATTGAATTATATGCAACTGAATTTATTACCTAGTCCATGACCAAGACCTTCCAGATATACTTCTATATCGGGAACCAATTCCATTTCACACGATCAATCTGAGTTAGACTCGGGATTGGCTTTATTCAATGAATTTAGACCTTGCAACCTGCGAAAGGTTTAGAATTTTTTTTTTAATTCATCATGAATAAACTTAAAGCATCTACTTGGATTAATGGCACTGATCCCAGGCTAGAGTCTTATAGATGAATAACTTTATAATTCGTTCCAAGATCAGATTAAACGCAGGAGTAAAATGAAATAAATAAAAGAGTCTAATCAAATTCTGACCCAGTCAAAGATCTGCAATCTGCAAAGAAGATTCAGTACATATCAAGCATGACTTCTCAATCAAAGGAACACATCCTTTTTACAAAAGAAATCACATATCAACATTTGTATTCTTAGGAGGAAGTAACAACAGTTCAGGGTGTTACACACGCACACGCACAAACACACACACACACGAACACACACATCCACATGCACATGCACAAACGTGCATAAACAC
Source organism: Taxus chinensis (assembly GCA_019776745.2). Classification (NCBI taxonomy): domain Eukaryota; kingdom Viridiplantae; phylum Streptophyta; class Pinopsida; order Cupressales; family Taxaceae; genus Taxus; species Taxus chinensis. The sequence continues at coordinate 14,313 of JAHRHJ020003231.1, forward strand.
GCACACACACATACACACACACACATACGCACACCCACACACACGCATGCCAACACATATATCACATTTATATTGATCATAGTTCCAGTAACCACATTATATTCAAAATGGTCATAATAGACCAAATGTATCAAGACATACATGAATATCATGTATCAGAGATCCTATCTATGCTTCCCATATTACATAAATTTTCACAGAACCATCCCTATAAATATGATATCATTCCTACAACCCTCTAATGGTAACCCAACCTATTAGAACATCCTACTCTTATTTGCATGGCTTCAACTTTCATCCTCTTTTTCATGATCCTGAAGCTTCCCCTCATTGAAATCTCCCCATTCAGGTCTGTCTTCCTTGATCTAGAGAATCTCTATAAATAGGTTTAACACCCATCATCATGCCTTTCTCTAGGGGAATATTGCTTGCCAAGTGTCCATGTGGTCCTATAGTGGAGCATTCTTCTTCTGATCCAAGCTCTCCACTTTCTGCAATGAATGTCTTACGGGAATGTTTTATGCATCTCATATTCTTTCCTTTACCACCAAGTCATCAGGTTGGCACCTTTCTGATCCTCCACTCAACACACCTTCTCAGAAATGTCATGTTTTTCCTCAATTGCTTCTCGGAGAGCTGAATATCGAGAAGTCCTGAGATCCTTTGATCTACCTTGCACATTCATCATGGTTTCTACTAAACCCTTCTAAAACCCATGTCCAATGTGATTTTCCCCCATGCACCCTTATTATTTATTGGTCCTGTGTGTGCATGCGCCCTTTTGTACTTACGCCAATATTTTGAGGCCCAACATTACCCATGGGTACACTAAACTTTTTCTCCATCCTCAGAAACATCCTATCCCTAAATAATAAATAATGGTGGGACTTTGAATGGTTGGAATAAATAATTAAATGAAGAATTAGAAATGGAAGAAATAAAAAATGGAGGAATTCCAGAATAATTTGTTTACCCATGAAGAATTGAACTCCTTGAGTGATGGGAAATCTTCCTGGAACCTTCCCCATTTTTCTACCTCAATCATTTCCTAGAAATCCAATTCACCATGTGCCTATTCCCATAGATTCACCTACTAGGACACTTACCTCATCAATAAAGTTCATCATCCTTAGCATTTAGCGTATTCACAATGTATTCTAACTATTTTTTGAGGTCATCCAGCGCATCCATCTTGCGGGTTATCTAGAGGATATAATTCTTTAAGCCGGTTTTTTTGATCTAGCCTTGTAAGGTCTTAATGGATTATGACTTCTTCTCTACCTCAGCTACGATTTTATGCCCAATTTCTCTTCTCTGGTTCCCCTTATTTTTCTCCTAAAACTCCTTGAGATCTGCCTCATGTGTAGCAACTAAATTATTGCTAATCTATTCTTGTAAGGGCAATTTGCAAACCTTTCTACCCAATGTTAAGCTATCTATGCAGAAAAATTTACAGTGGTAAGGAGATTTGTGTATCAAGTGAATATCTCCAAAACCTTCTACTTTTCCTCTTTCTCCTAGTGCACTAGTGCCTCTTCTACTGATTCTAAGGAAAGCATCCCCATTTTAAGATACTAGAACAAGGGGATTTTTTTTTTTTTTTTATACAACGTTCCCTGTTATGAATTATATAATTCAAACACACGTTCAAGTTTTAATAATTGCTCTCTGTCCAATTAATGCAGTTTGGATCACACAATTTCCTTTTAAAAACTAATGTTCTCTGTTCACATATTTGCAATATGGAACACACATTCAGTGCCATTCAATCATATAACAGATACCATATGCTGCCGTAAATGAATCGAAGAACTACCGATCTCCCATTTTATGGCTCGGAGTTTCAGCGATCTCTCATTTCATGACTCGGCGACTTACCGATCCTTCATGTTAATTCATGCATAGTATAATGAATATACATGGTTCTTTTACCATTTCCGGTTATCGAAGTGATCCATTTAAGAAGCCTATCTGAATATCTGTTACTGATATTCATCTGACATCCTGCATCTTAAACTAGGTGATTAGGACAACGCAACCAGCACTTGCGATACTTTGGCCAAAGATTTTCACATGCTTTGCATGATCATATTCCTAGATGTGATACACATCAATGGAATACGTCCTTCACCTCACTTCGTCTGTTATCTAGAATGGTCTTTCCTGGTCTCTACCAGTCCTTCCATTTAAGGTCAAACTCTAACCCCAACTAGCAATATGAACGAGTATAGGAAGTTACTCATGGTAACTAAAGATACGCAGACATACGGTGTCGTTCCTAGATGACTCCGTGTGTCTAGTTACCTTTAGTCCTCCGGAGTCACTCCGTATACGTGATCACATTCCTATCCCCAGCCAAGAACTTAGTATCCAGCTTATGTAAACTAGATTTAATTCGGGAGGGCATTGTAATATGTCAGCTATAACATTGTGTCGTCATGAAGGCCCCGCCTTCATGAAGACACCATATTGTAGCTGGCGTATGTCAATGTCCTACGGAATCCTCTCATCGAGGGTACACATCCAGCTCAATTGTGATTTGGTTATAATCTTAGTATTTAAGATCAACTTTCAGCAGCCATGCTGATCCTTTATCCTTGTTCTTGTTACAGTTGTATGTAGCTAAGAGAGACTTAATTTGTCTTCTAGCTTAATACGCATCTCCTCCTTCATACCGAAGGGTTGCATATTCACTTCTTGGTTCCTTTCTTAATCTTTGGACTAATCAGTCCATTATCGATAAACTTAATAAGTTTAACCTATTAAACTTAACCAAGTTTTCCACAACTGTAAACAAATTCAGAATTCCATCTTATTAGACGTCATTTAAACGAGGTCTAATTCTAAATGAATTTATTCATTTATCCTCCTTAACCTTACTTAGTTAAGGTCTGTTAACAATAGATATGATTTCCCATATCTTTATTTTCTGAATTTAAACATTCGAGGCTATTAACGGAGTCCGAATACAAGGTTCGGCTGCCCCTAAGTTATTTGATATCCCTTAGCTTTCAAACTAATCCCGAATACCTTCCAATTAGGATTTCATGTTTATCTAAATCTTTTTAATGTCAATTCAAAATTCATCTTAACCCAAGTATGAACTAATTGCACATTTCAACGTAAAAGTTGCATTCAGGTAAAGAATAGATGTTATTTCCTTTTAAATTCATCCATTAACATTTGAATAATTCCAAGTCAAGGAATAATGTTATATTCTCAAACTTATTCAACAATATCAAACTGATACAGTTATTGAAAATATCACACTTTTACTTGTATTCATCCATCAGATTTACAATCTATACATTTGCCAGTCCAAACGACTGGACTTTGTTTATATCAAACAACATTACAACTCATAAAGATAGAAGAATGTAACTTCTTCCTTTCTCATTTCCTCGTGGAGGAGTAATAGCTATCAATACAATCCATCTTCAGTTAATCAAAGAAGTATCAGAAAACAACCATGTCTTCATTTATACTCAAGTTTCATCTGCAAAATTACTTGCACGGGTCAGTTCATTGAACTGAGCATATTAAGCACTTGTCATTAAAATGAGGTGCTTTTAATTAACTGTCTCAATAAAAGAACCCTGCTTTTATGAAACGTTAATATGAACATCATTCAAGAATTAAATACCAAAAAGGATGAACAACATATCAACTCAATCATCTAATTACCCTCCCAATCAGACAAAGGATTACTGCCCTCTTTCCCAAATAATTATTACAAGAAGTAATTTCCTTCAAACAGTTCCAGATTACAAACATCTGTAAGAACTAAAAACACAATTATGCAACTTGTTCTAACATAAATGCTATCAATTCCATTCCTTACAATAGTTGTGAATTCAAAAGATAGATCTTAACTAAAATCTAAACCGAATTATTTCCCTTCTTTCATACAACTCATCTGATTTCAAGCAATCAAACGCTGAAGAGAAAAGTAAACAACAATTAAATACAAATGCTTAACCCAAGCAGTACGAAATTCGTTCCATAACAATTATAGATTTCCAACTGTATGAGAGAAAAATGATCATTAATTCAAATTATCCATTCACACTCTCTTTCCTTTCCTCATAGCTGTACTAGAAATTTTAATCCAAACGTGATATCAATCAATGATAACAGTCCAAAGAGAAATAAACGAAAATCAATAATCGAATATAAGGGAGAAAGATCACATCACCTCTTCTCACTATCTATCCAAATACCTCTTATTTAGAACAGACATACTCCAATAGTATAATTCATTCAGAGTAGTATATTCAGTAATTGAAAACTACTATTACCTTTCCAAAAAGTTGACCAGAGTTCATTGCAACTGGTCTATAAACATTAGTACCAAAAGAACTCTAAACACAATCATTTCCTTTTAAACATTTCACTCTACAGACATTACGTCTAGATATATAACATGCAAGAGTGTACAACAACTACATGCTAGTTTTCATAACCTATCGTTTCACTTTCAACAACAAGGAATTTCAGCTGTTTTAATGAAAACAATGAAAGCCAGCTACAATATGAAAATATATAACATATAAGGAATTATTAACTCAGCAGAATCCACTCTCAGTTCTATTTATGAAATATCAAGAATCCACAGATCTTTATTTTTTCCCAAAAGTCATATCCAATACCAAGAACTCAGAAATAAATATCTAATTATCATTATCCAGATACTCAACAGAATCAGGGAAATGTTAATGCAATGAAAAAAACAAATCTTTCATGGATGCAAACCACGCTTTTTAATTTAGGGTAATAGATGCACAAGCACTGTATCCAAGTCATTTATATTCTAAACCTCAGGGAAAATCTCAACAAGTCAAGTTCCATCTAATTCTCATTTGTTTCATTCATTTGCACAGAAATCACTAACCCATGTACGTTTTCATGATGACAGTTCAGACTAGAAGATCAAATCGCATCCAAAATACATAATAAAATCCTCTTTCCCGTTACCTTCAAATTTCAGAACAGCAAAGAGAAAACATAATTCATTAATGATTTCAATAAGAAGAACAATCATTTTCTTCAAAAACCCAAGAATACCCGTGTCGTGTTCATTCTTTTAATGACAGTTCAACCAGACATACAAATCATCTCATCTTTTCATTTTCACAAGAATGCTCAGAACTCAGAAGTGATACACGCAAGCTAATGTATTTATTAGCACAACCCAAAATGGTAATAAAACGAATACCCAACACTGTCAAAACGAACCACACAGCAAGGACAGTGTATTCAACTTAATCATTATGCAAAGAATGCTCAAGCCGTGTACAGCAAAAGAAAATGACTCAACCAAAATCATCTCAACGTAACAGCCAAATCAAATAACCAAAACCCCCATCATAAGAGCAGGGTTGTTTTAATGAGACTATTAAGCAAAAGCAAGCGGTTTAAGGAGAAGGGCTTAACATGCCTGTTAATTTTTCTTGTGGCTCGAAGAAAACCGCGCCCACTGGAGTTGTTTCTCTCCACGACGTCCTCAGCCAGGCTTTCCAACCAGTCACTAACTTCCACAGGCTCAAGAATAGCCTTTGTTTTTCCAAGAACAGAGATAATAATCAAATTACAGTAGGTTCGACAGAACCATGGAGAAACAAAATGCAGAGCAACTAAAATCCAAATGCACACAGCAACAAACAATTTTCCTTTTTCCTCTATCCTCTTTCCAAGGCGAGCTGGTCGCTAAGACCAAGATAATTGAATGCATTGAATGCACTGCCTTTCCTCATTCCTCACGCCACCGCCGACTCGGGTTGGTGAGTTTCCAAATTTCAAATTTTGCATATAAATTCCATTTAGTTTCTATAGCTAGTTGGATGCCTCCAACTTTTCTTTGTTCCCGCCAAACTTGGCGCTGTACATGTAAGGACTTCATTTACTGTCCCATTAAATTTCCTACCTTCCCCCCTTATCCTTTCCATCCACATGGGTCTATGCGTCCCCTTCCTTAGGTTAGGATTAGTTTAGGATTTTAATAGTCCATATCTAGGTCATTCGCCTAGTTCATAGGTTAATGGAATTTATATCTATTTTCTCCCTTATGAAATCTAAAATCCATATAGGATAGTAGTTAGGGTATAAGATAAAACTTAGGGGTAGGTTAGGGTTTAATCCCCTAATATTTAATTAACTAGTTTCCATATCAAGTCTTTCCGCCTGACAGTCATATTCAACATTAAGCAGGACATTTCGTCCTAAGTTCCACATACCTGTGCCACTTGCATCCAGGCCCTTATCGTCTTACGCTGTCTAGCGTTACAACGGTGTGTGGTTCGAGAATCGAACCTTTTTCATTGGCATCTACGTACCAGATATTCATACCTGAAATCAGGTGCTGCAACATTTATATCAACCTTCAGTCTGGTTTAAAAGTAAATCGACAAAGCGATCATAAGAAGGCCACAACATACCTTGGATCAATGGAATTGATTCAAGGTGTGCTGTCAATCAGCGAATAGAGTTCATCAAGCATACGACAAGTCTGTTGTCTCATTAGCAATCACACAAGCAATAATAACTTCTGTCCCAAGTATCAAGTTACAGCAAACAAGGGTCCAGATCAGCAACACATTCCTCTAAGATCAAAAGATGTGTCTTAACATATTTATCTTCATTTCTGCAGTTACAACATCATGAAAGGTAATTACCATGATAACTTACAAAAATCAAGGCGTTACATTCCTCCCTTCTTAAAGAATCATCGTCCCGATGATCAAATTAACCAATTCAAGGAGTTTCTAGGACAAAATTCAGTTATTGTCCTTCCATTCATAAGTTCATACCAAAAACAGATTCACTCTTTAAAACAGTGTTTTAAGATAACTGTAAAATAGACCAATAATTGTCTAAATTTGGTAGAATTATCAGTTTTTTGAATTTCAATTTCGATCAAACAAGTATGGAAAAGCAGATCTCATTTCTTCGAGATTTTCCCAAGTTGCACTTTCTTCGCTAAACTGGTCCCACTGGACCTTACATTGATTCACTTCGCGATTTCTTAAGCACAACTGGCGAGTTCCCAGCACTCGAATGGGCTTAATCATGATTATTCCTGGGTCTTGGACCTGCAAGGAATTCCAATTCAGCACATGTGATAAATCTGTTACGTATTTCTTAAGCAAAGAAATATGAAAAACATCATGCATTTGTGATAAAGCAGGAGGTAATGCTAGACGATAAGCTACAGGGTTGATTATTTCAACAATTTCAAAAGGTCCCACGTAACGTGGCGACAACTTGGCAGCCTTGCCAAAAGTTATTGAGCTCTTTTTCGGCTTAACCCGAAGAAAGACCTTCTCACCAAGTTTATAATTCCTATCAACCCGCTTTAAGTCTGCATAACTCTTTTGCCTATTGGCAGCCTCCTTTAGATGTTCCCGAATCATTTTGATTTGTTGTTCCATTTCCTTGAGGATTTCTGGCCCAATTACCTCTCTGTCCTCTACGCTGTCCCAGCTAACAGGGGTTCTGCATTTTCTTCCATACAATGCTTCAAAGGGTGCCATTTTTAAAGAGGCGTGGTATGTATTATTGTAGGAAAATTCAACCAGCGGAAGGTATTCCTCCCATTTATACTGCTGGTCCATGCAATACATTCTTAACATGTCCTCTAAAACTTGATTGACTCTCTTGGTCTGTCCATCCGTCTTCGGATGATATGCAGAGCTGAAGTTTAATTTAGTTCCCAAGGCCGCATTAAGCGTTTGCCAAAACCTTGATGTCATCCTCGGATCTCTGTCCGATATGATCAATTCGGGTATTCCATGCAATCTGAAAATTTCATGTACAAATCTTCTTGCTAACACTGGTGCATCGTCTTTCAAATTACCAGCAATGAAGTGTGCCACTTTGGTTAATTTGTCGACGACAACCAGGATGATATCATGCTTATTCCTTGACATAGGCAATCCTTGAACGAAATCCATCGTTATCACTTGCCATTTGTACTGTGGAACGCTGTGGGGATACAATAATCCAGCGGGATGCATATGTTCCGCCTTAACACGCTGACATTCCAAGCAGTGTGTTACAAATTCCACCACATCCTTTTTCATTCCCTTCCAGAAGTATTGCTTCTTAAGATCAGCAAGCATTTTCGTAATGCCAGGGTGTCCAGAAAAAGGTGAATTATGAAATTCAGTTAACAATTTCCTTCTTAAATCATTTGCCAAGGGTATATAGACCCTGTTTTCGAACCTCAGAATTCCTTCGCTATCAAAGTGAAATCCTTTATACCTCACATCCTTTGGATCTGCAGCAAGTGCTGTTTTAACTTGCTGGAAATAAGGATCTGATTCCAAGGCATCTTTCACCTCATCCTTAAACTGAGTTCTTAACGTTATAAGAGCAGAGATGTGCTTCCTTCGACTCAGAGCATCTGCCACTCTATTTTCCTTGCCTTTGATGTAGCTTATATCAAAATCATACTGAGACAGAAATTCTAACCATCTTCGTTGTCTTGCATTCAAATTTGGCTGAGTAAAAATATACTTCAACCCCAGATGGTCAGTTTTTAACTCAAAAGGTTTGCCTAAAAGGTAATGCCTCCACATTTGAAGTGCATGTACAATGGCAGCGAGCTCTAGGTCGTGTGGAGCATAATTCTGTTCATGTAACTTAAGCTTTCTGCTTTCATAAGCTATGACATGGTCATTCTGTAACAGAATACCTCCAAGGCCTTCTCCCGATGCATCCGTTACAACCATAAAATTTCCATTTGGATCTGGTACAGTTAAAATAGGTGCTGTAGTTAACTGTTCCTTTAAATTTTTAAAGGCAGATTCACATTTGTCAGTCCAGACAAATTTCTTATCCTTCTTTTGCAGTGAAGTGATTGGGGCAGCAATTTTTGAAAAATCCTTAACGAACTTTCTATAATATCCTGCCAAGCCCATGAAGCTTCTTACTTCATGCACGTTCTTAGGCGCAGGCCACTCGGTTATAGCTGCGATCTTTGAAGGGTCTACAGCTATTCCGTTCTTGCTTATAACGTGTCCCAAATAATGCACCTCTGCATCATAAAAGGAACATTTAGACAGTTTACCATACAACTTCCTCTTTCTTAAAACTTCCAGCACTACCCTTAAATGTTCTGGTGCTCTTCGACATTTTTAGAGTATATAAGAATGTCGTCTAAGAATACAAGCACAAACTTGTCTAGGTATTCTTGAAAAATATTGTTCATCAGATTCATGAAGGCGGCAGGTGCATTTGTCAACCCAAAAGGTAACACCGTGAATTCATAATGCCCGTACCTTGTTCTAAAAGTTGTTTTATGAATATCTTCTTCCTTTATTCTCAGCTGATGATACCCAGATCGAAGATCTATTTTTGAATAGACTGATGCTCCACGCATCTGGTCGAACAGATCATCAATCCTAGGAAGTGGGTATCGATTCTTAATAGTTGCCTTGTTCAACATTCTATAATCAATGCACAGTCTCAATGTGCCATCCTTTTTCTTTACAAAAATTACCGGCGCTCCCCATGGTGAGACGCTGGTCTTATCAGCCCCTTAGTCAAAAGTTCCTGTAATTGAGCCTTTAGCTCTACCAACTCGAGGGTGGTCATTCTATAAGGTGCCTTAGATATGGGTTCAGTTCCTGGCTTGATTTCTATTGCAAAGTCAAACTCTCGTTTGGGTGGAAGACCTGGTAATTCCTCCGGAAATACATCACTGAAATCCCTTAATAATGGATATCTTTCCATGAAATCATTATCCTCCTCAGCATTTTCTGTCATTTTTACTGCATACAAGGTGCAGCCTCTATTTTTAGCCCTTTTTAGTTGCATAGCTGTTAGTTTCCTAACTGCAACTTCACGCTTTACACCTTGAATGACTGCTGCTTTCTGCAGGTCGTCAAAACAACAAATTTGTTTTTCATAACAGTCGACCTTTGCCTTATGTTCTGCCAACCAGTTAACTCCAATAATGATATCATATGATCCTAAAGGAGTGACATACAGGTCAACTTCGGTGGAGAAACTGGGCAAGTCAAGAATTGCCCCAAAAAGGCACATTTCGACTGTATGGACAACATTATTCCCATAATGCACTGTCCATGTCTTATCCATTCGTTCAGCCTTTCTTTTTAATTTCATTGCAAGTTTAGTAGAAATAAAGCATTCAGTGGCTCCAGTATCAAAAAGTATGACTACAGGTGTACCGAATAACTTACCCGGAACTTCTATAGGCGTAACTTGCTTTTCAGCTTGTCTGTTAGCCACCGCAGCGTGTATCCTATGCTGCTGATCGCGATCATCCTTTTTCAGAGGACAGTGACTCGCGTAATGGTCCTTTCCACAGTTGAAGCATCCTCCAACTGGCCCTTTCCTAGGCTCAAATTTGTTACCAGCTTTGAAGTTATCATTCTGGCTCCCATAGGACTTTTGTCCATTGCCACTAACTTTTGCGAAGCTGTTCCGCACACTATTTACAGGTTTGTTCATTACAGATTTCTTGTTGTTATCTACAACAATTTTGTTTTTCACACCAAACCTTTTCCAAGGCCCCCTTTTGGGTGCGAGAGATGAAGAAGAATTGGGAATCTTCTTCCTTATCTCTTCCCTATGAGCAGAAATTGCTCTCAATTTCTGTTCCTGTCTTATTGCCTTTTCGACAACTCCTTCCATGGTGGTTGGACCGTGGACATCCACTTCGCCACCAATGATGGGATTTAGTCCCATTATGAACTTTCGTATTCTGAACTTCTCGTCAGCTTGGTACTGCGGCACATACTTAAGGAGTTTAGTAAACCCTTCCCAGTATTCTGTCACCGTCAGCCTTCCTTGCGACCAGTTCTGAAATTCAGTCATTTTCCTATCAAAATAGAGTTGAGGCAGCCACCGTTGCCTAAAGTAACCCTTAAATTGATCCCAAGTTATGTCTGATTCGACAATATTCAACTCAACCTTACGGTTGTCCCACCATGATGATGCTTCATGAGAAAGCTGATATGCTCCCCATATCGCTTTGGTCTCCTCGGAGAAGTTTCTTATTGCAAAGTACTTCTCCATTTCACTGAGCCAATTCTCAGCTCCGTCCCCAAGGGTTGTTCCATCAAACTTTGGAGGACTTATTCTCTTTATGTCATTTGTAAGTTCAGCTACTAATCTTGCCCTTTTATTTTCAGGATGATTAGGAGCATTCACATTACTATTATCAACACCCGGATTCCCTCCATTGGTGTTGTCCACAGGAGGTGGCTGATCATTTATATCAGCTTCTTCTTCCTCCTCTTCATTGCCCATTGACTGTTGTTCCAAAACAGTCAAACGATCTCTCGTGTCTAGTAGGGCAGCAAGGATTTCATCCAGCTTTTGAGCAGTAGCTGCTTCTCCACCCGGTAACGGGTTGTTCGCAGCATTTCTTCTTGTTCTGACCATTTTCTGTTCAATAAGAAAATGTAAACCTTATTAAATTGTGGACTCATTAGGTCCAAGAGCTGCAACCTTCAGCTCTGATACCAAGATGTAACATCCCCATTTTAAGATACTAGAACAAGGGAAAAAATTATTATTTTTATAAAAAACGTTCCCTGTTATGAATTAGATAATTCAAACACACGTTCAAGTTTTAATAATTGTTCTCTGTCTAATTAATGCAGTTTGGATCACACAATTTCCTTTTAAAACTAATGTTCTCTGTTCACATATTTGCAATATGGAACACACATTCAGTGCCATTCAATCATATAACAGATACCATATGCTGCTGTAAATGACTCGAAGAACTACCGACCTCCCACTTTATGGCTCGGAGTTTCAGCGATCTCTCATTTCATGACTCGGTGACTTACCGATCCTTCATGTTAATTCATGCATAGTATAATGAATATACAGGGTTCTTTTACCATTTCCGGTTATCGAAGTGATCCATTTAAGAAGCCTATCTGAATATCTGTTACTGATATTCATCTGACATCCTGCATCTTAAACTAGGTGATTAGGACAACGCAACCAGCACTTGCGATACTTTGGCCAAAGATTTTCACATGCTTTGCATGATCATATTCCTAGATGTGATACACACCAATGGAATACGTCCTTCACCTCACTTCGTCTGTTATCTAGAATGGTCTTTCCTGGTCTCTACCAGTCCTTCCATTTAAGGTCAAACTCTAACCCCAACTAGCAATATGAACGAGTATAGGAAGTTACTCATGGTAACTAAAGATACGCAGACATACGGTGTCATTCCTAGATGACTCCGTGTGTCTAGTTACCTTTAGTCCTCCGGAGTCACTCCGTATACGTGATCACATTCCTATCCCCAGCCAAGAACTTATTATCCAGCTTATGTAAACTTGATGATTTAATTCGGGAGGGCATTGTAATATGTCAGCTATAACATTGTGTCGTCATGAAGGCCCCGCCTTCACGAAGACACCATATTGTAGCTGGCGTATGTCAATGTCCTACGGAATCCTCTCATCGAGGGTACACATCCAGCTCAATTGTGATTTGGTTATAATCTTAGTATTTAAGATCAACTTTCAGCAGCCATGCTGATCCTTTATCCTTGTTCTTGTTACAGTTGTATGTAGCTAAGAGAGACTTAATTTGTCTTCTAGCTTAATACGCATCTCCTCCTTCATACCGAAGGGTTGCATATTCACTTCTTGGTTCCTTTCTTAATCTTTGGACTAATCAGTCCATTATCGATAAACTTAATAAGTTTAACCTATTAAACTTAACCAAGTTTTTCCACAACTGTAAACAAATTCAGAATTCCATCTTATTAGACGTCATTTAAACGAGGTCTAATTCTAAATGAATTTATTCATTTATCCTCCTTAACCTTACTTAGTTAAGGTCTGTTAACAATAGATATGATTTCCCATATCTTTATTTTCTGAATTTAAACATTCGAGGCTATTAACGGAGTCCGAATACAAGGTTCGGCTGCCCCTAAGTTATTTGATATCCCTTAGCTTTCAAACTAATCCCGAATACCTTCCAATTAGGATTTCATGTTTATCTAAATCTTTTTAATGTCAATTCAAAATTCATCTTAACCCAAGTATGAACTAATTGCACATTTCAACGTAAAAGTTGCATTCAGGTAAAGAATAGATGTTATTTCCTTTTAAATTCATCCATTAACATTTGAATAATTCCAAGTCAAGGAATAATGTTATATTCTCAAACTTATTCAACAATATCAAACTGATACAGTTATTGAAAATATCACACTTTTACTTGTATTCATCCATCAGATTTACAATCTATACATTTGCCAGTCCAAACGACTGGACTTTGTTTATATCAAACAACATTACAACTCATAAAGATAGAAGAATGTAACTTCTTCCTTTCTCATTTCCTCGTGGAGGAGTAATAGCTATCAATACAATCCATCTTCAGTTAATCAAAGAAGTATCGGAAAACAACCATGTCTTCATTTATACTCAAGTTTCATCTGCAAAATTACTTGCACGGGTCAGTTCATTGAACTGAGCATATTAAGCACTTGTCTTTAAAATGAGGTGCTTTTAATTAACTGTCTCAATAAAAGAACCCTGCTTTTATGAAACGTTAATATGAACATCATTCAAGAATTAAATACCAAAAAGGATGAACAACATATCAACTCAATCATCCAATAACCCTCCTAATCAGACAAAGGATTACTGCCCTCTTTCCCAAATAATTATTACAAGAAGTAATTTCCTTCAACAGTTCCAGATTACAAACATCTGTAAGAACTAAAAACACAACTATGCAACTGTTGTTCTAACATAAATGCTATCAATTCCATTCTCTTACAATAGTTGTGAATTCAAAAGATAGATCTTAACTAAAATCTAAACCGAATTATTGTCCCTTCCTTCATACAACTCATCTGATTTCAAGCAATCAAACGCTGAAGAGAACAAGCAAACAACAATTAAATACAAATGCTTAACCCAAGCAGTACGAAATTCGTTCCATAACAATTATAGATTTCCAACTGTATGAGAGAAAAATGATCATTAATTCAAATTATCCATTCACACTCTCTTTCTTTTCCTCATAGCTGTACTAGAAGTTTTAATCCAAACGTGATATCAATCAATGATAACAGTCCAAAGAGAAATAAACGAAAATCAATAATCGAATATAAGGGAGCAAGATCATATCACCTCTTCTACTGTCTATCCAAATACCTCTTATTTAGAGCAGACATACTCCAATAGTATAATTCATTCAGAGTAGTATATTCAGTAATTGAAAACTACTATTACCTTTCCAAAAAGTTGACCAGAGTTCATTGCAACTGGTCTATAAACATTAGTACCAAAAGAACCAACAGGCAGAATACCATATCAAATTAGTACACTCAAAGTAAGATGCTACAATAACCTTACTGTCCCAGGGAACCCGTGTTTATGCAAATAAAAAAAAAACATCAAGGAATTATAACTCGCATAATAGTCTATTAATATCACCACAGCTTTGTTTTTCCCAAACATTTCCACACACTGAACTCAGAAATACAATATTCGCATAACAATGCCTTTATCAATGCAAACCCGCATAGGGTAATAGATGCGCAAGCAAGGTACAGTCAAAACAATCTCAACAGCAAGCCAAATCTCATTTGTTTCATTCATTTGCACAGAAACACTAAGCCATGTTCATTTTTATGATGACAGTTCAGACTAGAAGATCAAACCGCATCCAAAATGCACAATAAAATCCTCTTTCCCATTACCTTCAGATTTCGAAGCAGCAAAGAGAAAACATAATTCATTAATGATTTCAATAAGAAGAACAATCATTTTCTTCAAACACCCGAGAATACCCAAGTCGTGTTCATTCTTTTAAGGACAGTTCAACCAGACATACAAATCATCTCATCTTTTCATTTTCACAAGAATGCTCAGAACTCAGAAGTGATATTCATTTAGCTAATGTATTTATTAGCACAACCCAAAATGGTAATAAAGTGAATACCCAACACTGCCAAAACGAACCACACAGCAAGGACAGTGTATTCAACTTAATCATTATGCAAAGAATGCTCAAGCCGTGTACAGCAAAAGAAAATGACTCAACTCGAAATCATCTCAACGTAACAGCCAAATCAAATAACCAAAACCCCCATCATAAGAGCAGGGTTGTTTTAATGAGACTATTAAGCAAAAGCAAGCGGTTTAAGGAGAAGGGCTTAACATGCCTGTTAATTTTTCTTGTGGCTCGAAGAAAACCGCGCCCACTGGAGTTGTTTCTCTCCACGACGTCCTCGGCCAGGCTTTCCAACCAGTCACTAACTTCCACAGGCTCAAGAATAGCCTTTGTTTTTCCAAAGAACAGAGATAATAATCAAAACACAGCTGGTTCGACAGAACCATGGAGAAACAAAATGCAGAGCAACTAAAATCCAAATGCACACAGCAACAAACAATTTTCCTTTTTCCTCTATCCTCTTTCCAAGGTGAGCTGGTCGCTAAGACCAAGATAATTAATGCATTGAATGCACTGCCTTTCCTCATTCCTCACGCCACCGCCGACTCGGGTTGGTGAGTTTCCAAATTTCAAATTTGCATATAAATTCCATTTAGTTTCTAAGCTAGTTGGACGCCTCCAACTTTTCTTTGTTCCCGCCAAACTTGGCGCTGTACATGTAAGGGCTTCATTTACTGTCCCATTAAATTTCTTACCTTCCCCCCCCCTTATCCTTTCCATCCACATGGGTCTATGCGTCCCCTTCCTTAGGTTAGGATTAGTCTAGGATTTTAATAGTCCATATCTAGGTCATTCGCCTAGTTCATAGGTTAATGGAATTTATATCTATTTTCTCCCTTATGAAATCTAAAATCCATATAGGATAGTAGTTAGGGTATAAGATAAAACTTAGGGGTAGGTTAGGGTTTAATCCCCTAATATTTAATTAACTAGTTTCCATATCAAGTCTTTCCGCCTGACAGTCATATTCAACATTAAGCAGGACATTTCGTCCTAAGTTCCACATACCTGTGCCACTTGCATCCAGGCCCTTATCGTCTTACGCTGTCTAGCGTTACAACGGTGTGTGGTTCGAGAATCGAACCTTTTTCATTGGCATCTACGTACCAGATATTCATACCTGAAATCAGGTGCTGCAACATTTATATCAACCTTCAGTCTGGTTTAAAAGTAAATCGACAAAGCGATCATAAGAAGGCCACAACATACCTTGGATCAATGGAATTGATTCAAGGTGTGCTGTCAATCAGCGAATAGAGTTCATCAAGCATACGACAAGTCTGTTGTCTCATTAGCAATCACACAAGCAATAATAACTTCTGTCCCAAGTATCAAGTTACAGCAAACAAGGGTCCAGATCAGCAACACATTCCTCTAAGATCAAAAGATGTGTCTTAACATATTTATCTTCATTTCTGTAGTTACAACATCATGAAAGGTAATTACCATGATAACTTACAAAAACTTCGGGACGGTTCCATTGTTGTCACAAACAACTCAGTTCTTCCAGATCTGAGACACGGGTGCAAGTTTGACGACTAACAGTTATTTTATTAGTTTCCTCAACAATACCTAGTGAGATATTATAGGATCCCATTGGATTTTTAGGATTCTATGTCGGTAAATAAAATCATATTTCCCTCTAAAATCACCAAAAAATAATGGCGGGAATGCATATTATATTCCACATGGACAAAAATCAGCCTAAAGTGTAGGGGGAAACTCTCAGCCCCCCCTCTTCAGCCACCTCTTAAGTTTAGGGGGCAAAAAAAAGTGGAGCTCCTATTGTTTAGGCCTAGATTCTATTATTTCCTTTAGCTGGCTTTAAAAATAATCATGGGAGCTTCTGCTGCAAGAAAATAGGAGCTGCAGCCCCTCCATGGGACCATGCTCTAACCAGCGTCGCACCAAGTAGTAAAAAACAGGGGTAAAATTGCTGTGAAGGTATGAGAAAAAGAAACGGATTGGGAATTTGAAGCAAGTTGGCCCGACTGTAAGTCCTTAGGCTCAGCTCAGTTTCCTTACAACTCCACCTGCAGCAGTTTCTCATTTCTGGAACCAAACAATCCAAATCGAATGGTTGCATCTGTCAGGACTCGGAACGCTCTTCAAAGCCTTCCCGTTTCTACCTTTTTCAGAAAGTCATCCTCCTATTTCTTGGGCCTTCGAAAGTCTCCTCAAATAAATACTCAGAAAATGCGCTTATTCAGGATAAACATCCTAGACTATATGATACTTTTCTTTCAACAATCCATCTTTCATGATCAGTAATTCACGCTTTACAAGATTTATTTTTCATGAGCTTGAATGGTCCTAGTGAAAGGAATTTTTGCATAGATTGAATAGACACATTTACCTCCTGGGCTTGCACCCAAATTTCATTGGTCAACCATTTCAGTACTATTTCACGAGTTTTAACACATTCAAGTCGCCTTAACTTGCCACCCCATTGCAATACTTTTAGTAAGTTCTGTATCGTATGTATGTGCATAATTTGTCTAGAGTCGCTACTTCCATCTGCAAAACCTTTAGCAAGTACCGTACTGTATGTATGTGCATTTCTTATCTAGAGTCGTTATTCCATTTGCAAAACCTTAATCAAGTACCATTCTGTAGGTATGTGTATCTTACCCATAGTTAAAATTTATTTGCTTGTTATTTTTGGCAGTACGTGCCCTATGTTGGAGACAGCAAGAGAGCCATGGATGAATACACTTCTGAGATTTTTCATGGGAGGGAAGAGCACCATCGTACTTCACAATACCTGTGAAGACTCCTTGCTTGCAGCTCCTTTAATCTTGGATTTGGTCTTACTTGCTGAACTTAGCACCAGGATTCAGCTTAAGAAAGAGGGCGAGGTATTTTAACTCTTTTTTGTACATTGCCATTAGAATGCATTGCAGTGTTGTGAATTCTGGAATTATTCTAATACTCGGTAATCATGATTATTACAGGCTAAATTTCACTCTTTCCACCCTGTAGCAACTATTCTGAGCTACCTTACCAAAGCCCCATTGGTAAGCTCTTCATTTTAGTGGTGGATCTGAGCTTTATTTTTTCCCATGTAGTTGTAACTCATTGGATTTCAACGTGCATTCAGGTTCCCCCTGGTACCCCTGTGGTGAATGCCCTGGCAAAGCAGAGGGCTATGCTAGAGAACATAATGAGGGCATGCATTGGACTGTCGCCTGATAATAACATGATCCTGGAGTACAAGTGAAAGGCATAGGCTGGTTCAGAGGGACAGCCCGGGGTCATGCGTGCCAAGTTTTAGGGTTTTGAATGAGCTAGCTGATCCTCATTTTGTGTTTCCTGATTCTCTGTGGCTAATAAAGTAAAACTGGTGTATGGCATGAAATTGTGTTTCCATTATGGCTGGTGATTACTAATACCAAGAAAGCTTTATCTTTTCCCGTGTATTGGAACATTCTTACCCTTCCATAAAATGTTAATGACAATGTGTTATTGTGTCTTAGTTGCCTAATTTGAATTATGAAGGAACAATTGCAAAAATGTTTATATATATAATGAACATTTTTTTTTGTAATAATGAATAATAGTTATATAAACTTGCAAATTTAAAAAGTTGCCATAAAGGAAATTTCCCTTCTTACTATTGCTACATCCAAATTCTATTTGAATTTCCAAGAGAAATCATATTCAAAATTTAAGCAGTCACGATTAAGTCGTTGGGTGAAGGTGTGACATTCAAACTTAAACATCTGAAATTATATGAGCGTTTAAACATTAGATCATCAAATCTATCACACGACATGTGGAAAGTGGTTTTGTACTAATAATGCTGTACAATAACCACAACACAACATATTGCAATCAAGTTAACCAAATATAACTCGATAAATCATACTTTGTTTGTATTGTATTAATTGAATTTCGAAGAACATATATCTGAACTGTGTGGGGAGGGTGTGAGACCTTGTTGATTCAAGAAAAGCAGAAAGGTTGAGCAAAATAGTACACCAACAAATTGAATGAAATAGATACAAGAAACTGGAAAATGAGGCATAAGTTGTTATCGAAACAAAAAGCAAGAGATATATACAGGCAAGAGTGATAGCAAGACGGAATGGGAATGCGCCCCCACGAGAGGTGGAAGGAGCTAAGAAGAAGGATTTACGGGGAGAGCCAGAGAAGACGGAAGGGAGCGAAGGCGACATTCCTCTTGGAGCCTGGACTGCAGAAGGGGAGTGGAGGACATGCGAGAGTAACGGGAGAAAGAGAAAGCTGGAGAAATACAAAGGGAACAGAGAGACGGAACCCTTGAGATAGCAGTGAATGTAAGGCCTTGTCTTTCAGTGCCGCCAATGTCCACTGTAGCACGTTGTAGTGTAAGCCCTTGAGATTTGTGGATAGAAAAAGCCCAAGCCATTTTGAGCGGTAGTTGTCTGCGGCCTCCTCTAGAAATGGGAGGAATAGGAACATGCAAGGGGTTGTTTGAATCCCAAGGAGGTCCTGTGTAACGATCAAATTTGATGACAACAAACAGAGGTAGGTTCGGAGGGCCGGAGGATATTCCATAGATTATGTCGATGATAGAACCAGTAGCGCCGTTGACGAGACCCTTCTCAACCCACAAGTTTGCGGAAAGCATTACTTTTTGATTGATGCAGAGAAGAACCTTGGGCTTCAATTGATCATCCTCGGTATCGCCTGATGCAGAACGTCTTGTCTTTTCGGCAATAGATCTGGCTATAGGAGAGTTAAGGGACTTCAACATAAAAAGGTTGTGCGAGTCCACAAGGTCATTCTGAGCAAAAAGATGAGGGCCTTCTTTAAACTCAATCCTTTCTTGTTCGGACAGGGAGGAATCAGATCTTGACATAAGAGCTTCCCAGTCTTGGATTAGAGGGATGGCGTTACGAATGTTAAGCAGCAATTCCCGGAATGATGTCTGTGCAGGTTCAGAGCCTTGTTGCCTGAAGATTGAATGAAGGGAGACTGATATGTTGAATTCGCGCCAGAGGGTAGCTCCGTAAGACTTGCTTGCATAAAGTGGAATGTCCATAACCGGAGGAAGTTGACCAAGGTCTCCGACAAGGATCATAGATCTACCTCCAAATGTTGAGTCTTTGAAGTGCGGGAAAGCCTCCCTAAGACGGAAGTCGATTCTGGAAAGAAGCTTTGGACCGACGAAACTCATTTCATCGATTAAAATGTATTTGATGTGTTTGAGTGAGTCTTGAAGAGACGATAAAGCTTGGCCCTCTAAGGGTTTGAGCTCTTTAATGGGAATCCGGAGGCTTGAGTGTATCGTAGAAGCAGAAATGTTGAATGCAGCAACCCCTGTTGGGGCGAGCAAAAGGAGAGGGGAAAGGCCTTTGCTGGAGGAAGAGGCAAATGAAGTCTTTAAAATGTTGATGAGGAATGATTTACCTGTACCTGCAGTGCCTTGTATAATAAGTCTCAGTGGAGGAAGGCTGGATCTATGCGTGAAGTGTTGATTAACTATGTTGAAAGCTTGTTGTTGTTCTGGAGATAACCCAGAAGTTGGAGGGTCGAACTTGTCCACGAAGGAAGCTGAAAGATGGTTTGCCTTAGTATCTTCGACGAAAGTGGCACCAAGAGATTGCAGAGCAAATGGAATATGATGTGCACTCCAATTGTGAAGGGTGTCAAATTCATGAAGTCCAAGCATTTGCAAGTTATCAAGGAATGAAGCGCTACCGGGGTGGAGTCGAGCCAAATGTTGCCAATCATACAATTGTTCAACCGGAAGGGGGAGCTCGACCTCGGACTCAGTGTTGCTGCCGGAGGTGTGGGGCGCATTAGATTCACGTTGAGCAATATGCCAGGGCCGATAATTGTGTCTGAACAAGCTCCAATTAGAAATGGTTTGTTGAGGTGTTGAACCAATATCATTAGAAATGTTGCGGAAAGGTTTGTATAGAAGGAGCTCATACCAACAAAAAAGTTCAAAAGAGGGGGATTCCTTAGACGAAATGCATTGAAATTTGGGGAACACCCGAACAATAGCTGGTTGGGTACGACTTTTCCACCTATCGTGCTTGCGGTATTTGCTGTAACTCCAATCGCGTGCAACTTCAATGAGTGGAAGGCTTTCCATGTATGAAGGTCGGACCCTGTATGCATCTAAAAGCAGGGATGTTTCTGCATCTTCACACTCTGCTTCAGCTAATTTTCTTATGATTTTTCTGCCTACATTTAGCGTCACAAAAATGCGACTGCACATTACAAGTGGCAATTTGAGGAGCATGTGGCATGTTTCTTGTGCGCTAATGTCATGTTCAACTACACTCTCAGTTAACATTTTTTTTATGGCTAAATGTGCAGGAAGATCAGGATCTAAACCTGTCGACAATCTAGAAAGCATATGGTGGTATGTTTCTGATCTTTGTTCTGCTTTGGAAGCATACTTAGCAATGTATTTAAGGACAACATGGCGAGATAGAACAGGTTGACAATCTATATTGGCTCTCCATATGGATAACATTGTTGGATTGTGTGTGTTCAATCTATCATCATTCCTTGAAGGGAGGTATTTAACTGAAGCACTTTCATCAACAAACAATAAAGAAGTAGCTCTATTCTCCCAAGGTGCGTTGTATCGACACTGGAGCCGGTCACTTTTTTTTCGAAGGCAAGTATTCTTGGAGCACTTCATGTGGCACTGAACATGATTTATTAGCTCCTCCAAATCCTGCAACGGTGAAACTGCAAGAATCTGAGACGAATCTAAAAGGCAAGGATCATCTTGAATATTCCTATGAAAAAATTCTGAGTGAACGGAAGCAGGGCGCATATTCCATGCAGATATGTAGATATCAAAGTATTGTTGCACTCTATTGACAGATTCATTATTTGACCAGTCGATGCAATCAACATTTGGAGCATCCTCAAGCCATAGAAAACCATGAACATGAGCTGAACCTCTATGTTGCCATTCATACCTACGGTAAAGGAAGGTAAATCGTTTTGTATTCAAGTAAGTGAAAAGCATAAAGCATTGAAGAATTTTACCTGTACCAGTAGTCTTTGGCACGAAGATGTTTCTGTAACACTTCCTCACGGAATATGGTGAATCTTTGATGTAAGTAAGCAGCGACACGATGAGGGTGGTTAACAATGTTCATGGTCCTCCAGTGTTGTGCTGCACGGGCCTCAACAGGAGACAAACCTGGCATGATGCTATGTAGGTCTGGCCATTTTGTGTCAGCTGCACTTAGAGTGAAGAAGAGTGTAGGCGCACCCAATTGCTCAATCATGTCAGAGACTTCCCCTCTGCTCTTTGACCAAAATGTTCGTGTCCCGCGCAAGCTGGTTCCGAATCTCATTAAACTTTGTGGAAGGAAATCATCAGGGAAATCATGCAGGCGTTGTCGTAGTTGTCCTATAGTAGGGGGGACACCATGTTCAATGTTTAACCTCATGAATACTGCAGCTGTAGATTGGCTCCTATGTCTCATAATAAGGTTAAGCAAGAAGTACCGGAACCTGGGGTGTGACCCAAAATGATCATCATGGTACCGCATTAGGTGGAGGGCATATTCATGCATTTGAACATCCTTCATGCGTGGTTGTTTAAACAATGCTGCACCAGTTGGAAACAAACATGGAAAAGCCATTGAGAAAAGGCCCTCTGTGGTGTATTCATTAATTGGAGTGTTTCTGACTTCAGGCCAAGGCAGGTTGTAGGGCGCAGGCTGACCATTTGAAAGCAGGTATCGAACGATCAACTCCTCTTCCGTGCCAGTGTTTGGGTCTGAAGGAACAAATGAGGATGTCTCCTCGGGAAACTCGTCAGGGTTGGAAGGAGGGTTGCCAGTATCGTGCGGTTCAGAGAAGCGAGAGGCTGGAAGGTCAATAGGAACAGAGTTAAGGGAGGAGGATATGTTTGTTGGTTCCTGTGGAAGAGAGGAAAGAGCCTCACTATCAATAAGAACATCTTTATAGTAGGGGTCATGGAGAATTTTATATTGAAGCGCTTCCCAAACACGGGACCTACTTACATAGAAGTCATATTTCGTTTGTTGTTTTCCAGTTTTTTGTACCAACAAGAGATCCAAATCTCCTAGCCGACGAGGAAGGTATTTGGCAATGGAAGAAATGTTTTGTGGGAAACTTATTGTGTGCCCTGAATATTTGTATTGTCCCCCACGCACTTGTGTGACTTGCAAAACAGGATTAACGCGAGCAATCAACATTTCTTCGACTTGGGTTAAAGATTTGAGAATGGAAGGTTGCGGGCCAGGATCCATATTGTTCCAAGATGAGAAGCGATGTCCACTTCTTTCAGACTTGCACCTAGTGCACATGTGTTTCCCTTCATGGAAGCTAGTATTTATGCCTGGGTAGTTCTCAAGACAAATTGAGCAGGTGTGAATGTTTGATAAAAGATCCAGTCTTCGGCAGAATCTGCGCTGGGCATCTGTCCAAGAAGGGGACGCACAGAAAGTTTTGTGGAGTGGAATGGGGGGGGTGGAATCTTGGGTGGGACTTCTGTGATGAGTTTGGTAGGAAGGCGATGGTAGTGCCGAAGAATACGAAAGAGGTAGTTCGGTGAGAGAAGGAGAAGCGAATGTGTCTAGTTCCGGGTGACGGCCTGAATGAAATGTGAAGGGTGAAATATTGGAAGGAGCAAAGTATCGGGCTGAAGAAGATGGAGGGCTCTCTAGGAATGGAGAGGGTTGCAAATCGATGTTGCGGGTATGATGAAGGCAAGGTCCGACACAAGTGGTGTCATTAATGCCAAGAGGGGAAGGAGATTTTTCTGGTGCGGAGGGGAAAGTAGCAGGGGAAGACATGGAAGGGGGGAACGCAACAGTTTGGAGAGCGGAAGAATTTGTCGGCATTTGTCGGAGCTGGCGATAGCGTTCGCGACGGGAAGCATTGATTTCTTTTTTGTGCAAGGCATAAATAACTCTTCTTCTTTCTTGTTGTTCTGGGGTAGGCATTGTGCATAAAACAATGACCTGCACAGACCGCATACAAAATCATGGCATAAGAGAAGATTCGAAGAGTAATAAATTATGTATGTGAATAAGGGGAAATGAATGCAAAAACATTTAGTAGATGTTTATCTTGCTCTAAATGTTTTATATTTGTGTAGCTAAAGGCAAAAGAGCAAAAGGAAATTAATTTGTTTTGCATATATTTTTAAGGAAGTAAAGGAAGAAATACAAGTGTCTGTACGGAGTTATTGATTAGGAAAAAGCATAGAGATATGTGTTAATTTGTTTTTGTACATAGGTATTAAGAAGGAAGAAGGTAGAAATAAGTAAGAAGTTCGTGTGAAACACAGGTAAACATTCAAGAAATGAATAAAGAGTGGCATAATGTAAGCATAAACCATATATATATATATATATGCGTATTGGACCATACATTTGTATCAACTACAAAAAAGGTGTCTTTGCGATAAAGACGCGCATGCAAAGCAATATTTACAAACATTAAATGGAAAACTATTATAGTTATAGTCCATTGGAACATGCAGAGAAAAGCATAGTAGAAATGTATTTGTGGACAAAACCGTATTACACAGGAAATATGAACAAAGAACAAAGAAACAGAAATATAGGAAAGTGTTATGGTGGAAAGGAAGGGCAAAGTCAAGAAACAACTTTGGAATCCTCCAATTTAACGAAATCAAGTACGACACATTTCAGCTGTGTATTTCCACGGAAAGTTTCTTTTTTCACAGAGAGAGTGAATTTGTAGTCATGGCCAATTATCTGGTTTGCAATTTCTGTTGTAGCCTCGTCGTCTATGCACAATAGTTGGAGATCTGTTGCTGTGACACCCATGATTGCTTCAGCAGCTGTGTCAAATGCTGTAACCGATTGTAGCTCTCCTGAGCCATCTTGCAAGTCTATACGGAGAGCATACCTATAGTCGCACTGATGCACATGAGAGTTACAACTTACACAAAACCACGAGCCATTGTTTGTCGGTTTCACTTTCTTTCGGCATTGTTTCTCACCAATTGCAAGGGGGCAAGCCATGTAGTAGAAGTTATCCATTGCGATGTTTGTAATTGTAGCTGTAAGCGTAGCCCATTCATTGTTGACTGTATTGCCCATGTGAAGTATTTCTGCAATTGTTGCCACTGGTTTTAAGCTTTGCGGAGGACCTAGAAATTTGTTCGTTACAGAGGGAGTATAAACAGTGTAATTTTCAGAGGCAACCTAATCTTGCAGCATTTTCGATTCAGGAATCTGAGGATTGACAAACCATTTTGTGCTGGAGACAGTGTCTATGGAAGTACCATTGAAACTCGAAATGCGAGCCACTTTTAAAGCCAACACTGGGAGTTGAGGAATAGAAAGGAGCTCCTCAAGTTCTTGGGCAAGATCCTGTAAATGTTGGCCCCATAAAGTTACAGTAACACTAAATCCTGACATGTACTTCAGTTGCAAGATTCTCCGTATAGTTTCACTGGAATCCCGCCTGCAAAAAGTGGAGCAAGGAGAGATTGCTAAAACAATGCTAATAACATCAATGAAGGAACCAACAGGTTTTGCAGGTATATCTTTGATTTCTATGAGGTGAAAGTTATGCAAAGGAATTATGGCGTTATTGACAAGTAACGGAGAGATAGTGGAAGAAGCTTGCAGGAATATCTCAAATTCATTGTTAAGGTGGTTATAACCTGGTTTTGCATTCCCTATCCTTCCATTTGCGATGGTGTATAACTTTCCAGCCTCAATTTCTTCAAAAAACTTCGCCGCAATTTTGTTGAAGCATGTAACACGTATTTCCCCGCCTTCATCATCCACAAAGTCAAAGGCGAAATATGAGCCGGTGCCATTTGCATTTGCATATTCCTTGAGCGATGTTTTCCCAAGGGCATGCCCTTCAATAGACCACGTACGCAAGGTTGTATTCAGGGCACTGATTTTTAGAGGCAACCTTGAATTGGCAGGGAGGACAACTTTCTTTTGTGGAGGTGTTTGCGGAACCAAACTTTTGTCATCTCCATGATTTGTATCAGTAGTTGATTGCTTTCCGCGAATGACATGGGCGGGAACAAGAGTGGGAGCACCAATTTTAGGATGTGTTTCTGTCACAACTTCCATCTCGGAGACAAGAACAGTCCTGCAAAGAAAAAAAAAAGAAAAGGGAAAAAAATTTAGTGAATATAAAAGAAATGAAAACGGAGCATCCATGTACAAAGGAAAATGGATGCTTACAATTCATGTTTTAGCATTCTGCAAAGGGTTTTGCGCAGTCGGACAATGCTTCCATCTTTTAGACGACCATCTGCAACCTGGCCTGTAAACTTTGAGGGCAAAAGAGCTTTTTGAAAGTGCACACCATCGGAGAGATGCATGCGATGTTGGAGTTCAGAGTTCAACGCAGATCGAAGGGGACAAATGTTGAGAAGTTGGACTATTGGTTTGGTATCTGTACAACCCTCAATCAAAATAGAGATTCCACCATATGTCAAAGGTGTAGTCATGATCAAGATTGTTCCCAACACACAATGCGATTCTGCATAATGAGCTAAGTCGCATTACAATATTTCTAAACCTTTTGGAAAGCAAAGTTAATAAAATCGTAAATGTTTACATCGAGGACTGGCAAAGAGAACAGACATCGTCAGGCTGTGTGTGACGAGAACAAGTACATATGAGATCAAAAGGTATACAAAGATAAATATTGATATAAACAATATAACACCCTTTTTGGCAAAAAAAATTGTAATCTGCGGGACATACTGTATTTTTTTTGGCATAATTCTATTTTGTTTTAAGGTTTAGGGTTAACAAACACATGAAAAAGTTAAGTATACTCCTATGAAATGAAAAAAACCCATAGTAACTAAATACTAAATAACACAATTATTTAAATACAAATATTAATCCCATAAAACAATCAATTAACTAGTTAAGCAACAAATTATGCAAATAATTAACTATAAATATAATACATATAGCAAGGAGTTAAAGCCGGATAACATTATGATTACGAAATTTTATGTGAAAGTATTGATTATTAAACATTATATTATATTTCCAAAATGCTATCTTGAATATAATTATGTATTAGACTGTGAAAGATTATAAATGTCGCATCAAATTCTATTTCAATAAAAACGGGACATTAGAGTATGTGGCTAATTATCCATAAATTCAAAAACAATGTACGGTGCAGGATAAAACCCACGACCTATGGTGGCTCCCAGGCACCCGAAAATCTAAATCAATTACGTGCAAAGCAAGGGATAAGAACGACTCGATAGCAAAAAACCAAGAATAATTTATTTTCCTGAGACCAGAATTATTTCTTTATTTCTGATAGTGTTTACCTTGTTGAGAGCATTTATTTATGAAGAAGAATACTCATCTGGTTTGGGGCGTGATAAGTTGAAGCTTTTTTTTTGTGCCCGAACAAGACAATTTCTTGCCTGAACATGCTGATATGAGGTGACATATGTTCCAAAACTTAGGTTCTTACTAAAGAAATTACATCCTTAAGAATAACTCCTTTTTAATATTATTACTCAAAATTATATTACAAATTTGATATTATAATCAAATTCTTTAAAAATTATATTTACACATTTGATATTATTATCAAATAAACCTTAAATTAGGATTATATGCTAATTTTATAATGTATTGAAACTTTTATCAATGTGAAACACTTATATACACATTTAATTTTGGAATTTATTTTAGTTGAATAGACACTATATAAAATGGTTGCAGACTCTCATATTAATGTGTAGTATTATATATATAATTAGTTTATTGTTATTTGATAATATAAATTTTAATTCATACTACACATGGTTTTACTGATCTATTAAAGGACTCAGAGACCAGAATTAGGGTTCTTCCACTTTTTGATGTGGACAAATGTGGGATAAATTTTGGTTTTATAAGCTGTCCGTTTTGGTGATTCATGCATAATTTGCTAAATGCTTATGGTAACATGGAATAAACTGTATAGATACATGTATTAGGGTAATTTCGAGGGAAAATTGGTAAAATGTTAGCAGCATTGGGTAAGAATTTGTCCATTTTGCAGATGATGCAATTCATGTATGAAGTTCAGCCATTTTCAATAACAAATTTATTCACATTCAACCTTTAATGGCAGTTCTAGCATTTTTCTTTTCCTTTTTCTTATAGGAGAGTAATCTGGAGTCCATAATATACAGATTAACAATAGAAAAATGTGGAAGGATACCTAATGCACATGAACTGTTTGAAAGAATCCCTGAAAATGATGTGGCATCAGGGACTGCCTAATGGTTTGTTAGATGTAGTTGCAAGTGCTCTAGTAACATCTATACAAAATGTGGAAGCAAACCTAATGCACATGAACTGTTAAACGGGAAGGTCCATAGTGCCTGAAAAATAAATGTATGTATCATGGATTGTCCATGATTGCACTATTGATGTACCAGATGGATTTTGGGGAATGGAATTTCTTTGACATCTGCCAAAACAATAACAAATTTTTCTATCAATTTCCACATTTTGCGTACATGTCTACCAGGCATATTTTCTTATAATCAGTAATCCAGTCATATACATTCCTCTAGAAAAATCCATTATGGATTTCATGGATGTCCACACCCTGTTTGAAAAATGCTCCCATTTTGGGTAGGCAGGGACTGTCTTGGTTTGTTAAAGTTGCAATGCTCTGACAAAGGTTGTGGAATTTGGCTTTACATATGAATGCCAGAGGAACAGTGCTGAAAAAGAATGAATGTTACTAAGTTAATTTGCAATAACAGATTTTTAATGGTCTCATATCCATTTCGTAGGCATATCTTGATAGCAAAGTACTAAAATCATGCTTCCACATATTTGATCCACGTCTACCAGGACATTTTACATTGATCAATTGTGTGATATAAACATTATGCTTTCAGGATAACCATGTCTTCTGTAGACATTCCTAAAGCTCCCATAATTGTATCGCCTGTGGAGGAGCAATGACAAAGGAGTGGACTGTCTCCTTGTGATACCAATTGCCATGCTCATGAAAATACAGTACATTTAACAATTTTTAACAAATCCATTTTCCAAGTGCATATGAAACCAATCATATTCCAGATACTCCACATTTGTTTAGCATTGTATCAGAATCAGTTCACTTAACTTTGTCTATCAAACAGTTGGCAATTTTGCAATCAATACCAGGCAGCTTGAAAATACAGTCTGCATTTGTCAAAATGGTTCTCATATCAAAAAGACTTATGTTTTGATAGATGTCCATACCCTTGAGAAAGCTCCCATTTTGGCACAGGCAGTTGAGGATGCTGACAAAGGTTGTGGAATTTGGCTTTACATCTGCCAATTGCAATTGCATGAATGTTTCAAAAGTAATTATAATAAATTTTCAACAAATGAAGGGAAAAGGAAGGACCAATGAAAAGCAAACCAATAAAAAATGTGGGCAACATACATTATAGGTTGTGGGAACATGCAATCTGACTCTGGAGAAATAATGGCATGCCAATTTAATCCGCTAGTAACAGTTCACCGCCCCACCGCTTTGCAACTAATACGAATAGCCGAAAATAATAGTACACTGCCAGAGGCAGGTGCACACAATGTCTCTGAAGATTACATATTTTAAATTATTGCAGACTTGTATTTTAATGAGCACGGTTTTCATAAAGAACATATTTAAATGTATGTCCAGTGTAGAGTTTTGATACATGCACGTAAAGAGTTTGACCAAGTGAAACGATGAGACATTTTGTCATGGAATACAATTATTGCAGCATATAGAAAACATGGTTATTGTCGCAAGGCTCTCACACTGTTTCACCATATGCAAGAAACAGGTCTTCAACCCGATCAACGAGCTAAAAATGTCACTTACTTAAAGGTCTCGGTATAAGAAAAAACATGAGCAAAAGAACAAGCAGTCCAATCCTATGTTATGAAATTAAGGAGAATGGAAAGCAAATAAAAGAAAATTCAAGCCCTATATAAACATCAGAACAAAACAGCGAAACCCCAACCCTTCACAGAACATTAACCCTGCACATTTGATTGATAGATCATACATAATAATAATTTAGAAACATGCACTCTGTACTAACATACATTTCGTAAAAAAGCTTGTCATCTTGGTCAAGATAATGCTCTGTTCCTATTGTACGAAATAAAGGAGAACATAGAGTCTCAGTATTTAAAATTTAAAAATGTATAAACCTTCTGCAAAAATAAAACTTGCACTGCCCGTCAAACATTTTGATCATAAAACTTTCAATATCTCCTGCTGATGACAGTCTTAAGCAATCACTTTATTTACAGTGCCCAAAAAATTGGCACTTATAGCACATAGCATCCTAGCTACAGTTATAAGAGAAGCATATGAAGTTATTAAGATATAGCCACAAGACGGATAATATGACGATAGGAAAGCTAGTTAAATGCAAAACAAAAGAAACTATGAAATGTATCTTTCAAAAGGTTTTTTCACATTAAAAAGATTGACAAAGTGACAATTGTACAATGAAGCAAGTCTCAAACTTAAGGAAGTAAGAGCTATCAAAAACATAAGACAATGTTTTTTCGATCGAACAACTGAAAGAGCACATAGTAGATGTTTGCAGCATATAACTACCTAAATTACTTTTATGTACAAAAGTTTAATGGAGCATGCCAGTACTAGTTTTCATTTTTTCTTGGCATTTCCCTTTTTTCCCTTCTTGACATTAGCAAGTTTTTTTGCCCGATGTGGTTTTTTCCCTCCAGCATGTATTGCCTCTGCAGTTATTCCCATCTTTTTCAGTTTGTGATCAGGTTCGTATTGTACAACATCTTCAGGACGATCATATGCAAGGCCAAATCCCCTCGAGTTGGGGCCCGCCGTACGGAACTTGGAAAGGTAAAGAGGGCAGGAAGGATGCAGGCGGAGACGTTCTCTAACCAATTCAGCGATCACAGGTTTTGCCGGTTTCGGTTGCCTACAATGGAGCACATTGACCACAAACTTTGTTCGGTTGAAAGCATCTTCCCGTTCCAAGTGCGGAGTGGTAATTGTCACACCGTGTGGAGGAAGAACAATTGTATTCCGAGTCTTCATTGCTGCAATTTCACAAGCAACCCAAAGCAACAGAAATGTAAAAAAGCAATTCTATAGAAGTTATGCAAGCCTCGATAAGTTCCATGCCGGAAATGGAAGCCAAACACATTGTTTTTTTGTTGCGGAGCACCAACAAGGAATCAAAGACAAATATTGGTGTGTCGTTTGTTTTGGCAGGCAGCTTTAAAAGCCTTGCCAATGGACAGTCTAACACCCAATAATGGGCGTTCCGATGCGGCATCCCAGGGGCAATAACCCCTCAGCACACACCGAATCCTGCCATTGTCGAAGGCGCTTGCCCCTTCATGCCATGGTTGAAGATCGAAAGCAAAGAAATAGTGTTTTCATGCAACACATACAACAGTAAGATGTTTTAAGATAGACAAATTAACCCACATAATTAAGTATTTATGAAAATGTAGAAGGGAAAAAATGCAAAAAAACAACACATAATCAATAACCAATTTTATAAACAATATGGTAGGGAATTTTCCATGAGATAAAGAAAAAAAAAGGTTATTTTCAGAAAAACCTTAAAGTTCATGAACACAACAACTAGATAAAGGCAAGTGAGACACTTCATTCACAAAGAAGAATATCATATTCTATGAGCAATCTTAAAGTTCATGAACATCACAATTATATCTTTGCATTAAACAGTCAACAATGTGCATTGAATGGAATTGTGGAGTTCTGTAAACTGAAAGGAAATAACTTTACATGAGAGTACATAAAGAAAGTAATGCAAAACAACAAGATCAGATCTGCACAAGACAATGTTTATTTCTTAGATGGTTTATTCTGCTAACACTTAAAGATATAATTTGGATAAATCAGTACTAATAGATGAGCATGTACTAATAAATGTCATAGTACTTATAATTGTGATTGAAAGTCATAGTAATAAAATAAAATAAAATAGGACCAATAAATGTGTGACTTGTACCTAATACTAGTGTGCAAGGGTCAATCACATAATGACACATGGTATGCATGACTATTAGTCACCCATGGCCTATCAGCGCGCCTGATTTTTATAGTAATTTAATTCATAATGTTTTTCCCTGCAATTAAGTGCACCTAAAAAAAAAGGTAGCATAAATAAATAATATGCTACATAATGGTGTAAAAATGAGTATTATGCATTTATTTTGGAAAATCAGTGTTTCCATATTTCAGACCTAGTTTTTGTTTCCATTTCCATTTCCAAGCAACTTTAGAAATAGAAAACAGTCAATTTGACAAATGACACAAACAATTGCCAATAGACATTTTGAAAACCATGTATGTTATATAAAATGGGGCAGTATGAAGACACTGATTTACTACCTGAAATGTGAAATGAATAAGCAAACAAAGCCTTGTGACAGCTAACTATCCCATAACATGGCGGCAACAACAATAAAACCAATTTTGAATCACTATCATCCCATAGAAATCTGGATATAAAAAGACACCAATCATTATAACAAGGACTGAATAAAATATGCACCATGTTGGGTATCTCTAATCTTTATCTATCTGCAACGAAACAACAATGAAGCAAGAGTCATTGAGGCAACTCTAGCAATAGGACAAGTAGTTTGAAATTCATGGAAATATGCCTATAAATGCAAACAGCTGAATCCAACATTTATAGCATACAACAAAAAAAGAGCTAGTTTGTAGGAAGCCCATCCTCTGAAATTGCTTATGTTGACAACTATTGGACGAAACAAAAATACAACTTTTGGTCCCATAGACCTGCTGGTCTCATGGACTTAATTAAAATCTTTCAATTAAATTCAATTAAAACCCTTATGGCAGGCTACATATTCAATAAAATGGCAGCACAAGAATAAAACCAATTTTAAGAACTATCCTGTAGCAAAGAAATAATAATCAAGCAAGTAACACTAAACAATAATGAAGCAAGAACCAGTAAGACACCTCTAGCTATAGAACACCAAGTTTGAAATTCACGGACATGTGCCTATAAATACAAACAGAAAAAGTTTGTCGGTAAATTCATCCCGTGAAATTTCTTACGTGAACAAGTAATGGCCAAGAGAAATTGCTACACTCATATTTATGCAAAGAGTTGAAGGGAAAGAGCAGCAGACGGGAATTAAGTGTGCAGTCATGGATTTTATTGCCTACAATAGTTATACAATGTAGTATTACAAAGTCCCTGAATGGAATGAGCTGTAGTGACAACTGATCAGGCCTTCTATAATGGAAACCAGAGTTCAAATCCCCACAGAGATGTTATAATATGTTAAAAATTTCAGAGTTTTACAAGTTATTAAATCTAGTAGACTACCACATCCAATTCTAGGTAAGGCCTACTCAATGAACAAAGGCAGATGGAAATAGGCGGCAAATTTGTAAGGATAGATACCCCTCAGTAACAAAACAAAAATACGTAGGCACTCTTTATGACCTTTACTGGTAAGTGATATCACAAAACGTCCATACAACAAGGTGGAAAGATAATGAAATCAGAAAGTTATGCATGATTTTCCTCAATTTCAACACAAACTTGTTGAACAAACATTTCATCAAACACTTGGCAGTCATGCATTTTGTCAAGCACTTTTCATTTTACATTTTCATAAATCTTGCTGCGAACTCAACATTGGATCTCCATACGAAACCTCTACACTCCAATCCTAAACACCTCCAAATTCAGCCCAAGAAACTTCTTGATCTATCTTGAGCAGCAACAATAATGTTCTATTTGGAAGTTTCAACTCAACCCTGATACTTCATCCCTTCATGCTTCAAATAACATCTAGTCTACAAAGATTCGGGAAAATATTCTAGTGTTTTCACTTATTAGGATCATGACTGAACGAAGTGTCAATTTTCTAATCATAAATTTTGGAGCAAAGGAGGAAACACCAAAAATTTGGTTCAAATTTGATCCTGCTCTAGCTTCTTCTAATTCCCCTATGTTGCAGGCGAGTGACTCGTGAGTCTATGGTATCTTCATTTCCCTTGAAAGGAAAAAAATAAATGCTAAGGAGAGAGTTTGGAATTCAGTACTAATCAGCTGGCAGGAATTGAGCCCTTAACTGTTAACTCGAGAACTACCCAGCTTCATGGTATCAAACCCATTGTGGTTATGGCTGTAAAAAATTCTTGTATATGTATGAAGCATCTTCCAAAACAAAACAAAAAGATAAGAAAAAAACAACCATGATTTTCCAAAGAAAATGAAATTGATGTTAAAACTCACAGAGCTTACTGATAAAATGAGCAGAACAAAGTTTGGGATATAACAGAGCAAGGGAACAATTGCTACTAGGGAAAAATGGACATAGAACAGACAAGAGTTTGAAACAAATAAATTACCAGAAATCTTAAATAAATAACAAGCCATTACAAAACAGACAAATGACAAAGTAACAACCACTCCATTAGTCATCGAACAACAAAACAAACTGAATAATAAGAGAAATGTATTTACAATCGCCCAAGGTGGTAATCATATTACAGGGGATGAATAACTACTTATCGGCAGGAGATCAAAATTTGAAAGTAACTGCATGCAAAACTATAACATATTTATTTTATAGAGCTAATTTTCTGGCAGAGAGAGCATTGTTGATTATTTTTTCAAGATAAAGAGATCTGGGATCAACCACAGGGACTAACCTTGACGCAAACCGCTTTACCTCGTCCACACACGTCCTCACATCCGTGAGAGCAGCACTTTGTAAACTGTTTACACTACCCTTGTCTCTGCCAATCGACTTCCTCAGAACTGATAATGAGGTTTGAAGATTGACCTTTCAGCTACACCGATCAATGCCCACTATAAAATGCGAAACCCTTCCCGGAGCCCTAAGCAAGGCATTTTTTATTTTTTCTTGGTCTGAACCGTACTGTCTTCCAGGGAGGTCGCCATTCTTCCCCTTTCTTGCTGACGACAAAGACATGTCCACCTCCCCTCACGACTCCCGCAGCTGTACTCCATTTCTGGCTCCGAGTATGCCCCCCCTCCTTCGAGCATGACGCAGGGTTCTCTGTTTTCCATGCATTCCGTCACTTCTCTGTCCAAGAAGATTTACCAATTTCTATCCACAAAATCGACGGCTCCCATGCATCCGTCCATCGTCGACCGCTCCATCCTGGCCCTCGCAGTCTCCTTCGGTGTCAGCAGGTCGAAGGCTTCCCCACATAGTTCACGCTCAAAATATTATTAAGGCAGAAAAGTAATTGAAAAACACAACAAAGTAATATGATATTTCTAGTTAGTAAATGAAAATCAAAATGAAGTAGTGAAAAGTGGAGAAGTAGAAAGGATTCAGAGTCTAGAAGAAGTGGAGTAGCTTGAAAGGGAAGGTCCACCGTTGAATAAGAGGGGATTGTTAAGGATAGGGAACGAAGATAGGATTCCTCTTATAAGCGTGATTGCAAAATTGCTGCTGAGAAAATGTGACATAAAAAGTGAGTGGAAAAAGGGGCGAGATCTGATAGGTAGACAAGGTGGGAACAATCCGTATAATTGTGAAGGAAAGTCATTGTGTTTCCATGCCCCCAATTTCAATAGTGGTTCTCTTCAAAGTAAAGCCTTGAGTGTTTTGGATTGAAAACAATCAAGCCAATTTAACTGGTAATTGCATTCAGTGACCTCTGGAAATTAGTAGTTGGAACATGGGAGGGGTTTTTCGTAAGGGCCCTGTATATCGATGAATTAGAGAACGAGTAATAAAATCAAATATGGCCGACAAGGGAAGATGCTTTATTCATATGAGACTGTGAGCCACGTGTACGGTAGATGAATGTTTGTGCTTCGCCAACCAAATACATCATAAGCATCGATGTCTAATCAGTTGCCAAAAATGGAATAGTCGTAAGTACTTTTCTTGCGATTGCAAGGTAACTCAAGCTAAAGTATATGTCAATTTCATAATGAACGATGATAATATGACTTCCCAAAAAAAATTAAAAATCCCTAAAATGTTTTAGAACAATCATTATTTCTTAGCTAACACAAATTATAATATCAATTCATCTTACTCCGTAATTAGTAATTACCATGGCTTTGCATCCATTATGTTGGTCCAACAAGACTGGGAATAGAGCCTTGTCCAGTACACGGAGAAGGATTTGGCAGCTCTTATGGCCTTAGACGACCAAGGTACAAGTTTCGTCCAACACACTTTCCTCACCATGGATGAAGAATCATGGATCGATTCTTGCGTGTCCTTCTCGGTTAACATCTTGGAATCTATCGATTTGTCCATGACAAACCGTCATGATGACAAGATTCAAAAATGCGACATAGAAGATGGCGAAAACCTTTCTTCTACTTCAGAGATGGATTCAATTTTTTCGTGCGGGATCTCAACACATGGAATCTAGAGCTGGAGGACGATTCCCTGGCGAATATTCTAACATCGATCTTGGCAAAGACGGACAATTGACTGTTATATGACGATCTGGAGCTGCTCCACAACCATTCTTCTCATCCATTAGTTGACGCGTTCAATTTTAAAGATACAAAGTCGGCGTTGGAAGAGCAGAATGTTGAAGGCCTCACAACAGTTTTGGTCATCTGACATGTGACAAGTTGTCTCCAACCACCACGTGCCACGTGTATGATTGATAAATGTCAGTGCTTCGGTAACCAAATAAATTGTAATCGTTCATGTCTCTTTCAGTTGTCAGAGGGGGAAGAGGCTTCCACTTGTGGAAACGCCTTTCAGGATAATAACTCGAGCTTAATAAAAACATGAAAAACATATCATCAACAAAAATATTCAAAATACAATATAGAAAACATTATTTATGTTATTATATAAATATATACAAATATAATTTATTATGTATATATTGAATACCATGTGCACTTGTGCTCAAATTTTTCTATATTCATATATCACTCTTGATTCTTAATGTCTTTATAATACAATATAGTTGAGTTATGGTTAAATGTGGGGGGGAACATTTTCCTCTCATCATGTCACCTCCAAGACCTCTGGTTTTCAGGGGGTACACGTCCCCGCATAACATTGCTTTACAGAAATATTTGTCCATGCATGCATTTAAAGTTCTCTTTAGACAAGTTAGGGAATATATTTGATGGAACGCTAGCATGTGTAGAGGTCTTGGGGGTTTGGTGATATTCCATCATTCGTAGGCAGTTCAAAGTAGCACATATGGTGACCCCACTAAAGAATTACAACTCCAACAAACTTAACGTTGTTATCATCTCTGGCGTAATTTGCAACTCATATGCAATTGCTAGCATATATAAAAACAAGAGGCAGATATAATTATTTCAAACTTTTATTAAAAGGCAATTATGAATTTATTCTGTATTTATTGTTTCCAATTTTTTCTCAAATTTATATGTCATTTCACATCAATCCCGAATAAATGATTTTTCCCTTGCAAATGATAATTCTGAAAAATAAAAACTTTAATTTTAAATAGCAATGTTAACGCTGAAACAGAAAATATTGGTGAGTGGAAAAGGAAATTGAAAGGAAATTAAAAGAAAAAAGCATCCTGTTTGGATCGAAGTTAACGACGAGGAAGCATGACTTTGTGGTTGACCCTGAGAAAAAGTGTAATGTTGTAATTCATTTGTAAGAAGCATATCGAGAGTCAACATGGTCGATTTCTCTTGAAAATAATTCAACGTTCATGTTGCTTAATGCACAAGCTCTTGAGTTCATTCCCAGAGTGCAATCGTCCTGACCGGTTCAAATGAAAAAACTCACTTAAAGGGTTGTGTTTTTGGATTTAACGCCACCGTCACCGTAACGGTTGCCTTAGCTGTAGGCCTCGCTGCTCCAACTTGAACATCTTCATTTTTGTTTCTCTTTGCACAATATGTGCATACTCCGGTTTGAGGCGGTTTTGGGATATTCACAAATCGAACGGCTAGAGCCCGCCATTAAACAAGACTTTGATGAGACAGTGCTCAGGTAATTTGCTTTGTTTCTTGCTCCTCATTCTCTTGAGCACACGAACTTGCAGCCGATGACAATGTGATTGAGGGGAATGGTTAAGTCCCCGCACGATGACGAGATTCAAAACTGTGACATAGAAGACGACGAAAACCTTTCTTGTACTTCAGAGATGGATTCAATTTTTCACGTGCGGGATCTCAACACAAGGAATCTAGAGCTGGAAGAAGGTTCCCTAATGAATATTCTGACATCGATCTTGGCACAGATGAACAATTATCTGTTATACGACGATCTGGAGCTTCTCCACAACCGTTCTTCTCGTCCATTAGTTGACGCGTTCAATTTTAAAGATACAAAGTCGGTGTTGGAAGAACAAAATGTTGAAGGCCTCACAACAGTTTTGGTCATCTGACATGCGACAAGTTGTCTCCAACCACTGCGTGCCACGTGTACGGGTGATAAATGTTAGTGCTTCGGTAACCAAATAAATTGTAATCGTTCATGTCTGTGTCAGTTGTCAGAGGGGGAGGAGGCTTCTGCTCGTGGAAATGCCTTTCAGGATAATAACTCGAGCTTAATAAAAACATGAAAAACATATCAACAAAAATATTCAAAATACAATATACAAAACACTATTTATGTTATTATATAAATATATGCAAATATAATTTATTATATATATATATATTGAATAACTAAAGAATTTTTAAAAATGTAGAACATCATTAATAAAAACACTATATATATATATATATATATATATTAAATAAATAAATATTTATTAAAAAACTGTAAAACAAACCAGTAGTAATAACAATATACATATAGAATAAATAAATAAATAAATATATTACAAAACGTGATATATCAAATAAAAAATGGTCTACGGCCTGTTTGGCAGCGACCATATATATTTGGCTCTGAGAGTAACGATTTCATCGCAAAAAAATCCAAATCCATAAAAACTCGTTCGGAGAATTGTTTTGTTAAATCTCTAGAGAAATTTCTAGCTCAATCGCGCAACTCTAAAGGATCTGCCGAGGAATTATCGTTTCCTTACGGAAACGTGACAATGGAAGCAACAAAGAGACTGAACGATGCAATGTGGAGAAAACGACGAATGTTTAATCTGGCTTTGTCAGACGATGTATCGGGAGCTCCGGTTTGAGGCGGTTTTGGGATATTCACAAATTGAATGGCTAGAGCCGCCATTAAACAAGCCTTGGATGAGACAGTGCTCAGTTAATTTGCTTTGTTTCTTTCTCTTCATTCTCTTGAGCACACGAACTTGGAGCCGATGAAAATGTGACTGAGGGGAATGGTTAAGTCCCCGCACGATCCGGGATGCCTCGTCTCGCTCCTCATTCTCTTGAGCACGCGAACTTGGAGCCGACGACAATGTGACTGAGGGGAATGGTTAAGTCACCGCACGATCCAGGATGCCTCGTCTGATCGTCCAGATCAAACCGAGTTATTGTCATCAATTTTGTGTGTTGCGCATCTGCGAATCGGTCTATATTGTCTATAACAACACCTAAACCGTTGTTTGCTTTTCCCGAAAAGCAACAACTTTGTTATTTTTCAAACGCTATTCCCTAATCCAATATATACAACTGGAGCAATGCATGTTGGTGTCTAATGACGTAAGTATGGAGATATTGTTTACAGGATAGTACTATTTCCTGTCCAATGGACGCTCTCAGGTCCATGCGCAAGCGAGAACACGAGTCTTTAGAGGGACATCGGATAACGAGGTAATAACTTAATTACAAAAAATAGGAATGTTTATTACGCACATTATCGTGCTTGTGTTTTAATGCACATTATTTTCTTGGCCGCAACAAAGGAATATAAAATATTATTTTCGCGACGTAATAACAATTTGCGATTCCGTCACTTATTGTAAAGAAACAAACCTCCATATAAATCGACATTTTGAATCTTCTTTTGAATATCTCTATATTGCCAGCTGTATAATTTGATGAATGTATTGACAAATACAAATTCTCATACAATTTTTTTAACATTTTATTTTGCGTATATTTAAAAATACAAATACGCATACAAACTATACAACTATATATTTTGCATATATTTACACACATTATCGTGCCTTTGTTTTAATGCCATATGTGAGAATCTTGTTTCCCCGTACACCGTCAACCAAAGCATCTCGGTCGGCGCATAATTTGTTGGTTTCCCCTTGCGCTAACGCCTTTCGGTGTAATAACGACTGGCGATTTCGTTGCTTATTTTCTCAGATGCAGCAAAGGAATATTAAATATTATTTTCTTGGCATAATAAATGCTAACATCTTTTGGCGTAATAACAGTTGGCAATTCCAAAAAGGTGCAAAAATGGATTTTATGAAAATAAAAAAAATATTGCCATCAATGCATAGAGCTCGAGAAAATATGCACTTTTAGAGAAAACGACACCTGAAACGGAGCCACAAAATGAAAGTTATGGCACATGCAAGTTTTTGCTGCTACATCTTCTCGGACCCTTTCCAAAAATGGCAATTTTTTTTTTTTCCTTGCAATTTTTCCATCAAAAACCAAAAAATGGAAAAATATGCCATAAAAGGAAATAACGTTGTGTTTGGCAGAGATCAGTCGAGAAGAGGTTGTTTTCGTGAGTTTTTCCACGCTTTTTGTAAAACGCACCAAACCCACGCATAAGGCAGAGATCAAAGTCCGTGTAGGAGTCGCAAGTTTTTCCACCGCTTTTTGCAAAACACATGTTAGAGCCCCTCGGGCTTTCTAACTTAGAACACGCCTTTCGGTGTAAAAATCTAATGTACCACTTATCAATCACTTACACAATTTAAAAAATAATACAATGTATCATTTAAAAGCTATTTTATTGGCTAACAAGTTTCATCCGTCCAAAGCTAAGAAGGCAGCGTAGAAGCCAATCGACATTTAAAAAAATAAAAAATGTTCAAAATAATTTTTTTTTTCATAAATTTGATATTTAATGCTTAGATAAATACGGTAAACTATGTCGCCCATCGACAGGAAAAATTAAAAAAATCTATAAAGAGGAGAGAGAATTCGCATAAAAAAGATTTAAAAGAGCAAATACAGACGGACATAAAACAAATATAGACGGACATAAAACGGTACAACAAAATCAAATCAGATTCTCCCTTCGTATATTTCCTGTTTAACAGATGACAAGAAATGACGATGATAGAAAAGGAAGGCTAGCTTTTGGTTGTAATTACCTGCGAATTTGTTCATCCCAGGTTTAATTGTAGTATACTCTGTATGTATATGTTAGGGTTTCAGAATCATATACACCTGGACGACTCAGATCAATTTGGTCGAGGATACAGAAAATAAAACGGACTGTTTGGAATGACGCAAGACGATACGGCATGTCAGAACCCCTCGGACTTTCTAACTTAGAACACGCCTTTCGGTGATTTCCGAATTCAAAAATAATTACCATGTTTTATTGATTTATACACAGTAAGATTTTTGTGTCACCCACTTTGGGAGTTGAAATAATTCCACCGTTAATGCAAAAACATGGTCGATGTGATGCTTAGAGTAATGTATAACCATTGGACACTAATGTACAGAGCTCCCTGAACTTTCTAACTTCACCTTTCGGCGTGATTACGAAAACAAAAATAATTACAACACTATTACTTAAAAGAGATTTTTTGTGTCACCCACTTTGGGAGTTGAAATAATTATTAATGCAAAAACATGTGATGTCATCCTTACATAATCTATAAACTTTGAACACTAATTACAAACTCGTCTGAGTCGTTAGTGTTACAGTGTGCACAGAACTGTCACCAAAAGTATCAA
Source organism: Taxus chinensis (assembly GCA_019776745.2). Classification (NCBI taxonomy): domain Eukaryota; kingdom Viridiplantae; phylum Streptophyta; class Pinopsida; order Cupressales; family Taxaceae; genus Taxus; species Taxus chinensis. Next base: position 56,056 of record JAHRHJ020003231.1, read on the forward strand.
TTTACATAAACACCCTATCTACAACCTTTTTTGTACAAACAGCCAAAAAAATTTCACCAAAATCCCTGAACTCTCTCTCTCCCCGCTTCGACTCAGCTTTTAATATAAAATGACAGATACACAAGATGCCATGACAGACTCATAAATGTCAGCATATTTACAGAGGATGAAACCCTGTGAAGAAGCTTTAATTTTCTGTTCACTAGCACCATCCTGTATTTCGTCACATCATCTCCATTTTTTCCACTTGCAGGTCTATGACGAGGATGGTCCACTATAGCTGCGATGTCAGTGCCCCTTCCCTCCTCCTTTTCAATCCGTCAGCTTCTCAAAAATCACCTACGCATCAACCAAAACAAAAATCATGAGTCTTATATACACTTGTATATTTTTCTCTCTCTCACCAGGCGAGTTTAATACAGACCTTCGTTGTTTGGGGCTCCCAAACGAGCATGTCGACAAGCGTAAATAGAAGAGAAATTAACAGAGTGTAGCCCTACCAACTCTGAAATTTCGATTCAGGCTTCCATGGATGAATGGTAGAGTGTGTGAGAAGACAGGTTGCCAAGCCATAGGCCATGGTGTTGAAATAAATGGGATACATTTTACTCTGAATCAAAGCAAACTGTTGCCTGGGAATGGTGGCAGTCAGAATATGCCCCGATAAAAAGTACACCCATACGGAACTGCCATATATTGTACAAAATGCCAGCAAATGAAGTATTCGCACAAATGACGTTTTTGAACGCACCTTCAATAAACGTGTGGACAGTTCAGATCAATTTGGTCGATGATACGAAAAACGAAGCGGACGGTTTGGAATGCTGCATGATGGTATGGCGTGTCAGAGCCCTTCGGGCTTTCTAACTTAGTTCACGCCTTTCGGCGTAATAAACATACACATACACTAACACCATAGCTTATTACTATTTCCATACTAAAATGTAATGTCCCTTTCAGGCTTAAACTTGAGGAATTTGAATTTTCCCCAAAACCCCAATGGAACATTGTCGGAAATGAAGACAACTACATGTAGGGAATCTAGGTTTTATGACATCAACCCTGAAAATAATAGAAACCCTAGCAACAAACTGTATTTGCACTTTTAGGACATCAAACACCTTCCAAACAAAATGAAAATGAATGTGTAAATTCTCCAAAGGATTTCATTCAACAAATGGAACAAATACCAAGCAAAAGTACTCCAAAATGTTTGCAAATTATGAATATATATACACCTGTAATTAAATTAATGACAATAGAAATACCACTCAAAATAATGGTTGGAAATGGAGATTCCAAGCCCCAAAAATCCCACGAAAGTGTGAAATCAGCGTCTAAAATTATGAGGAAGATGAATATCAACTTCAAATGCCAAGATGAGCCCTAGAAGGCATCCGACTCCTCCAAGCAAGTCGCCACCCTAGGAGAGGCCTTGAAATTGCCAATCAAACTCTAGTAGATCTTTTCCAATCAAATTATCGCTGAAAATCTACAATATTAACCTTCTTGAACCTCTTGGAAACCACAAATTGAAGAGTTTTCGTTCTTCAATCGAGCAAGGGTTTCATCCTTCTTATTAGCCACACCAAAGGAATTTCGCCCTTAAGTGGAAGGATTTGAGCACTCAACCCAAAAACCATGCAAGGTATATTTTTGAGAAGTTCATGATCACCAATTGAGCCAATCCAAAACCAATATGGAAGTCTCCTACTAAGACCGACCTCATGAGGATACTTTCTTTTTATTTTCTTTTTGGCTTTTCACCTTCCTAACCCAACCAACTTGACATATGTAGAAAACTATGAAAAATGAATGCAAATGCTTATGAAATTAACTGAAAATAATGACAATCACTATTCACATAGGAAGTAGAAATGGGCTTAAAAGCTCCAAAATGAACTAGATTGAAAAAGGGAGCATTACAGTCCTCCCCTCCCAAAATTGCTTACACTCAAGCAACTACAAACTCTCATGCCCAAGTGCCATCATACCAAGGTGAAGGAACACGCTGTAGGGCTCACATAATTTGTATCCCATGCTTGTCAAATGAAGGAGCTTTTTCCCAAACAAATTCATACACCCGCTACCCCCTCTCTCTCTTCAATGAAGTATTCTTCATCTTCAACTTTAAAAATAAGAGTAACTTCTTCCTTTGCGTACTCAAATGTATAAAAAACTTTCCAAACTTCTCTAATCATACTCAGATGTATAAAAAACCTTCCAAACTGCTCTAATCTTCAGTCATAGAGCAAGAAATTGATGTATACACATATTTTTATACAATATACATGTACATATGTATGTTGTCATTCAAAGGTTGACGTTGATAGAATGTGTGAAGTGACAAATGCACGTAAAATACTATAATCATTTGTACTTCAGAAGCAGTGGAAAAAGGACTTGAAAGGTAACAAAATAAGACTGAAATTTAAATTACTAATTTTTTTCTCGTATTTTTAATTAAAGATTTGTAATATATAAATTAATTATATTAGTTTTTCTTGTATTATTATTATACTATATAAATTTAATTTAATTATAATTCAGTGGAAGAGTTAAAGTGGAGTTGCTGGATCGAATCGCTGGGGTACTTTTAGGATATGGAAGAATACAATCACTTTCACAATGTCATGGAGATGAGCTAAATCATGAAGTGAATGCTTGTGTAAATCATGTCTCAAGAAACATTGTTTTACATTTTCTAGATAAGGAGTATTTATTAGACATGAAGGATGGCTTCATAAAGTGGCATGCTGCACCATTGAAAAAGGTTTAAATGGAGGACCACTTTGTTGGTGTGGTGCTTATTATTTTCTCTTTCTAGTTTCAACCAAAACTTGACTATTTGATTAAACTGTAAAACATTGGAAACATGACCTTGTTATTTTAAACATTTGGTTAACTAAGATAGTAGTGTGTGTGCACATAACACACACACACACACACACACACACACACACACACACACACACATGTATATATTACACACACACACACATAGATATATAGTACATATATATAGATAGACACATACATACATGTGTGTGCGTATATATGTATTACATATATCTACATATGTATACATATATATATGTATTACATATATCTACATATGTATACATACATACATACATATACATATATATATATGTAGATATATACATGTACACGTACACATATATACATATATTTATGTATATGTATACATATAACATGTATATATCATGCACATATATATATATATATATATATATATATATATATATATATATATATATATATGTGTGTGTGTGTGTGTGTGTGTGTGTGTGTGTGTGTGTGTGTGTGTGTGTGTGTGTGTGTGTGTGTGTATTCATATACATGTACATATACATATATGTACATATGCATGTGTATGTACATATGTATGTACTGTTAGAAATATTGTCACTGATGTCAAAGGAATAATGATGTCAAAGTGTTGGAAATATTGTCATTGATGTCAAACAAGAAAAAGTTAGTGCAGTTTGAATTCTACAGGCTGCGCAATGAAGAAAATCATTTTATACTGTTTCATGGCTTTTCAAAAGCCGCACAACAAAGAGAGTCATTTTTGTAGTGTCTTGCAGATTTTTGGAGATGAGAACATTGTGAAACAAAGGATGTGTGCCGTGGAACAAAGGTAGTGATCCATAGTGTTTCGCGGGTGATAACAAGTCTAAATATATGCGTAACAAAATATTTGGTCAAGGAAAGCTGTAGAGGTCTAGGAAAGTTGTGAAACAAGACAAAAGTCAAAGAACAGCAATAGAAGTCTAGGAAAGCCACGGAACAAGGCAAAAGTCAAAGAAGGGCTGTGGAGGTCAAGGGTAGCTGCAGAACAAGGAGAAGGATAAAACAAGTTTGTGGAGGTCATGGAAATCCACAAAACAAGGTGAAAATAGAGAAACCCTGCAAAAGTTAAGGAAAAACTCAAAAATTCAAAATATCAGTTTGGAAAGCTTTGCTCATGTCTTGCATCCAAAAGAATGTTATTGGGCTGACCATTGGGAAGAAATCACACCCTTTCAAGAGATGAAAATGATATAAAAGGACATATAGTTGGAAAGATTTAATGTGAGAAAGTGTGGAGAAATGACGAACTGTTGAAGAAGAGGGGAGTGTGAAATAAAGAGATAAAAATCAAATTTCTACAAGTTAATGAATGAGAGATCATTAAGAGAAACTTTCTAACCCTGAGTGAAATGAAATAAAAATCATTAAAGAGTGGTGAGAGCGTGAAATGAATTAAGAATCATTCATGCAAATTTCTTGAGTATGTAATGAAGTGTTGATCATTGTCAAAACAAATTTCTAAGTGAAGTGTGGTATGAATTAAAAGGCAGATCTATGAGATTGAAGATCATTTAGAAGGCTACATTATGAAGGTGGAATACAAAGAAAATAATTGCAAAGAAGTTTATGTTATTGTCAATCATTGAAGAAGATTGTTTGAAGGTTGGTGCATCCTAAGATAATAGATTGGTGTCTCTTGCTAAGTTGTTGTTTAGTTGTGGGGATTGATGTCTCTGTTGGCGTACCAGCTGATTAACACGATGATATCCCTCTCCACCATCAGTTTGAGCTTTTGGTGTGATGGCAAATCATACATGGTATCAGAGCTGGTTTCGGTAAACGTGCACTCTTCGTTTCTCAGTTGTTTATTACTTCTGGTTTCTTCTCATTTCCTTGTGTGCAAGTTTTTTTTTGATTATCATTTTGGAATTATTGCTCACCTCGTATTGAGGTTTCAGTAGTTGCAAGTTAAGGTATTTGGTTGGTTTGCTTAACAACTGAGTTCGTATTTGGATATTTCTAGATCTTTGTGGCTGTCGTTTCTGGGTTGTTTGTGTGTTTCTTACTGGTTGTGTTCAGATTCAGCGCCTGTAGGGTAAAAGAAGAGCTCATTTTTTAGCGTGGACCTGTGATTACTGGTTGGGATCGTTGTTTTTTCTTCACCGGTGTATACTCAGACTATTCCGAGGCTTTTTCCTCATCGCTGTGGTTCCTTGCTGTCTCGAAGTTACCTCTGTCTGGTCTCAAAACGTATTTGCGAGCCTGCTGAAAACCTCTCACATTTTTTCCTGGTCTCTCACGTTTTTTGCAAAACCTCTCATGTTTTTGCTTGGTCTCTCACGTTTTTTGCAAAACCTCTCATGTTTTTGCACTATTCCCCACATTCAAACCTGTCCCATGTATTTTTTTGGGCCTTTCTGAGTGTTTTCTCCCTTCCAGGTGTTTTTTTGCCTGTCCTCAGGCATTTTTCTCTCCCCTGGCTGCATTTTCTCCTCTGTTCCAGGCGTTCAAACCTGCTCCAGGCATTTTTCTCTCCCCTGGCTACGTTTTCTCCTTTGACAGGTGTTATTTTTGGGTTGTTCCAGGCATTTTCTCCCCTGGTCATTCCTATAATGTCTCACAACTGCAAACTTGGCATTTTTCTCTACATTCAGGAATTTTTTGGCCTGTTTTGGGAATTTTCCCAACACGTGGTGGACAACTACAGTTTTTTTGCCAGGTAATATCTCTCTAAAAATACGTTTTTTTATTCACTTTTCTTAAAAAAACGTGTTTGCATTCTTTTTACCTTATCACTCTTCTAAAAAACGTGTTGTTTCATTACTTTTAAAAGGTATAAGGTAAAAAACATTACATTTTATTGGCATTGTAAGTTTTTTGGTTTGTTTTATTAACCTTCCGTCGAGTGCCGAAGACGAAGGGTGAGGTACGGGATTGGCAGGTGGCTGATCCCCCCTCGTAATACAAACAAACCCTATCTCAAATTCCATGCCATTTCCAACGGGCATACATACGACACCTTTTGCATACGTTTAGGGCACTTTTTTAATTCATTTGCAGGCTTATTGGCTTTTTTCTCATCAGTTGTGGGAATTGGTTTTTGTTATAACTTTTGACTTGTTGCTCGGTTTTGAGCACTTCTTTAGTCAAAGTTGCATGTTTTTTTGCACTCTAGATGATGGGATCATTAGTTTTGTAAACACACTAATTTTATAAAGTGCCACATTCTGGGGGGTGTCTTTGTATTGCTTAATTCAGCTCATTTTTTCTTGAGCTTTGTTCTATTCCTTTTTTTTGTGAACTTGTGAGCACATCCGCCACAGTCTTACGAAAAAGGGATTCTTTCATGCGACGTGAGACGTTGTTTCTCACAAAGCTATTTCTTCCCCCTCTTGCTTCTCTCTTTCTGTGCTTGCTTGCAGTGTCGATCTGTTGCGCCCTACGAACCTTGATTATTGTCTCCACCATTACACGTTATTACGCTAATTGCAAGGTGAGTGACAAACTGGTTCTCGGAACATAGTCGCATCTGGTTGTAATCAACGCACTGAATTATAAAGTGCCAAACTCAGGGGGGTGTAATTTTGTTTTGGGGTGGTTGTTTCCTTTCTCTCTCCTTCCTTCTACATTCCTTGGTTCTATCTCTTCATTATGGATATCTCTAAAGTACCAGTGCTCACACCTTTTAATTTCTTCGAATGGAAATCTAAAATTATATTGGTTTTACGAAGTAAAGGGTTATAACCGAGTTACCATGGGGTTAGAGATCGAACCTACTGATGAACCTGAAAAATCTAAATGGTTCAACCGTTGTGATAAAGCCTTAGGTCTTCTTTGTATGTCCGTCTCTCCCGACTTGCTCTTCCACATTGAAACTTCCTCAACACCCTATGAAGCGTGGAAAATGCTCAATGATATGTTTGGGAAGCAAGATGACATGAGAGCGCATGAGTTGGAGAACGAACTACTAGGGTTAAATCCTAGTGACTTTGAAAACCTACAGGCCTTCTTCTCAAAGTTTGTCCGCACTAGAGTGCTTCTAAAGGAATGTAAAGTGGATAAGAAAGACTCTCAATTGATCTTGTCGATTCTTTCTAAGTTAGGTCCTGAATACTCTATTTTCGTTTCAACTTTTCACGCCACGAAAGCCGCCTTGGGTAGTACTTGGACTATGCCCTTCTTTGATAGTTTTTCGTCCCAACTCATTCGAGAACAAGATAAACTCATTCAAATGGGGACTCTAAAATCCAAGTCACATGCCCTTGTGGTGAATAAGGGAAAGAAAAATGAAAAGAAGAAAGAAACTAAGGACTAACCTAAGAAAGAAACCAAGACCAACCAACCCCCCCAATTAAGCCCATCACTCATACTTCGACTTCTAAGCCTAAAGCGAAGACGGAAAAGTATAAATGCTTCTATTGTAAGAATTTTGGCCATGACGAGCAACATTGTTTTCGGAAACAAATTGATCACTTAACTCATTTACTTGAGAAGAATAAAATAAGTGTTCCTGAATCCGTTAAACAAAATGCTCAGAAAGGCTGAGTCTTCTAATGCAAAGGAGACTAAAAATGAAAAGAAGAAAGGAAAGGCCCTCATAGCTAGAGTCAACTCCTTCATCAACTTGGATTATAGATTCTGTGTGCACCACATGGTTTCTTCACATGTTGAATTCTCCAGCATTGAACCATGTGGCATGTCCCAAATCACGTTGGGTGATGACACTCATAGTGTCGGTTTCTGGTAGTGGATCGGTAGAGATGGATGGCAGAACATTTAACCAAGTGTTGAGTGTTCCCAATCTCTCTACCAATCTCCTATCGGTTTACCAAATCACCCACCTTGGTGAAGTAATGCAAGTGCAATTTATTCCTAACTTGGTGATTATACATGAGCTTAACTCTGACACTACATTGTGGCTGAGGGAAAGGTAAATCACCGTTTATGGTTGTGTACCTTTTCCCACTTCTACTTCTGATTTGACACCCAATGCCTTGCTCACTCATGCAAATGAGGTTAGTAAGCTATGACATGAGCATTTTGGGCATCTAAATTATCACTACCTTGAACAATTGAGCCAAAATGAAATGGTAAATGGGCTACCCCGAGTCAAGTTTTCTAAGGGTCTTTGTGAGGGTTGTACCCTTGGAAAGCATCCTGAAAAAAGCTTTGACAAAGGAAAATCCTGGAGAGCTACTTGTCCCTTGGATCTTGTTCATAGTGACGTTTCTGGCCCTTTTCCGTCTCCTTCTTTTACTAGAGCTCTCTATATACTAACCTTCATTGATGACTTTTCGCGTTATACTTGGGTATATTTTCTTAAGCTTAAGTCTGAAGTTTTTGAGCATTTTCAAAACTTTAAGGCTCTTGCTGAGAAACAAGCAGAACGGTCTATCAAGGTTCTTCGAACCGACAATGGAGGCGAGTATGTGAGCAACAGGTTTGAGGATATCTGCACTTCTGAGGGGATTGCTTTGCAACGTACAATTGCTTATAACCCTTCCCAAAATGGAGTTGCAGAAAGAAAGAACCGAACTTTAAAGGAGATGGCTACTTGTATGGTTCACTCGAAATCTCTTCCTCCACAGTATTGGGCTGAAGCAGTGAATTGTGCTTGTTATATTCAGAATCGTGTCCCACACAAGGTAGTAAGAGGGATGACACCCTTTGAAGCCTGGTTTGGACACAAGCCTGATGTCGAGCACTTTCGAGTCTTCGGATCCAAGGCTATGGCTCGGATTCCCAAAAAGAAATGCAAGGCATTGGATCCACAATCCAAACCTTGTATCTTTGTCGGGTATCCTGATGGCGTGAAGGGATATCGATTGTTGAACCCTACCACCCATGAGCTTTATATTAAGAGGAGTGTGAAGTTTGATGAGTCATCCTTGACTTCAAATTCCATTGAGGTCCTTTTGCCCACGGATTCATATTTTGACTCTTCAGATGATGATGTTGTTGAGCGAGTTCCTCCTCTCCCTGATCCTCCCGATCCTCAAACTTCTGAGTCTTCTGATTCTGACAGTAGTGATGATGAGGACTATTTCCCTTCTCACTCAAGTGAAGAATCTTTTGACTCGGAGCCTGATCCGTCGGGAACTCTTTGGGCTAGGAAAACTTTACAGAGTGTTGGAGATTTAGTTGGAGATCCTTTGGATGAGAGACGTACTCGCTCAGACTTCACTGGACCCCACTCCTTCTTCGCCTCTGCTTCTGATCCACCAGTTTTTCCACGAAGCTTCTGGGATTCCTGAGTGGGATTCTGCCATAGATGAGGAGTATTCCTCACTCATGAAGAATGATACTTGGGATCTCACCCTTCTTCAAAAAGGAAGAAAAATCATTTGGTGTAGGTGGGTATATCGAACAAAGTATGGAGCTGATGGAGAAGTTGAGAAGTATAAAGCGTGACTTGTAGCTAAAGTTTTCTCCCAGGTAGCTGGAATTGATTACTCGAAAACATTTTCTCTGGTTGCGAAGATGACTTCCATTCGACTAACCCTTGCCATCGCTGCCGCTAATAGATGGGAAGTCCACTAGATGGACATTAAGAGTGCCTTCCTTCATGGGGACCTAGAGGAGGAGATCTATATGGAACAACCTCTGGGTTATGTCCATGATCCGTCCCTCGTTTACAAGTTAAACAAGTATCTCTATGGCCTTAAACAAGCCCCTCGGGCTTGGTATGCCAAGATGGACTCCTTTTTACTTGCATCAGGGTTCACTCGGTGTCACTCTGACCCAAATGTGTATATTCTATGACAGGATGACTCCATGCGTATTCTTGTTCTATATGTTGATGATTTGTTGATCACCGGTAGCTCTTCCTCTATCATTGATTCTATGAAGATCTCCTTGGCCAAAAAGTTCTCCCATGTTTGACTTAGGATTGCTTCATTACTTTCTTGGGATCCAGATTTAACAATTTGACTCAGGAGTTATGATCTCGTAGCCTAAGTACTCTCTTGATTTGCTTGCTCGGTTTCACATGTCCGACTGCAAGTCCTCACCTACTCATTTTCTTTCCGGGATTAAGTTGGTTTCTGATTGCTCTTCCCCCTTGGTTGACGGTACCCTTTATCGACAGTTGGTGGGAAGCTTGATCTACCTTACTCACACTTGGCCAGATCTATCGTATGCCGTCGGGATCATGTCCAGATTTATGCAGGAGCCTCATGAGTTGCACTTAAAAGCAGCAAAGCAGATCCTTCACTATGTTCATGGCACTCACACAGATGGTATTCATTACTTAGGAGGGACTGAGATTGACTTGGTTGGATTTACAGACTTAGATTGGGCCAGTGATCTAGATCATCGAAAGTCTACCTCAGGCTACAGTTTCACTCTTGGTTCAGGTCCTGTCAGTTGGTCCAACAAGAAATAGAACACCATTTCCATATCATCGACAGAAGCAAAATACAGAGGAGAAGTTAACGCTGCCACAGAAGCTGTTTGGTTACAGGGTATTATGACAGAGTTTGGCATCCACTTTCGGCGGCCTACCATTATCTACTGTGACAACATGAGCACTATCTCGATTTGTAGAAATCCCGTTCAGCATCAGCGGACGAAGCACATTGAGATTCATATGCACTTCATATGGGAGCTGATACATGAAAACATCATCGACATACAATATGTTCAGACAGCTGATCGGGTTGCATACATTTTCACCAAGCCCTTCACTGAGGTGAAGTTTCTTCACTTGCGGTCTCTTCTTAGGGTGAGGTCTGCTGCAGCCGCCCATTTTCTTTGGGCTATATAGTCCTCCTTCATCTCCTCTTCTTCTTTCTAGAAAGATGTTGTTTGTACATGGGCACCTTATCAGGCCTTTAGTTGCCGGGGCCCATTGACACATCTTTCTTAGTTGTCTAGGGGAGTCTTATTTTTCTATTCTGGCTTATCTTGACCTCTTCCTTGGCTTCGATGAAGGTGGGGTGTTGGTGTGTGTGACTTTCCAATCATCGTCCACATCACCTAGGTGAGTCATCTCGCCTTGCAAGAGTCATAGGTCTTAGGAAGTCAAATGACAAGTGTCAGATTCTGTCATAGAATCTGACATTGTCATTTACGTCAATGCGTCATAGGAGTTACATTCCTTATTTGGAATTGTAACTCCTATGATGCATTGACGCAAATGACAATGTCAGATTCAGAGCCAGGAAGTTAAGCGCGCCAGCCCTAGAGTAGTGCTAGGATGGGTGACCTCCCGGGAAATTCCCAATGTCACTGCCTCCTAATGTCGTTGGGCCTAATTGGGTGTATATGTGGTAGACCCAGAGCTTACGTGGTTACATCCGGCTCCATCGTGAGGAAGGGTGTTGGCGTACCAGCTGATTAACACGATGAGATCCCTCTCCACCATCAGTTCGAGCTTTTGGTGTGACGGCAAATCGTACAGTCTCTAGTAGGTTGGTGCCCAAAAATTGTGGGGATTAATGTCTTCAGTAGGTTGGTGCCTACAAATTTTTGTAAGAAATATTTTTGTGATTGGATTTGGACAGTAGACCCAAATAGTCTTTTCTATATGGGTTTTTTTTTCTGAAAGAGTTTCCACTTAAATCTTGTGTTCATATTTGATGGATCTTGTGTGATTTTTTTTATTGTGGATACTAAGTTTTTAAATAAGTAAAATATTGTATTATATTGATTCACCCTCCTCTTAGTATAAGTGTGTGTTCATCATGGATACACAGACATACTTTGTGATTGGATTTGGACAGTAGACCCAAACTATCTTTTCTATGTGGTTTTTTTCCTGAAAGAGTTTCCACATAAATCTTGTGTTCATATTTGATGGATATTGTGTGATTGTTGTTATTGTGGACACTAAGTTTTTAAATAAGTAAAATATTGTATTATATTGATTCACCCCCTTCTCAGTATAAGTGTGTGTTCACCATGTATACACACACATACATGTATATTTACACATATATATACATAATATATGTATGTATGTGGGTAAGTGCATGGAAATGAGGGACCAAAATGGGTCAAAAGTGGGCACATTTTTCATGAAATCAGTGAAACCTAAACTTCATATAATAATTTGGCATGCATATGCTCAAAATTTGACAAAGTGATAAGAATAAGTACCATAGAGCTCGGAATCTAGTTTCTAAACTATTATGTTTTTTTGAAAATGGTGGAGATTAAGAGGGTCAAATGTGGTGTGCACACAAAGTATGCCTATTTTTGTGTCAAAAAGATAAGAATTTATTGCGTGTGCGCCCCCCATTTTTTGAATTATATTAACTATTTTTCAAATCCCTTCAGTAGAAAGTTGGCTAATAGCACATACGAGTTCCCACTAATTTTTCATAATTTTTGGATGAATATATATATATTTTTATTAATTTTCAAAGTGCACACATCCCGAAAATGACATATTTGTGTGTACACCCGCATAACTTTGAGAAAAAAAGTCTTTTTTTTAATGTGTAGAATGGAGTTTAGAAGAGGCATTTAAAAAAAAATTTGGATGAAAAAATTATAAATTATGCACCAAAATGTATGCATAGGTTTTGGCAAGAAAAGAAGGCACTAGTAAAAGAAATTATGGATGAAAGCCTTAAACTAATCAGATTTTAGAAAGAAGTATATCGTCACCAAGGTAAAACCGAGTTTGACATCGTAGTATACTTTTTTTAGAATATTTTGTTATAACACATGACATATCAGGGTGTACACATGAGAGTTTGATGGTTTTGTGTAAAATACAAATTTATTCACGGATTACACAGTGCAAACCTTAGGTTTAGATATCCAAGGCAAATTCAAGCCTATGGATTGAGAATTTCAAAACCAAAGAAGATGAAACGCGCTCGCGTTCCTATTTGCTATGTGGTATATGAGCTTATGGGAGGCATATAAATGGTTTAAAAAGTATAAAGATTAATAAATGAAAACTTATAACTTTTAGGGTCATTGCCTTATGGAACTAGTCTCACAGCTCCATCATCCACAATATAGAAGATAGTTTTTCATATTCTAATATGGTCAGTATATAGGTATTTTTTCAAGATTTCAACATTTAGCGTAAAGCTTTTAAGGTTTAAATTATACAATCGATATCTATTTTGTGAAAGAATATAGTCATTGTTTAGGTTTTGGGGCCTTTTGGATTGTTTATTGACATTTTGTAGGAGTGTTAAATATGTCAAAACTAGAATTTACAAACCTCGCAACTCCTAAAGGTAGCGGAAATTGATCGAATATATGGACTCATGAATTTTCCCATGAGCATGGAGTTGAATCCCTAATTTTGTCTTAAAATATGGTAGAATCATACTATGGATGAGTACTTATTTTACAAGCTTAGGGAATGCATATTTTGCTTCTTGGTTACTACTGCGTCCTTCCTCTGGCCAGCCTGCCTTAGTACCACTCTCAACTTGGCTCAAAAGAAATTATTAACAAGGTTTTTAAGTTTGTTTCAAATGTGCAAGGATGATTAAATACAGTGATTGATGAGTTCAATGTGATTTGATGGAAGATAACTTCCTTCGGAGGCCTAAAAAGGCCATTCTAAGCTAATCAAACACCATATGGGAGAGTTCAAGAAATATATTAAGCATCTGGAGGTGATGTCAGGGAATCTTGGAAGTGTTGGAGGAAATTTAGGAAGATTTTTGCTCATTCAAGGATAATCTTCTCAATAATGAGTTTTCTAGGTACATGGAACAAACACTCTAATGGTGAAATCTAACTTCTCAAGATGATTTTGGAAGCTCCATAAGGAGTTAGGAGGAAAAAAATAGGCACTGAAAATATATGTGAATCATATACATGTTGGTAACATCCAACTTTCTGTAAGACTTGAAGGTTTCATGAATAATTTCAAAATAGCGGTAGCTTCCCCTTTCGGTTCCAGACAAAAATGTCCCTAAATTTGTAAGCTCTAGAGAGATGATCACCACATGGTGATAGGTGAATATTCATAAATGTTGATAAGTACTACTTGGAATAGGTATTGTCATAAATAGACTATTATTTACCATGGGTGAGGATATCATGAGGATGGAGCCAAATGTTTTTAGTTGAAAAAACATTCATAACACTCTAAGTTGTGTTTTTGAGTGGTGAAACTTATAACATGACAAAGTGTTAAAAAATGAGTTTCCATGAGTTGAAAGCATGTTTTGAAAACCTCAAGTAATGAATTACGTATTTAGAAACATTGTTATGGGACCTACATTGTGATGGAACATAAGATGCTCTCTTCTAATTACAAGGCAAGACCAAGGATCACTCTCTTACTTTTCAAGGCCTCCACAATCAACCCTAGTGATCACAAATCAACTCCATGATGCTCAAACCATGTTCTGATTATCTATCACTTACTGAAATAGGTATTCACCATGTAGATGGAAGGATTTCTCACTAAATGAGATTCTTTTCATGTGGCCACTTGTTGGACGAAAATGAGGTGGTTATAATGTCCTTCCTCCTTTGAAGTGTGATCACACTACAAGGTTCAAATGAGTTTGAAACTCAGACGATTTCTCATTCTTACATATATGGTTCTCTCTATGAAGATCATCCTCTTACCCTTCCAGGATCCATAAATTCTCCTCGAATGGAGTCAAATTCAAGATGCTCATACACCTCTTTTCTCATATGCCTAACAATGGAGATAGATGATGCCTTGATCCTTCACACATGATGGTCACACCATTGTGGAAAAGACTCTAATACCATTTTGAAGAACACCTTTTTTATCAATTTTATCCATGTGGAATTAGAACTTGAAGGTGAAACAAGTTCCTATTAGATTTAGTAGGGGAAATATAATCCATAGATTCATAGATCTACCATTAAAGCCAAAGACTATAGATTTTGGCATGGAGTTGATTAGAAAATAAATAACTTAAAATATATATCAAATAACAGAGCTTAATGATCTAGAGATGAAAGTAAATAATGAACAAGAACAAGAGACAGATAACACCATATTTAAGTGGAGAAACCCGAAGAAAAAAAATCCACTGTAAATGCACTATCTATATTAAGAATTTGATACAATTTAACCCAACACTTCCACTTTACTCCTTAGTATTTCACTACATCTACAGAGCTATGTCTCTCGATCTTTAATACAATAATCATGACCATCTAGTTCATCTTGTATTCTGCTAGTGTCTTACATAGTATACTCTGCTAGCAGTATCTTATAGTAAATCTTGGTCTTTAATACTGGACTGTAAAAATCTAAACGTTGCTAAATCTAATCCAAGAGGGATCACCCACATCAATATGGGTGGGTGAATCAGTCAAGCCGCTTCACTCTTAAATGTGAAAGACTTTTCACAATATAGTTTGATCAGACAAACTTTAATAATGTTGGGGTGTACTAAAGTGGCTAATCCCACTTGACATTATCACCCCAACACTCCCCCTTAATTTTAAGTGGGAAGTAAACAATAAGACATGCTTTTTTATACAATTTCAGACTTGAATCAGTGATTCAGGCTAGCATGCCAACAAGGGAAATTCACAGATATTCCCATACATAAATTCTTAAGACCAGTGCTTTATATATGAAGACTTACATCAGATTATGGAGCCTTTTATAAACTAAGGCATACCCATAACTAAATCTTCACTGGGATTTACAAGTAACTTCACATAGAGTGACACATTTACTTATTAAAAATGGAGGAAGTATTGGAAGTTTATAATAAATTTCCTTATGTAATTGCTCATGAGACTTACAGTTCACATAAAATGTTACAACCATGTGTAACCAATCCCTAAAGGATCACTTTTTTACATACAAAGAGGGTGGTCATGATCCACTCTTTTATAGTGAGCCATCAAGAGGTGGCATTGTCATACACACTCCCCCTCAAGGGAAACTCTGATAGGCTCAACAAGGTACAAAACTTGCAAAACTTCACAGCAACTTGATAGGCTTTAGTGAAGATATCTGCAACTTGATTTCTGATGTTGGATTGGATTCTTTATCAAGAGCAATCTGGCCTTCACATAAAGGAGTAATACTTCCTTTAGCTCCTATGTGTATCACTACCAACAACCTCTTTAGCCACATGGCTCTTTGTTGCTTCAAGTGATGGCACCTGCATCAAAACTTGAACACAAATCCAATTACATATCCAACACAACATCAGCAAATATCATAATAAGCATAATAGAAATCATACATATTTTTACTTTTAACCAAGTATAAAGGTTAAACATTAGTTATATAACAACTTAACATATCAGTTATGCTTAATAATTAACAAATATGTTTTAACAAACATATATCTTTATCAATACAAAGATAGGTCTTAACTGACTTGATCAGATAATCAAATCATTCAAGAGTAATGAGCATTTATTACTGAAAAACAAATCCATTAAACAAGTGGACACACTCATGGATATTCTTCAAAAAATGACCATGTAAGCAAAATTTTAAGCTTTGACATGTCATATGTGATCATATTTTTATTCCAAAAAACATGATTTAACAGTCAAAAAACATTGTCTTACTTCTCTTGAGTCTAAGAATTATATTCTTGTTACTACTAAGATATCATGACTGTTTTGACAAGAGGATCATTAGCAACAAAGATGGTTAGAGAAACCATGCTCATGAAAGCAGCTTGACACCGAAATCCTAGTTAGAGTCAAGGATTGAAAGATCTCCCCCTCAATGTCTAGATCCATTATATCAAAAAACAACTGAAAAACAAGCTTGCAGAACAATTTCAGTTTTAGGTTATTCAGAGGAGGGTAGAGAGGCAATTTTTTTTCAAAAATCATAAGAATATGCACATATTCTTTTCATGATGTACTTGATGCATTAAAAAATATTATATCAACTTCTATTCTGCCTCTGTGGTAATCCTTTCTTTCTTTGTGACAATAAATTTACATGTCTTGAGATAGGGGATTTTGGTTTTTAGGGGTATCTTGTCTCCCAGTCAAAAGATCCCAGAGATTTTTAGCCATAAAACAAGCTCTTAATCAAATTATTGAAATGATATAATTTTTCCCATTTAAAATTTGAGACTCATCTATCAAAAAATTAGCAAAACTATTCATTTCTAATGCTTAGATGACAATGGAAACAAATACAACTAAAAAATGACTCAAGGAAGCCAAATAGAGACAAAAAACAAGCTACAAATATTTTAATTTGTCATATGAAAACAAACAACCCAAATTTGATAAAAAAATAGCTTGAATTGGTCAAGTTATGGATCAATTTAACAGGGCTAGGTCGTGTTTCAGTTACAAACTATTTTAACAAGCTAATGAGCTAATTAATCAGTTAATTATGAGCTTAAAAACATAGCACCGTTCATCAAATTTCAAAAGATAACTAGATTTGATCTAAAAATAGCTTAAATTGGTTGATTTAAGATCAAATTGATAGAACAGAGTCAGGGTTGAGTTACAGGAGCTCGGCAAGTTCTTTTGCAACTCAGCTCAGTGAGCTAAAGGACAAGCTACATGAGCTTAGGCTAAGTTAGGATAGAGTAGCTCGATGAGTTATTTAACAACTCGACGGAGGTGAGCTAAAAAATGAGCTACTTCAACAAATAAAATAAGTTTAAAAAACAGCTCAAATGGGGGTCGACACGTGGCACAGATCAACAATACCAAGAAAGGCATGTGTTGGCTTTAAAACAGATCCTTGGGCAGAAACGACACTTTAAAAAATTAAAGTTAAAGCCTCTTTGGGTCTGAAACCGATTCAAAAAAATGCACGACAAAAGATAAATAAACATGTATCAATACGCGTAGCTTTAAAATAAAGAAAATACATGTGTCACTTTTTAATTAGCTCACATTTCACAATGCAGCTAATAAGATAGATTGAAAATTAATTAAAAGATAGAACCGTATACACATGTCTTTAATTAATTGGATCGCATTTCACATTCTGACACAATGCGACAACAAAGTCTAAGTCAAACAAGCCACTTGTTGAAAAATTAATGGCTTAAAAATTTATAGTCCAAACTTGAAATAAAGTTTAGGTCTAGAAAAGGAATAAGACAGGTGTCACAATCTAAATGGCAAAGCCAACGCAAAGACTGACACCCTGACACAATTAGAATACGTGTCAAAAATCAATTGGATCACATTTTACAAGTCTGACAAGTGCAAAAAATAGAATACATGTCTTTTTAATTAGATTAGACTTCATAGTTCACAGACTTAAAAAACCCGTGGAATGAAAAAAAATTAGAGATCCCGCGGTACAAAGGAAAGTTAATAAACCACGAAACAAAGAGCTAAAGTTGACACCAGTGCAAAAATACTAAGACAAATGTCACTTTTCTATTAGCTCACACTTTGCAAGTCTGCCAAAAAATTGACAAAAATATACATGTCCAAACGCTATTGGATCGCACTTATGCAGTGCAACCAAAATGACTAAAAAAAACTGAAGACACGTGGAGCCTTTTAAATGGTTCGCATTTCTCAAATCTGACAAATGTGACAAAAAGATACTTGGAAATTTAATTAGATAATTGCTACAAATAAAAGACTAACAAATGCAAAATGTGGAGCAATTTTATTGGCTCAATTTTGTAAAACAAATGCGATAAAAAATATACTTGGAGAAATTTTATTGGTTTACCCTTCGCAAATGTCAGAAACAAGTTAAAAGAAGATTGACAAAGCAGAATACGGAGCCACTTGGAGCAAATTTATTGGCTCAAGTTTCGCAAATGTCAGAAATAGCTAAGTCAAGTCTGACAATGCAAAGACACACGTAAATCCCTTATTGGCTCATGGATTACAACTGATAATCAGATAAACAATATTCTGACACCACGAAGCAAGATGGAGCTTTTTGATTGGCTCGGGCTTCATAAAAAACTGACAAATGTGAAGCTAGCTGTAGCAATATGACTGGCTCAAGCTTCGCAGTCAAAAGAATTCAAATAAGTCTGCCAGGGCCAAGCTAGATGGCACTATAGGATTGGCCCAATCTTCACAAAGAAAAAAATATGTCAAATTAAAGTCATTTGACACTCTAAGAGAGGGTGTGGCTTTGCAAACACAAAAAGAACAACATGGAAGCTACGTGGAGCAATATTATTGGTCCAAGCTTTGCAAAATTGAAAATGACTTGAAAATATGAAGCCAGATGGCACAAAACGATTGGACAAATCTTCGCAAAGACAAAAAAATGGTGAAAAATAAAGATTTTACATCCAGGACGAACTTAAAAGTCCCGAATAAATTGGATCTAACTAAATATTTTGGACCCACATTCAAAATATGACTCTAACGACTATTTACAATGGGAAAAATAGAAAAATAACTCACAGAACAACGGATTAACTTTTGATCCGACCGTTGGATCATCTTGAAATTTTCTAGGGTGGTAGATATACATTAGTAATATGTCATGGGTCAATTTATTGCAAGGTTTTGGCCATTTTGACACATTTTTTGGGTTCTAGATTCCTTCATCTAGTGGCCTAAAATTGGCTCCAAACATTTTTTTTCGCTTTTGACTAGGTCTTAGAACTTTAATAACTTTTGTTGTGCTTGTTATAATAAGTCAAAATTTTTCATGAACCTTAATTTATGAAAGGAATATTTGGCACGAAAATTTTGGGGCCCATCTGAGTTGTTTTGCTAGTAGGTAATTTTAGGGTTATTTAGGGTTTTTTGCAGTTTTTTTGGCATTTTAGGGTTTTTAGAGTAGACGTGAAATAAAAGGAGGATTGTAATGATGTAAAAGATTAGTGTGGATTCTAGAATGAGAAGAAATCTATTTTGAAAATTTTGTTTTTATTTGCAAAGTTGTTTATGTGTGTTTTGGAGGTATTTCAACCTCTTGCAGCTGGATTCACATCAATTGGTATCAGAGCAAGATTTTGATCTTGTGGGAATAGTTAAGGTAATATATTACATTTTTCTATGTAATTTTTTCCTCTATTTTATATAAGCATGGCTAGATGTGGGAGGGGAGGTTATTCCCAGATGAATAGGCATATGCAGGAGCTATAGAGACAAGTTGTTGAGCTCACAGGAGAAGTTACCCACCTTAGAAGGAGACATGCAAATGGGGATGCAGACCCAGATAGTGATACTGAAGAATTACCTCCATTAATGAATGAAGGAGGAGATGAAGAATAAAATGAGAGAGATGAAGAAACATTGAATGAGAGACCATTTGAGGAGAGATTGATCCATATTTAGAGGGAAAGAATGATGGTATCAAGATTAATGTTCCTGATTATGGTGGAGGGTTATGACCAGAGGAGTTGATTGACTGGTTGAATCGCATGGAAAAATTATTTGAGTGGAAAACCCTTTCAGAGGAGAAGAAGGTTAAGTTTTCATGCACTAAGTTGGTCAGACATGCATTGATCTGGTGGGATCACCTACAAAATGAAAGACAAAGGAATGGAAAGGGAAAGATCCGAAACTAGAATAAAATGGTAAAGAAGTTGAAAGAAAAGTTTCTTCCTGTAGATTATGCTCAGACACTCTTTCAAAGGTTCCAAAACCTAAGACAGAAGGATCTCAACATTGAGGAGTATACCAATGAATTTTACAAGTTGTCAATCAGGGTGGAACAAGGAGAGTTTGAAGAACAAAAGGCTACAAGGTATATAAATGGGTTGAGTTATACCATACAAGATGAACTGAGTATGCTCTAGATCCATATCATGGATGATGCTTATCAACTCACATTAAAAGAAGAGAAAATAACAAGAGGAATAATTTTAGAAGAGGTGTGAAGAGAGGGCCATCATCATCTCCAATGAGAGGCAGAGGTAGATTTGAATCTATAAAAGGTGAATCCTCTAATGCAGAAGGGCATGAAGATTCTGGTCAAAGCCGTGGTAACTACCAAAGAGGTAGGGGGTTTCAGAGGGGAAGAGGTTATAATGGAGGACAGGGCTGGAATAGCCCCCAAAGGTAATATACATGTTACAGATGTGGTGAAGAAGGGCACAGAGCTTTTGAGTGTCCACACTATCCTACACAAGATAGATGGCAAGGAGAACAACCAAGAGCAAATTTGGTTGAATTTGAAGAGAAAGAAGAAATGGAGGTTGCTATAGACTTGGGGGAAAACCTCATGACAAGGAGGATGATTATTGGCCCAACGAAGGAGAAAGAACAGGATGTTGTTAGTGCTGATTCTTGGCTTGCAAAAAAAATATATTTCAAACAAGATGCACCTCTAGAGGAAAGGTATGTAAAATTATTATTGATGGTGGTAGTTGTGAAAATATGGTTTCAACTATGATGGTTGATAAACTCAATCTGAAATGTGAGAAGCACCCATATCCCTATCGTATATCATGGTTCAAGAAAGGGAATGAGGTAACCATAGATAAAATATGCCTTATAAAGTTTTTGATTGGGAATACCTACAAGGATGAGGTGTGGTGTGATGTTATCCCAATGGATGCATGCCATATATTACTGGGGAGGCCTTGGCAATATGATAGAAAGGTTACACATGATGGAGGGAAAAATACATATACTTTTTGGAAGGATGGTGTAAAGGTGGTCTTGTTACCCTTCAAGGAAGAAGAGAAGAGTGAGGGCTTATTGGCTATAAAAGAGTTTGTTACAGAAATGGAAGAAGTTGGCTTGTGTTATGCACTGATGTCAAAGAAGGTGGAAATAAAAGGACTTTAATATACCTGTTGTTGTGGAAAAGGTACTAAAAGAATACAAAGATGTCATTCTAGATGAGCTACTAGATGGGTTCCCTCTGAAGAGGGATATATAACACCATATTGATTTTATCCCAGGATCAACCCTTCCAAACCAGGAAACCTATCAAGATGAGTTTGACATAGAGTGAAGAGTTGAATAGACAAGTGACATATCTAATACAGAAAGGGTTAGTGAGATAAATCATGAGTCCTTGTACAATTAAAGCACTATTGACTCCAAAAAATATGGAGACTAGAGAATGTGTGTAGATAACAGGGCCATAAATAAGATCACAATTAAGTATCAGTTCCCAATTCCAAGATTGGATGATATGATGGATGTGCTAGCAGGAGCCTGATATTTTAGCAAGATTGACCTGTGGAGTGGGTACTACCAGATCTGGATCTGTGAAGGGGATGAATGGAAAATAAATTTCAAAACAAAAGAATGGATTGTACGAGTGGATGGTGATGCCATTTGGGCTATCTAATGCACCTAGTACATTCATGAGGCTGATGAACAAAGTACTATGAGAATACAATGGTAAGTTTTTTGTTGTCTATTTTGATGATATTTTGATATTTAGTAAGACAGTGGAAGAACACTTGTTACATATGAAATTGGTGTTAGACTTGTTATGTAAAGAGAGTCTATATGCAAACTTAAAGAAGTGTAGATTTCTTCAGAAGAGTCTTGTTTTTTTGGGGTTTTTCATATCAGAGGATGGAGTGAGGATGGATGAGGAAAAAGTAAAGGCAATTTTGGAATGGCCTATTCCAAGGAATGTGACAGAGGTTTGTAGTTTTCATGGATTGGAAAATTTTTATAGGAAGTTCATCAGGAATTTCAGTAGCATTACTGCACCCATAACAGAGTGTACAAAAGGGAGGGAGTTTGTATGGACCAAGGCAACAACAAATAGTTTTGAATTGTTGAAGAAGAAAGTGTCAGAAGCACCTGTTTTGGTATTTCCAGATTTTAGCAAGGTCTTCGAGGTTGATTGTGATGCCTCACATGTCAGAGATTGGAGTTGTACTGAGTCAAGAAGGATGACCTATGGCATTCTTCAGTGAAAATATAAATGAATTTAGGAGGAAATATTATACTTATGATGTGGAATTTTATGTTATTGTTTAGGCATTAAGGCACTAGAGACATTACTTGGTAGCAAAGGAATTTTTCTCTTCACTGACCATGAAGCCTTGAGGTATGTAAACACATAGAAGAAACTAAATAGTAGGCATGAAAAATGGGTTTCATTTTTGCAAGAATATACTTTTGTCTTAAATCATAATTCAGGTAAGTAGAATCAAGTTGTTGATGCCTTGAGTAGGCATGTAGCACTTTTGACAACAATGGAAAATGAAGTAGTAGGGTTTGAGGCAGTTAAGGAATTGTATGAAGGTGATCCAAGATTTTGGTGATGTTGTGAGATAACTTAAGGACCCTACAGTAGGTAGTGGTTCTTCTGATTATTTGATGCAAGATGGTTATTTATTCAGGGGGAAACAATTGTGCATCCCTGTTGGTTCAATGAGAGAAAATATTATAAGAGAATTGCATAGTGGGGGGTTAGCTGGACACTTTGGTATAAGTAAGACAATTTCTCTTGTTGTAGAAAAGTATTATTGGCCAAAGGTAAAGAGGGACATAAGTAGGATTGTAGCAAGATGTAGAGTGTGCCAAATGGCTAAGGGCCATGCACAAAATACTAGGTTATATATGCCATTACCTGTCCCTACAGGGCCATGGGTTGATTTGAGTATGGATTTCATGTTAGGACTTCCTAACACACAATGAGGGAATGATTCTATCTTTTTTTTGGTTGATATATTCTCTAAGATGGCACATTTCATTTCTTGTAAAACAACTAATGATGCTTCCAGAGTTGCAGATTTGTTTTTTTCAGAAGTGGTTAGATTGCATGGAGTTCCAAGAATGATCACTTCAGATCGGGACACAAATTTTTTGAGTCACTTTTGGAAGACTCTGTGGAGGAAAATGGGGACACAACTATAGTTCAGTAGTGCATATCACCCCTAGATTGATGGGAAAACAGAAGTAGTGAACAAAATCTTGGGAAATCTCCTACGTTGCATAGTTGGAGAAAATCCAAAACAATGGGACTTAGCTTTACCACAAGTTGAGTTTTCTTATAATAGCTTGGTAAATAGGTCAACAAGGAGGTCTCCTTTCTAGATTGTATATGGTAGGAATCCCAAGGGGGTCCTAGATCTGATTGTGCTACCCGGTGAAGATAAAACTAGTGATGATGCAGAAGCATTTGTAGAACACATTCTACAGTTACAGGATGAAGTGAGGGAAAAGCTAAAAGTGAGTAATGCACAATATAAAGTAGATAAGATGTCTAGTAGGAGAGTAAATGTATTCAAAGAAGGAGATATGGTGATGGTTCATCTTATAAAGGAGAAGTTTCTAAAAGGGACATATAATAAACTCAAGTATAAGAAGATTGGGCCATGTAGGATTTTGAAGAAAATGAGTGATAATGCCTACAAGGTGGAGCTACCTGAAAAATTTTTTTATCTCACTAGTTTTTAATGTTTTTGACTTATATAAGTTTCTAGGTCATGATGAAAATGTTGTGGAGGAGGAATAAATAAACTGGGAGCAGCAGATGTCGAAGAAGAAAAAGGAAAGGGTAATGCATGTCTTGGACCAAAAGAAAGTCACTACTAGACATGGGAACTACAACATATATCTGGTAAAGTGGGAATTTTTGTAGCAAGAATAAAATACTTAGATTCCTGAGTGGGAGTTGAAGAATATTGACAGGTGAAAAATTAGATGAATTATGTCAATTGAATTTTAGGAGCTGAATTCTTTTCAACCATGGGAGAATGATGCGGGAGCATAACTTGTGGAGACCATAACTTTTTATTCGACCATTGGATCATCTTGAAATTATACAGGGTGGTAGATATACATTAGTACTATGCTGGGGTCAAATTTAATTGCAAGGTTGTGGCCATTTTGGCACATTTTTGGGTGGATTCCTTCATATAGTGGCCTAAAATTGGCTCTGGTTGTTTTTTTTCACTTTTGACTAGGTCTTATATCTTTAATAACTTTTGTTGTGCTTGTTATAATAATTCAAAAATTTGCTTTGAGCCTTAATTTATGAAGGCATATTTGGCACAAAATTTGGGGCCCATCCGAGTTGTTATTGCTTATAGTAGGTGTTTTGGCCTTTTAGGGTTTTTTGGCATTTTTTGGGTTTTTAGAGTAGACATGAAATAAAAGAAGGATTGTAATGATGTAAAAGATTAGTGTGGATTCCAGAACGAGAAGAAATCTATTTTGAAACTTCCAGTTTTTATTTTCAAATATGTTTATGTGTGTTTTGGAGGTATTTCAACCTCTCCTGGGATTTTGTTCCACATCCTAACTCCTATACAGAGCTCCTATAAATCTTCCATAATTACATGTTAAGTTTCACCATTAGAGTGTTGTGTAATCTTATATAACCTAGAAAACACATTTTTGAGAAGATAAGTCCTTGAATGATAAGGAAGAATGTCCTAAATCTTCCTAAATTACCTTAAACACTGAAGAATATTCCCCAAAATCACCTCTTGCATGCTTAGATATAGCTTCCTAAACTCTCCGGAGAGGTGTTTTATTAGCACCAGTAAATGGCCAAAAGGTACATATGCATGGAAATTGAAAAATGTTGAAGTCATCTAAAGCTATTTCCTTTGTATTGTCTTGTGTCAAAATAATGGCTTGCATAGTATGCACTATGCATAGTCTTTCATCTTTGGTAGATGCAGGAGCATATTTTTAATGAACAATTTTAGTATTATAGTTAGGTGACTATCATGGTGTCTTGTTGGTCCACTAGGAGATCTAGTCATTGTAGCTTGTACTGGAGTCCATTATGGACTCCATAGGAATATCTGTATATTGTAGAGGAGGTTGTCCCTCTTGTTTGTATAATTTGTATATGTTGAGACTAGCTCTATGAGACGTTATAGGTTCTAGGTGTAAATTTAGATAGTCCTCTCAAACCATTGATATACCCATTTGAGAGGTCTTTTTTGACTATTTTATAGGAGAGCATTGGTTGCACAGTGGTAAATGCAGTAGTTCCTGGTTATGATGATTTCTTCTGGTGGTGTTATAATGGATGTTCAAGGCTTCATAGGGAACCCTCACAATAGATCCATTTAGCGATTTGGAAAATAGATAGATTGACTTACTTGGAGAGATGCATAATATACCATGCTTGTATGAAGTTTAGTTAGTATGTAGCATGAACATAATGATTTAACTAGAATCCTCGAGATCTCTATCTTCAGGGCATTGATCATGAGCCTGCATTGGGTGTTTCAAAATTCAAGAAAAGTGTAATAATCCATCTAATTGGAAGATTTCTTAGTATTAAATTTCTATTCACTGTAGATCCTGGGGAACTATGTAGATGCCCAGTATTAAGGGCCTAGAGTAGAATATGTCATTGTAAAAGATAATACTTATTATATAGTCCCTAGAGTCCTTGATAAGATGTAAAGGAAGGTAATAAGAATAACAAGACGATTTAAATAATCCATTTAGTACAAGTTGGAATCAAGAATAAAAGGAAAGGAATCTAGGCGAGAATATAGTCTAGTAGTGTTAATGCCAGTTAGTTTGAGGGCTAGGACTGGATGAAACTTTCGGGTCTCAAATAGTCTATATTCCATGTGTTTGAAGTTTGATGGAGTCTCTGATCAAGTTGGAAGAAGACTCCTAGAGGGAATCCTAAGGACTCATGCAAAATCACCAGGCATCTAGGATACCAGTATTTAGATGGTTAGTAGGTAAAGAAAGATAATGTACAAATCATAGCTCCATTTCTTGTGACTGTCGAATACTATACCTTGATGAAATATTTGTCGATTAGATAAATAAACTCATTTGAAGGATCGATTGTATCTATCAAAGCTTGAGGGAGCTGGTGTTGATAATGCAAATTTTGAATCCTTGAGTAACAGGGGAAGACATACTTATATAAGATTTAAGTCAAGAATACACTAATTTGACTATCTTGTACAGTGCACTATAAAAGTACCGTCTAGATTAGAGTAAGGGTTTGTATGAAAAGAATTAACCTGAAAGAGGTAGAGTTGAGTCCTCAGTCTTTCATTACGTGATGCAGAGATATTGGTATCTTGATCAGTGAGATGAGTGAACAATCACGACCATCTGAGTTCATCTTGTATTATTCAAGTGTCTTATATAGTATGCTCTAAAAAAAAATCTGAGAAGATTGATCTTAGAGCCTCAGAAAACAAGGAGTCTTAAAAATCCAAAAGTTGAAAATATAGAAAGATGATGGATAAAGGAGTCAGTCACATTAATGTGGATTGGTGTACTTGAGTCAAGCCACTTCACTCTTGAGTGTGTTGAAAGGTGGACTGAAAGTTTGATATAGTTGGATGTAGAGAAGACTCTGATACCATTATGGAGAACACCCTTTTGATCAATGGCTTATCCATGTGCAATTAGAACATTACCAGTTTAATCAACATGTTCCCTAACCTACTACAATGTATTGAGCTCATTACCAAGCACTAATTAAGTGTTTAGAAACACTCTTGGGAGGTATGTATTGCTTGAGAGTATGAGATGATTACTAACATCATCTTCGGTGGCCTTGGATAAAAATGTATGCTCCCAAAATGTAAAGGATTATTCAATATTTATGGTGCGTTACTTGTTTTCCTCCTAACTCCTTACGGAGCTCCCGAAATCAGTCGAAGAATTCAAGGTTCACAATTTGACTGCTCATTCCTTGCACCTGAAAACCCGTTGTTGAATAGATTATCCTTGAATGATCAAAATCTTTCCTAAATTTTCCTTAAACTTCCAACACCTTCAAGTATTTAAAATACCACCTTTATGATACTTAATACTTTTCATAACCCTCCTGGAGGATGCACACATAGGCTTCGAAATGGCCAAAATTGGCCTTTCTAGTCTTAATGGAGAATTAGTCTTTTACTACACTTCAATGCATGGAATAATGGACCTTGTTAAACATTTTTGAAAACTTATACATGTTTTCCCAATGCATTAGGAATACCTTCAAGGACAAGGTGATCATGACACAAGAGGTAGGTTTTCCCTAGAGAGGGATTCAAGAAGATTTGGGAGCAAGATTTCACATTGTGGCTTGGTTTTCATGGTTTAAGTTTTGCATTTTTGGGTTAGTCAATTCACATGACAACATCTCCATATGAAGATCATCCTCTTACCCTTCTAGGATTCAAAATCCTCCTTGAATGGAATAAGATTTAGGATGCTCATACACTTCTTTCTCATATCCCTCTCATGAGAATATGTGACTTCTTGATCCTTCACACATGATGGTCCTGGATGCCTCAGTAGCCTGACTAGCTCATTTTTATTTATTTCTCAAAGATATTTGGACACAATGGTAGAGATTCAGGATATGATGATCATCAATTCACTCCTTGAGCCTCACTTTTCACCTTTGAACATGATGATCTCTTATTAATCTCATAGCCCAAGATGTCACCTGAGTGGAAGCATGCTTATGATGTTTGGACACCCTCTTTCTCAATTGTTCCTCATGGAGATAGGTTTACTCCTCTTGATAGAAGGATTAAAACCTGAATGAAACTTGGAGTAATGTCTAAGAATTAATTCCATGTTCTTGACCTCAACATTGTACTGAAACACTATAAATTCCACCTCCTTGACTTGCAAGATGTGAGTTCATTACCAAGCATTGATTAAGTGTTTAGAAACACTCTCATAAAATATGCATTATTTTTGAGCCTGAGATGATTTCCACCATCACTCATGGTGAGCTTCTCTTATCATGCTCCTGATGACCATTCCCTTGATGATTTGAATCTCGATGAAGCTCTTGATGTTTTAGATCTTTCACAGACCTTGTGATTTTTCTAATTGCACCGATAGTCCTCATGATGCAGGGGCATCAAAGAAAGAGGTTACAAGAATGTCCAAATTTATTATCATCATGTTTATGGAATCAAGAAGTCATGAGAAGGGATATAAGATGCAAAACCAAGTGCTAGTTGGAGCCAAAATGCTTATAATTTCAAATTAGAGGTTTTTCCCTCCAAGTCAAAAATTCAAAATCTCTAAGTATGTAAAAAGTGAAAAATATGGTGTCTAAGGTGTTTTGAAGGCTTTATAAGGTATGTAACTATTTGGATATGTTATGTTAAGTCTTAAAGTGGGTATGATACAATAAAATGTTGTCAAACAATGTAAATTACCTCATTATGGATGGATGGGCATGTGAAAGGTCATAGTGAGTCATAGGGACAATTAGGGTTGATGAGAGGAGAGAGATATGAGAAGTAAGAATTAGTTAGAGGATTAATTCTTCAAGGAGGAGGAACTGAGGGGAGAGGCAAAGAGAGAATTTTGTATGTAATGTTATAGAATATTAAATAAACTTTGTTCTACATTGCATATGGATATCCTTCTTGTACATTGTTGAGATTTCCCTCGATGTTGTGGCTAAGGTCTGTGATTCTATTGATGGGTATATAGAATTATTTGTTTCTTCATAGTACATTTCATGGAAGTTAAATAGTGGGCACTCTGTTTCAACATGTAAATTCCTAATTAGAAATTGTAAATGTATATTGTTGTATGTTTGTGGTATATTGGATTGTGAATATGGAAGATTATTTTATTTGACAAAAACCATGTGATGAGGGGTGTGGAACTATGCTACTTGAGTTTTGGAATTGAACAAGTTGTTATTCTGTGTTGCATGCATGAATCTATAAGATACTGTGGAATGATACAATGAGAAATTGATTTAAGGAGTTACTTTGCATGTGTGTGGGAACCATTAGACTTGAACAAAGGGGTAATAAGACTATTCTCAGTAGTATTTTCCTTTGATTGAAGAATAAAATCACATGTAAGCCATTATGTTGACTGTGACTATGTATTGGTGTAAAAAATTTGAGTATCTTGGGAAGAGGTAGGAAGAAGTATTGAATTTAGTAAGAAGAGTAGAGGAATATTGTTTTACAAGGTTTCTTTTGATGCTTTTAAGATCAAATGAATTGAGAGATGTTTGTGTTATTATCTATCCTAAATGTAACTAGAGGTTAAATAGACAAACTCTACTGAGACATTCATGTAGCTACAAGTCAAATGTGATCTAGAAGATTAACTAGTGCAATAACCTTCAATTCTAAGATAGAAAAAAGGGAATAGCTAGAACCATTCGTATGTCAAAAATTCTAGGTTTATAAATGATTATAACTCTTTTTACAAGCTTATTTTCTTTCTCAGGTTGAAGACGTGGTACAACTAGGGCTTAGGTTTTTAAAACCTAAATCAGGGAATTTAGACCCCAAATTTGGAAAAATCAACAAAGACAAGGTCCTTGAAAGGAATATGATGGAATTTTAAGTTTTCTTTGGTCAAAATCAAATATATCATTGATAGTTAGCATACACAGTTACAGTCACAGTTTGAAGACCTAAAGGGAGACTGAGACAAAGGGTTTTTAGGGATGTTTTACAAAGAAACACATATTAAAATCTTGCATAAGAGGGAGAATGCATAAATGGGTATTTAGGAAACCCATAAGTATGATTTGAAACCACATGGATTCAAAGGTACACTATAAAATGCACAAGACCAACGCTAGAAAAGAGTTAATAGGCTAAAAATAAGAAAAGGTGATAACAAGAGAAGTTTAAAGGGTTGAAATTTGAAATTTTTCATGCATTACACTGAGCCTAAAGGGTATCTAAGGATGTGTTTGTTTAGTTGTGGATATGACTATATGTGCATAATCATGGATCTTGTATGGGAATGGCTCTTGAGAGCTAAAACAGGGCAAGATTGATTAAAATTGAGAGGATTAATGATTTCTTTGATTAATTATCACTTTTGTTGAATGGTTTCATGTTATTCTAAGCATGGTGAAACAATATAAAGAGTTTGAAGGAGAAAATGGAAGCAAAAAAGTCAAAATTTGTGCTTGATTTAGAATTAGGACACTTAAAGCTAGTGAAAAGAATAAGGTGAAAGTCTGAGCAAATGAGGTTTTACAAGAAAATGAGTCATTATAACATTTGACTGGGCTTGTGTACTAAATGTGAGAGAAGGATACGGGGGTTGGAAGGGTAATTTTTAGGTTGATTGTACCATATTTGAATATTTGAGCCTATAGAGATTGTTGGAAAGACTTCTAAAAACATGATACTAATGAGAATGATTGAAATTGGTTACTATGAGTTGATGAATGCATGAAAATGTGTTGGAGCTATGCATCACCTCATGATGTTTTAGATCCTTCACAAACCTCATGATGACCATTCCCTTGATTATTTGAATCGATAAAAACTTACATATGTGTTTTGATTTATTATGTGTTATAAGGAATTACACAAGCCCATATATTCGAGCAATTGTTGATACCTTTGGGAGTTGTGAGGTTTATTAAATATATTTTTGACACATCTAAAACTCCTACAAATGTCAATAACCAATCAAGAAGACCCCAAAACCTAAACAATGACTATATTATTTCACAAAACAAATACTGATTGTAGAATTTAAACCCTAAAAGCTTTAGGTTGAATGCTGAAATCCTAAAAAATAACTATGTACTGATCATATTAGAATATGAAAATCTATCTTCTAAACTATGACTGATGGAGCTGTGAGACTAGTTCCATAAAGTGTAGAGTGACCCTAATTTCTTATATTTACTAAAATAAATTTAAAGTATAAGAAATAATAAAGTATAAAGATTAATAAATGAAAAACTTTAGTAACTATATCCCTCCCATAAACACATATACCACATAGACAAATAGGAACACAAACATGCTATAATGCACTTGCGTTTTAGGCTTATTAATTACCAATTCTAATTATTCATAACACACTCACACTTTCCCAAAATGTGCTCGCGTTTTTCTTCAAATTGAAAAATTTGGCAGCTTTTTGGTCCCCCATCTCTGTGCACTTGCCCATGTACGTATATATACATGCAATATATATTTATGTGTATATATTCATGTATAGATATGTAATATGCATACATGTATTACATATACATGCACACATATATACACACACATGTCTATACATACATATGTTTATGTGTATGTGTATATACATATAAGTACATGTATAATATATGTGTAATATGTACATATATACATGTATTTATTACACGTATATTATACATATAGTAAATGTACATATATGTGCACATATATACATGTAGATATATACACATGTGTATATGCATACCTTACATGCGCGCGCACACACACACACACACACACACACCACACACACACACACACACACACACACCGACATATTTTTAAACCAAATGTTTAATAATAACAAGGTCGTGTTTCCAATGTTTAATAGTTTTATCAAATATTCGAGTTTTAGTTGAAGCTAGAAAAAGAAAGCAACAAGAGTCACACCAATTAAATGATCATCCATTTAAGCCTTTCTCAATGATGCAACATGCACTTTATAAATCCATCCTTCATGTCTAACAAATAATACTAGCCATCAATTTTATCTAGAAAAGGGGTAAGACAATGTTTCTTGAGACATAATTTACACAAACATTCACAAATTCATGATTTATCTTCTCTCCATGACATTGTGAAAGTGATTGCATTCTTCCATATCTTGAAAGTACTCCAGAGATTGGATCTAGCAACTCACTTTATCTCCTTCATTGAATTGTGTTTTTTGTGGACCGACGTATAAGGAGAAAAAACAATATAATTAAATATACATATTACAAATCTTTAATAAAAATACAAGAAATAATTAGGAATTTAAATTCTCACATTCTTACTTTTTTAGCTTCTAAGTCCTTTCTCCACTACTTATGAAGTACAGAAGATTATGATGTTTTACGTGCATTTTCTTGTTAGTGTAGAATCAAAGCACCCTCGAACGTCCGCAACCAGATGGGTTGAGACTTTCAGTGTGATTGCACAACATGGAGCATCTCTCAAAGTGTGGGACCTTGCGAGTTGAGAGAGCTCTCCGGATTGAGGCCGGTTTCCTATTCCTCTATTCAGGTGCATACAAATAAATTTTAGAGGATCTATTCTAAGCCTATTCTATCTACCAAGAAGATAGGGTTGAGAGATGAAAGAAAATAAATCTAAGATAATGAGGTGATGCACCAAAGGAATGTTAGACGCTCGTTTTGCAGTTTAACAAAGATCATGAAATGTAATGCAAACACTATGCATAAATGACCAAATCACAACAAGAGATCAGAGAGACAATAACGAATACATGAGAGGGTCGAGAAACATCCACAGACATATATTATTGCTCAGGAATCAATATAATATACTGTATTAGCCAAGAAGCAAAACTTGTATTACAACCCGAAGGAGAGGTTTAGAAAAGCTACACAAATCCTTCTGGGAACAAAATAAGAACGGAGAGCAAAAAAAAAAAATGTTCAACCTTTTATAATGAGTCCCGACCCTACTTTTATAGATTCAACACAGAGAGAAGAAGGAGAGAAAGGTGGGAACAATTAATTCAAGGCTCAACTACTATCATCAATGCCTCCTGCAAAATCCACCCCAAATTTGTCTTGACTCGCATCAATTACTGGGTTGGGTGTCTCGAAGGACGAGGAAATGATTGTTCAAATCGAATCCAAATTGGTTTTTGGGGCAAATAGATCCTGTATTAATGGCCCAAAGACGTCCTTCATTTTCCCCACCTAACCTCTCCAAACTTTAAGTTTCAGATCTCCATGGCATAAACGAGGCCAAGATATTTCCAACGGTGTCAGATTTGCTGGACTTCAAGCCCCCCGAGTCAAAAGATATGCCCATTTGAAATTTGAAACGGGTCCGTAAAAAATGGCAGGGAACCAGCTACCAAAATGGGCCCCCTTTTGAAACCGGACACGTGGAGGGCTGGCGCATGCCTAAGGTCAGCCTTTGTATTTTGCTTTTGGAATTACGCGGGGCTGACACGTGGTTTTTCTTCGCAACTTGCTCAATTCTTTCATGTTTTTTGGCTAAGTCTTTTGCTCGGTGTAGTCATATATATGACAGGGGCCACGCGGAGTCCTGGTGCTTGTCTAGAAACCTTCCCTTAATTCTTCTCTTGAATCAACATCGTGTTGACACTTGGCACCCTCCGCTTCTTGTCTCAATGCTGTTGAATATTCAAACCCGACCCTGTCCCTTTGTGAATAGGGCAGGTAGAGGCGTCTGTTAGGCTCTCCATACTTAGTCCGATTTTTGGGCCTACTTGTCCCACCTTTTTTAACTTGGACTATGTGGCGAGCTTGCGTTCATTTTTTTCTAATATTTGGAGGTGCGCCACTTGGACACTTGGCAACGTCCACTATCTCCTCCATACTTAGTCATTTTTGAGGCTCGTTTTGAACCGTTTCAGAGCCCCAAAAACTTCGAACCTTCACCGTTCCTTCTCTTTGAGCCTCTAGCTTCTTTTGACACTATTTTCTCATTCCCTGACCTTGTTATTCCATTTTCGAGCCCGCATGTAATCTGTTTGCTGGATTTGGAGCACGGATTCACTCGACGGAGCTGTTTCTTGAAATTTCTTCTTGCATGGGGTCATTTGATCTTTTGCAGGCCCTGCCACTCCATTGTAAAGTCCCTTTCATAACCTGTTTGTAGGATTTGAATGTGAATTCTCTGGTTTCTTCTCGTGTGGGGTCGTGGCTGATCAATTTTTGCCGTGGGGCAAAATATGGATAACATTTCTCACTTCACGCATTCTATCTACTTTAATATTTGAATGACAACGATGATTTTCCCTTTCTATGTTGTTTCTTTATTTTAAGATGGATGGATGCATTGTTGTCTTCAATCACAAATAAATATATATATATTAGATTTGGATATTTATGAATTAGTCAAGATGGATTATATGCAAAATAATTACATGTGAAGGATGAGACTAAATATTTTGATTCCATGTAGTATTAAGAGGTGTAACAGAAGAGGAAATCGAATATGGAAGTTTTTGAGCCAATGAGGAAGATAGTGATTCCATTTTTAGTGAAATTCCATATAACCTATGTTGGATCATTTTTTCTCAAACATCCAACATGTGAAGCCTCCCCTTCATGAACTATGTTTTTTGCAATTGGTGGTGATGTACTTTATTCCCTTCTCTCTTTTAACATCCTATTTATTTTGGCATCATATTTTGTAATTTGACACATCTCATCCACATAAGGACTTTTATTATGCTTAGCCACTTGCATAACCAAGTCAGCATGAGAAAATTATAGTTAAAAAATTTATTGGGATTAATAAGAACATTACTAGAATTCGTTACAATTACTTTCCATTACAAAAATTAAAAAAAACTTCTTCTACCCCTCTTACCCCAACTTATATATGAATCCTACAAACCACATGAATCCTTACTTTCTTCCCCCCAACAATTCTAGATACATAATATTAAAAACGTAAAGTGTCTTTTAATATTTCCCATCGATAATGTTGACAACTCTCTCCTTTCCATCCAAAATGAGTATTATGAGTAATTTCATCCTATAGTTATTAATGAACGGTCACATTCTTTCTTTCTAATCTTTTTTAGATATATTTCCCCGAACACACTTAAATAAGTTATCCATTTTTATGAATAATGAGATCGATATTTCTACATTCTTGTATTGATAAACATATGATAGAAGCATCCAAATAGGACCCAACCACGCATTCCTAATTTTATAGCCCACATTGTGGCATTTTTCCCTACTGGATTTCCATCACTCACTTGTATTAACTATGCCAACAAACTCCATATATTTCTAAATTTTCATAACATTCTCTTAATGCTGATACTCATATTTGGTTAACCCTCCTTCCAATATGTCATCTTTTCCATTATATGATATTTCATTGATTGCTTTCTCACTAACTAGACCCCTCCATGAATTAAATATTTGGAATGCTGAGCTTGATAAGTGTTTCTTTCCTTCGAGATATTAATTCCTCTTTTGACTGTTTGTGATTAAATGTAATGGTAGGCTGATTACTACAGTAAAAGCCTAGAAACTTTTACCCTTTATTGAAAAGAGTCCAAAAAGTATGATTTTCTCATTTTAATAGTGGAAAATCGATAATATTATTGAAAAATACTCCATAGGTATTTACATCTAATTGGTGTGCTAATTTAATGTTCTAAGATGCCAAAATCTACATTGATGAGACTACAAATTGATATTTATTAAAATTATGGTTTCCATCTACATCTCATACACATTATACGATTTTTTGAACATACTCACATACATAGCTACAATAGTTACAAAAGCCAATATTCACACCTATTTTTCCAACATGTAACCTTTCAACTCCATAAAAAAATGTTGTTAGTAAAGAAGTATGTTGATTATTGTTATATCACTAGAAACTACTATTTTTTGTTATGAAAAAGTATTATTCTTTATAACCATTTTAACATGTTGATTATATGTTCTCTCATGCATTATCTATATGAATAGTTGCTACAAACTAAACTAAGAAAGTAAATGAACTACATGGAACATAAAAACATAGATTAATGCAAGATTTTAACCATAGAGAAATTTAACGTGGGAAAAGTCTATAAGAGTGAGGTTGTTCCTTCAAAATTCTACTATCATGCTGCAATATTTTCAAGCCAAGTGCTCAATTTGATACTTCAAATCTATTATGGACCTATAAATCTTATTAATATAGTATGAGGAAAAAACACTCAAAAACTAGTTACATTTGAAATACATAAAAATTTCAAACATAAAATAAAATATGTCTTTACATGTTGCAAACATGCAATGCTATTTTTCACAGTTTCAAGTAAGATTCCAATTCATCTCTGATGTATGTACCCACTTCATTTGTGTTCTCATCCAATTCATATGTGCCATCATCCACTTTATTTTTCCCCTCATATTTTTTACACGCATAAAAATATTCAATTTTATGGTCTTCACTAGGCTTGAGATTCACATATTCAAACATTCTAGCATCATTTTCACGATATTCACCCACTATTGTATCTAGTGAAAAATTATGTATTGTTTCCCATCATATCACTATGTAAATATCCCATTTTTCTATGTTTTTAATGAAGTTCCATTTGAATGACATAAAACCATCGCATGGTTTCTTATAAGATCTTCAATTAAATATGCTTTCTTGATATGAGAAGGGAAGACAAATGGTTCATAATTTTGTGTTAAAGTTTGATGCGTATTAGCAAGTATAAATCCATACTCACTACGTTCTATTGTAGATGGTTGATCCATTTAAATTTTAATACTATAGGAAATTTTCCCCATAATCAACTTGAATAATATCTTGTATAAAACCCACATAAAATTTCTCCTCACTTGAATGTTGGAATTCAACAGTAACAACACAATCATAATTTATCTTTCCTTTATTGTTATTTTCCACTCTTAAATGATAACCATATGCGCATATTACACCATATTTATAAGAACGTCATTGATGGAAGTTTTGAAATCTCATAATCATGATCTGGTATATGTTTTCCTTTTTTTCTAGTGGTTTCCTCATTGCATCATCACAATTGTGGAATGCTATTAATGAGCTACCTTCATCGCCATGATGTTTGTAATTTCATGATGGAGGTATGCCCATGCGATTATCTTCATGATATTTTTCTACAAACATAATTAACATAAAAATATTGCAATAATTAATGCATGGGTGAAGGAAATTAATACAAACAAATCATAAAGTGTAGATAACACACCTGCATAACTTCTCCATTGTAGTCATGTTTTAAAGAACATAAAAATGTATCGCAACTCTTTCATGATATGCTAGATAGAAGTGAAATACTTTTCCTTCAAATAACTTGACTACATCTTTATCGTATTCATCATCATTCCATACACATCGGGTTACAATATACTAATAATCTCATATACTCTATACAAAGCCTAATCATTTTTTGCAATGAATGACCCTAAGACATGATTCCTTCTAGCCTTTCCTTGGCATGGACCACTTAAAAAAAAACCCTTATATAATATTCTATAGGATACGTCCACATTGTTGTTACTTGGGCCACAATACAGTAGTTCCTTCTCTATATGTATTAGAAGATGCATACAAATATTATGGACATATGATGGAAACTCACTCTCCAATAAACAAAGGAATTCAACAAATTCACTCTTTAAATACATAAAATTTGATGGCTCTGACATGTGGAAGCACAATTTTTTTAATAACAAACATGACCTTATAATTTTCTTATCTTAATCCCTTTTCCAAACTTGATATGACCATAACAGGAAAAAAATTCTCAATCAATACATGATAGTCATGCGATTTAAGACATCTTAAACATTTATTATAATTTTTATGGATCATATAATTACTTACATATCTACTCAGAAATCATGTGTGAAAGAAGACACTTATGAATCGCTCATATTATGCCTTCGTCAACACATAAGGAATATGATGCCTAATTAATCTTCCATCTTTTTATTTCTTTGACCCAAAGTTTTTGATAAATATTTAGCTATTGAAAATCCTTTCATACATTTTCTTATCCTTCCTACCAAAAACAAGTCTCTAAAATGATACAAGCAATATTTTTCTTGCAATACATCAATTCAACTGTTCGCCCTAATGGGTGTGAATCCTTAAAGTATGGAAACTTGTAAAAAATACTCTCATTTTACTCTAGTTTTATAACCCATATCGTCTTTACCATTAGGTCTTACATTGCTTGTGAAAAACAGCATAAGCTTTTGTGCATTATCAATAATATATTTATTTCCCATGGTTGTGCTTAAAGATCTTCCTCACCATCAAAATGATATGTTTTTTAACACTATGGATGATCCATTGGAAGGTAAGCATGTTGTAAAAGTAATTACATTTTTAAAATAGCTTGAATGCCATACAAATTTTTTTGAAATGCATGCATGAAATCCATTGTAACAATGAATATAGAGGCCTACTAATGTGCCATATATAGGAAGATCATGTATTGTAAAAAATTAATGTAGCTCTTAAAGTGAACTTGGATAGAGGAACCTTCCCTTGAGCATTGAAATCTTCAAATCCTTTCCAATTTTTTTTCCAACCATCAAATAAAGGCTCTAAATAAAAACCAATTATATTTGAAGTCACACTCCCTTGATATAATCAATGATATTATTAAGAAATAATTCATAGTTTCCAACCACATAGGAAAATCATAACTGATAAAAATCTGGCCAAGTTGACCAATTAGTACTCATATATAAGAATGGGTTCAATCCATTTAAAGAAAAGCCCAAACTTATATCACAACTATTATTAGCAAAATTCAAGCCATCTACTATCAAAATCTTTGAGCACATGCAAATTAATAATGTGTTTTTGTTTTCTCTCTAGGATCCTATTTTGGGCATGCCATTGCATTTGTTTAGTAGTGGTCTCAACAACCTATACATTCATAGTATATATGGAATAAGTGGAAAGTGAAGAAGGACCTTTCTTGAAGCATTTAATTTTGATCCTGATATATATTGCTCTTCTCCACACCTTAGGGTTCGGTCAAATTTTTTCAGTGTTTTCTTAAATAGTACACAACCCTTCACACACATGATTTTTTATGTGCCAATCCTATCTTGGAAAGTAAAACCTTACATTTATAAAATGTATATGGAAATTTGGAATTAAATGCTATTAAATCTTGTAGTAATGAAAAAAATTTATCCCACTATCATTTATCCACCCATGAACCACTTGTAAATTGAGAATTTGAAGGATTGATGATAACAAACTAGGTTTAAAATTAGCATACATAGGTTTAAATAAAGAATCCATTAATTTTTTCCAATCACTTGGGTCTTCATATTTAGAATTTGTGTCACCCTTGACATTAACTATTTTTTTTCTTTCACACGATTGCAAATTCTCATTTAGTAATCTAGAGATTTCAATTCATTCATCGATATTTAGTCCCTCATTAGGCTATCGTATACTAGGTAATTCCACATATAAATCATAATAATATTGACTAAAGGGTGTAATCCAATAATTCGCATAGCTTCTTATATGGTCTTTGACCACCTTTCCTTGGTTTCATCTTCCCACTGCTGAATTGCTTGCATGGGCATAAATACAACATGACACCCATCATATTACCTTCAACCTCATCAAAAATCATGGTGCCTTCCATATGTAAATATTGGCATTGATTCATCCTTGGTATTATACTAGCAGTTGATCCTCTATGGGGAGAAAGGGTATGCCGTTATTAGAGAAACAATAGTCATCACAATAAGGGCAATGAAACACTGTAATTCTACAAGCGAACTATATCGAAAACATCCATCACAAAAATAACCAATTAAGACCATGAAAACAATGTATACTAAAATCAATCAATGCAACATGTACGAACAATATCCACTGGGAAAGGAAACAGGGAAAAACACCGCCGAACAACGTGCAATCAAACACCAAAAGCGAGGACAAAATCTGCAAGTTGACACATACACAAATGAATCACATACCAAAAGGTAGGGAAAATCTCCATGCTAGGTCTATGCAGATGAGATTCCCATGTTTACGACTGGTGGGCAGCAACATAAAGTGAAACATATTTAAGAACCATATTTAAATAAATACAAGACATATTTAAGAACCATATTTAAATAAATAAATGACCGGCCATTTGTTACACTAAAAAAAATACGACGGTGACCTCTGATCTGCGACATGAAGCGGAAAAAGGGGACACCTAAACCATTTTCTATCATCACTGGTAAAAAAGTAAACTAATAGTGACAACTAATAATAACTATGTGAATATACAACTACAATAATACATGGCGCACAAGACAATTATATAAATTGGAAAAAAACCAGGCCATTTGAATTTCAGAAATTAGGGGAGGCTCTTATTATAACAATGAAGAACACACAAACACATTTAAAGAAACATGAAAGAAGTATATACAAGTGAAATTAGAAATAGAAATTTTATTCACAAATATGCCAAAATTGGCTGCACTACAACACAACCTCACAGACTCCAAAAAATATGGACATGTAAACATATCCTAAAAAACTATAGGTCCGAAACACAAAAAAACAAAAATGGATACCTACATGAGCAGTCTGATCCAAGTGACAAAGCAATGCAATAAAAAACTCTATTTAAGGGGAGAATGGTGCAAATAAAGTTAAGGCGAAGGAACTATAGTAGATAGTAACCAAAGCCAAATTGATGCATAAAAAAGCTAGGAAAAAATAGAGATTGATGAGGCAGGACAATAATAGGCAGCAGGTGCTACCAGTAACAATGGGCAACTAAGGATATAAGCAACACGAGACGAAGGGACACACAACAAGCAGGGGTGGGCGTGCAACAAAAGGAAACTCACCGATGCATGTACCATATCCTCACTGAAACCATGACCAATCAAACACAAAGACACAAACAACAAAACAATAAGAGAAAAACAGGGGTCAACTACATAACACGAGAAAAAAGGCAACCGACCGCACTATGAAACGCCTATAGCGTAATTAAAATGAAGGAACACTATAATAACTATCTATATGCCAACACATTCTCAATATCCATCTTCTTATAGACACAAAATCACATACTTTGGGTAATTATCTAGTCCCTGATTATATACTACTATTCATATGACTCCTAAGAAATAAAAGTACTAATTAACCCATGTATTTGGCCACCATTCTTTATTTTTTGTTGACTTGCATCCTTACTTGATCAGTCTGCCTTTTTATACCTCAGCATTTATCATCCTGGACACCAGCACCCAGCCAAGATGCCAACGTCAAGTGCTCTTGTCCCCTCTGGGCGCCCCTGACCTTAGTATAATTTGATCACACTTTTTGGGTCCTTTCTATCCATTTGAGCATCTTATATTTTTTATAGTCATCCTTTTCGGGGTTAATTATGAAATTCAAGCAAGGGAATCATATAAATATGAATTCATGTGATCATAATAAAGGACCAAGCACTAAGCATAGTTATCACCACCTAAGGTTGCATCCATCAAGCATCTAATAGCATCCATTGCAAAGCATCTATCTAGCCATTACTCAAGGGACACAAGGGACTGGTTTATTCTGCATACACTTCATAGGAGGGGAAGTTCATTTTATTCCATGCACACATCTACTTACATTTATTTACATCTAGTTACTTTTGCTCACTATCAAATGTGACTTACACAAGAGCCACCTAGGGCATGATTCCACACACACACACACACACACACACACACAGAAATACTACATGGAGTATGAGATGTAGTGCAGTGCTCAGTCGTAAGTTCAACTCATTGTGACAACTGAGGACAATCCTGACTCCCTCATTCTGCATCTTTCTTTTTTAGGATTTGATGTCTCTTTGAGGGTTTTAGCAGGTCATTGTTTCATTGCAAGTTTCCTATCGAACTCGAGAATCATTGTGTGACCTCATAGTGACTAAAGGTGAACAACAGTGAATACATATTATGACCACTCAGAGGAGGTTTTTATGAGCATTTCTGCAGACATAGGTGCCCAGAAATAGGTCTTTAGGTCACCTGTAGACGCCCCTATCCCTCTCCATGCACCTCAGTCTAAGAAGATCTCCTAGATTCACATAATTTTTCTGAGACTATCGTGTGACGACAGTCAATCCTCCTCATCTGTTTCTCCAGTTTTCCAGCTTCTGATACATAGTCCAGGATTTCACTGTGAATCAACTAAGGCTCTTCTTACCTTCTCTTTGCACTAGGGTTTCATACATTTTATTGTTTAGTTTTCTTGGGTTAATTTCATATGTACTTAATTGCTTTTATTCATTTACTGCTACAATACAATCAGAATTAGGCATATAATTTCCATATTTTGCTTAATCACCATGAGCTTAGTCAACATTCCCTTGTAACTTAGTGACTCACTCTTAACTATATAAGCATTATGATATTCCATGTAAGTATATTTAATATTACAACATCTTGGACCACCAATACCACTTATGTTATGTTATCATTGAAGTGCAACATAGGCTATGGGAAATTAAAACTTTTTTATGTGAATCTCCTAGGGAAAAAATAAATTCTTAACATTAAGTGCAAAACATTATCTCTATCTTACCTATAAAGGCTGAATTATTTGATTTCTGTATCATCGAATAAAGTTGTGATTTGGTCATACTTTATAAAACATATAAATTTGCAACCATATTTTGTAAAAGACAAATTTGAATGGCCTCAAGTCACTATCTTCTATCTTTACATCTAACTAAAAATTCCTATATGTACCTCTGACGGTGAGACAATCTTGGGGGAAACTTATTTGTCATTAGAGGGCTAATCAACTTCTAGAAAAATGCCACTCGATTCTACCTAGATCTGACTAGAGGGTCAAAATTCCAAGCAAGTAGAGTATTAATAGGTAATGACTAGGATCTTAGACCTAAATACTCCAAGCTAATGAGTCATCAATCTAAATGGATAGCTCCTAATGACCTTTAGGACCACCACCTTTCAAACCAAGAATGTGATGCCTGAACATATCTCTGGTAATTTACATAGCCATATAGATTGTTCCTACATCACAAATAATGCAAAACATATCTTCACCTCCAATGTAAGGCCTCTTGGATCTTGAAAAGTGATTTCTAACGTTTCTGGGAGTTAGTCATTTGATCAATATGGGTGGGTAGCCTACATTTTGGTGTCTCGACTGTCACCAAGGCCTGACTATGTTCAAATTTATAACCGAAATGTCGACAAGGAAAGTGGGGATAGTTAGGTTACTTTGAAATGTGCCCCATCTCTAGTTGTATCTCTTAAGCGTAATCTGGTCACCAAGTCCTTCGATTTATTCAGGCTCCAGAAAATTACCCTCCCCATGGGTATATTCATCCCTCAAATCATGGATAAATGCAATATATGAAAACCCAATTTTACTAATCCGAAGTTCAATTCTATAGCCCTGGACAGTAATTTTACAAAATACTGAACAATGCCCCACCCTTGCCAAATAAAAGCTCAAGTTCATGCTTTGACTAATTTTCATTGCCACGATTGTGCTCAAGTCCTCTGGGTCATGGTGAACTCTCCATTCAAAGATGCTTTGAAGGACACTATGTAAATTGAAAGGGGTAAGGGGGTGCATTCCAATCTAACACTTGTCCCGTATTGTTCATGAATAATGGGTACATGAGAGAATGGGATAAGAAAAATGATGCTAACCATGGGTTTGTGCAGTTCAATTGTAAGTTTTAGAAGCTTCAATTTCATTTCTGGGAAGAAGCAAATATAGTGTTGTGCTTTTGTAGCAGAGAACGGAAAAAAATCCCATGTGACTACCCATTCTATAATGAAGAATTTGCTGATAGCAAGTAACCTTTGTCAGGTCATCATGACCTTTCCCAGTTCAAAAATCTTGAGTGCTTTCAATTATGACATATTGTTACTTTCATTGATTTCCAAGGAGCCATGAATGATTTGGACCGACGTGTGTCCAAGAAATATGCATCATCTTCTTACTGTAGACATCCAAAATCACACACCTTTGAGTCAATATTTAGTCCTGGTCTCATACTACTATTCATATGGTTCTTAAGTGAAAAGACATAATAATTAGCCATGTCGATTTGGCCATTTTTTACATTGCTTGTTGTCATATTTTCAACCTTACTTCTACACTTTCCCAGTTTGTATTTATCATTCTGGGAAAAAATTGATTCTGTATTTCTAACTGGGGCACCGAGCCAATACTGGGGCACCCCAGCGGCAACCTAATACCTTTCAAAGGAGTGCCCTGCCATCCTTTTGGAGCACTTTGCTCTAACCATGGGCACTTTCTAGAGCATTTGAGAAATTGAGACACTATTTTTTGGTAGTAGGCCTTTTCAGGGTTAATTACTTAAATTAGAATAAGATGAACTATATAAATATAAAGTTATGAAGATTCATAATGAGGGACACAAGCACTAAGCACTTACTATCACCATCTAGAGAGGCATTCATCAAATGGTGTACATATAATGCTACATAATGCATCCATCTAGCTCCATCACAAGAGCACACAAGGCTGGTGCAATCTGGATCAAATTTTCGTATGGAGTTGAAATAATCCCTTAACACGTCGTATGATGCAGCTCATTTATTACACCTCTTAAACATCTAATTATTGCTAGCTACTTTGAATTTGAAGATGTAACTCGCCAATTTTTCAACCAAGGGCACGATTGACACACACACAAATTGAATTTCTAGTCGCATATGTAGATGATAGTGCATCACTCACAAG
Organism: Taxus chinensis; assembly: GCA_019776745.2. Lineage (NCBI taxonomy): Eukaryota > Viridiplantae > Streptophyta > Pinopsida > Cupressales > Taxaceae > Taxus > Taxus chinensis. The sequence goes on from JAHRHJ020003231.1 coordinate 100,869, forward strand.
AAACAATGAAACACACACTACAAAAATCAAAGCAAATTGGATGAAAGTTCGACCCCTTTAAATGACATATTTCTTTTTTAGGGATACTGATTCAATGATATTTGTGGTATTGACAGGTCCCTGATTCATCAATGATTTCAAAGTGAAATATTGCATCAGTCACAGCGAAGCTAATGCGATTGGAAGAAATTCTAAGGCGAATTTGAAATGACACATCAGTAAGACCACTTCAGACTATTTCACGTGGAACATATTAGAAGTCTAACATCTCATGACACTTCAGAGCTTATAGATGCAACTAAGTACATATAACTCATTGGAAGCTTTGACCTATGTAACCACAATTATACCTAACATTTATGTTTACAGTTGGTTTCCTCCTCCTATTCTTTCCGGTTCACACTGCAACAACAGTCCCGAAAATTCATTGCATCAGGTAAAAAATTCGGAGTGTTTTGCATATCTAGATAGGAGAAACATACGAATTTTTGCCGCTCAAATACTCCATAACAATAGTTTTCAAGCCAAGTTCTCTATTCATATACAAGTGCACTAACATGGACCGGATGGAGCTTTGCGATCTTTTAGAGGTCCAAAATTTTCCTTTCCATAATTATGAGGAAGTATTGGAAGGTGTGCTTTAGATTGACCAAGCCTCTATAGACAGTGGGCGTAAGACCTATGGTCCCAATGGGAAATTGGTATCCCCAAATCAAAATAATGTAAATTATCAAAACAATGGTGCCAACAACCAAGGACCTAAAGGTGTGAATCACAATCATGGTGCTACCATGAATGGTGCTACTGATCAAGCCAAGAACATTGGTTTTCCAAATGGACAACACTAACAATAATAACAACTCAGGAAATCAAAGAGGCCCTAACACTGTGTCTTCATTCAACACAGTTGATGTAAATCATCCATGTCAAAAAACAAAATCAAACCTAAGGCCCAAACCAGTATCAAAACTCTAGCCAAGGGGCAACGAATCATGGTTATAAAATCAATTTCAAAACTACAACCAAGGTTATAATCAACAACAACAAGATGCTTATCAAAGACCAAGAGATTACGACCCTAACCTATATTGTGGTTTCCATAAGGTTCGAGGTCATGACGATAGGACTTGCCATGATTGCAATAAGTTTCTGCAAAGACTTCCCAAAAACCAAAGGCAACTCTTTGTAGACATGTTCCTAGCAAATCCTGAAACAAACTCGCAATCTGACTATACAGGACCTAGCTCCTCAGAATGCTAATGTGAGCATATTTCAAGATCCACTCCCTACACATCCTGAAAATTCAAGGTGAATTCACAAAACACAAACAAAGGCATTCCTATAGGAAACAATGACCATGAATCCTCAACTTCCAATAACTCTCGGGTCACTCCTAACCTTGGTTCAAACAATAACACAAAAATCTTGGGATTAGTTGAGCTAGAGGTTGAGTGTGAAATTAATGCAACAACTCGGATGAAGGAGTATGTTTCACAACCCCTACCCAATATTTCCTTCCCACAGGATGACGTTCCTACAATCACAAAACCAGTAGGAGCCTATGATTTAATATTGGATTTGAACAAGACCTTTTCTCACATTTCATTCCTAGATTTGCTAAAGAATTCACCTGCGCATCATTCTGCATTACTCAATGCACTAGGTCTTGGTCATTTAATCCATGTTACACCACCTCCTAGTGCTCAAATAAATCATATTGACTTTGACATACATCCTCCAGGACAAAATGATAGGGATACTGGGTTTGTTTTCGATATAGACAAGATGCCATCTGATGCTGAAATTTCCCGAAGAGGTGATCCTGCCTTATTTTTACAAGTCTGGGTTTATAACAATTGCATTAAGAGAGCCATGATTGATGATGGGGCTGCTGTAAATGTGGTTCCCTTCTCTTTCTTGCAGAAGTTGGGATATGGAGAGACAAATTGCTCCTCTACAAGAAACACGTTACGTGGGTATGACAGTCTTAAAGTGACCTTGATTGGAACCATAGTTCTTCCAGTCACACTTGGTCCAAAAACCATCTTGATGGAGTTTTACATTATCGACAGGGAAACAAGTTATAACATGATCCTTGGGAGACCCCTAGATTCATCGAATGAAGGCTATCCCTTCTACACTATTCCAGGAGATTAGATTCCTCCATTTGGGGAAGGTCTTCATCACTCAAGGGGATCCTAAGCCCTTCGATATACACTTAGAAAACCTCAAGAAGAAGAAAGGAGTCCATACGGAGTATGAACTTCCTATGAATCAATTGAACAAACCACCTCCAACAAAAGAGTTAGTCCCGATCACCTTGGATGTTCCAAAGGTTGAATTCGTTGACCCAAAAACATTTGAGGTGGCAAAAATAGATAAGGGTAAATCAATATCTGTGGAAACAGTGTCCACTAAAACCACATCAGAAATTATGAAACTCTTAGAGAGTGACGATCTGATCTTCCTCCCGTTTGAACCACAAGGGATGGGTAGTCTTCTCGGTTTAGCATCTCTTCCCTCCGATGACCTAGGTCTAGGTGTAAACATGATAGAATTAACAAATGAAGAAGGGAAATTTGAGATTGAAACGATGCCCATCAAAACCATCTCTGAGGGTTGTTCTATTCTAAACCCTGGTTTCAACCCATGTGCATCTGAAACTAAGTTTTCATATCCATGGGGCAAGGCCTCATCATTCAGCAAGAGTCACAAGTAAACACAATGCTCTACATAGGAGACAAGGCTGAGCAACATAGTCATGCTCACCCACACACCATGTCTCAAGAATGTGACAAAGAGGTGCATGAACACCTCTTTCAGAAAAATGATTTTAATGATTGGACATATACACTTCTGGGAAAGGGTTGTAAGTTTAAACCCAGAATGGTAGGCCCTTGTCAAGAGAACGGAAATTTTGAGGATCATGGTTCTCCACTGTGTACTTTTAGGGGTGAAGAATTTGATATTCATCAACTTTCTTCACCTTAGACATCATGACATGTAGTTTCACCTGCATTTCCATATGTACATTACTACATCCACATTGCATTTTCATCTTCCATTTCATTTTGTAAAATTTGTGATCAAGGGACTTATTCTTATAGCAACTCCTAAAAACTTCTAAAAATATTGGCAAAACATTCAAATCATGTCTCTTCAAATCTTCATGGTATCATCAATTGTTTCTCAAATCATTCATCAATTCAAACAAGATAAGACAAAGTTTTGAACAGTAACCATACCAAGGCCTGCATACTTGGTTCTACTTATAGTTTCTTTCTAGATTAGGTGTCTTTTGCCCATGGTCTGTTCTAGAAGCTTCATGGTGTCACATCTATCCCATATACATCTCTTTGGAAATAAGAACATTCTAAACATTTTTCCCAAATAAGTAAGTCAAATGCAAATCCACAGAAAATTTTTATTTTACACATTTCTTTTCCCTACCAACCTTCGGTGTTGATTATGCATCTCTTACTAGTGATGTAGGGTTAGGAAAGGAGGGAAATGCCCTTACTCACCTATGCTTTTTCCAAGGTGATGAGCCAATGCTTCCTACTGGTAGCATGGGGCAAGGTGTAGGGGGTCTCTTTGACAAACTTGAAAGTTACAAATAATTCATTCAAATGTTGTGAAATCATAAGTAAAAACAAAGTGAGTTAGATGTCCAAAATTCCAAAAGAGTTTAAAACCTCAAAACCAGATTTTGTCAACCAAGTGGCCATCTACGGATCTAAGTCTAGATAAACTGGAAAGCAATTCACATTCTAAACTATGAAGCAAACTTGAGTAGAGTGAGGTTGTAGTGTCCTAATTTGGTTCTATCAAACCTTTGTCTTTCTCTCATCATTACCATTTGAAAAATTTCATAACTTGTGCCCTTTCTGGCTCTTGGTGTTGAGCCCTCACATCTTACTAGTTGTGTGGAGTTAGGAGTGGGGAAAGTACATTACTTATCATATCATTGTATCACCACGTTTTGCCAAGACAATATGAAGTACCAAAGATTTGCTTAAAGAAACTAAAGTTCAACATCACATTGTGTTTGCATTATCATATATCAGCATTACAAAGCAAAAAAAGAGAGAGAAATCATTCTATTATCATTTCACATCCACTGCATACATTTTGAAAAGCATAAAAATTTGGAAATTGTAAACATCTAAGAGTACACACGTGAATCAAATCATCAATGTAAGACAACTCTATGCAAGGAATAATTGAGCCAAAAAGAGATATATGTACATATCATGGTGTGTCATAGTTTTGTACAATTCCATCGCACACTAGGTGCGGTCAAAATGCTCGCAATGAGCATGAAATACCAAAACATCATATATGCCTCACAAAATGGAGACTAAGCAATAAAGGCACTCTGCCTATCCACCTCTTTGAGGCCCCTTATGACCACTCTAGTTATGAATTTCTTAGGAGTTCTTCTCAAAAGTATTCAAACAAGAAAAGGGCCAAGCCTAACAAAATACCATCCCAAATACATTCCAGTTCAACCATACTCAAAAATGAAAAAATGGTCACCGTGGGTCCAGAGCTCAAAAATCACCAAGTCAGTATGCGCAAATGAGTTTGAAAATGAGTTTTGTTTATATATATATATATATGTTGTTATAACTTGTTTTGAGTGTATGTGTTCACAGGGCTGGAGCGTTGGTGCAGGTATATTTCTATATCCCCGCATAGATGGTAAGTCCTCTTGTCATTTTAATTTAGTGTTTATTTTTCAATATTTTATCTATCTACACTTGAGTCTTCTTTTTCTCTTACAGGTAGCGGGAGTTTGGATGGTGAGATTTCGACACATGGGCGTGTCAGGTATAGCTTCTAACTCCCCATTTCGGGAATGCCATACTCAGACTCTACGTTTTACGCCTCTTCATGGCTAAGACGCTTCTCCGAGGGGGCAATATGTACACACCCAAAATTACATGTGCTACATTGTCAGAAAACGGTTACAAAATTCCCCAGTGATGATTCAAAATCCTTTCAAGAAGGTGTTCGAGCTCCAAAACCCATTTGCAGTGTATATTTGTAGCCTAGACATCCTTACTTATCCTTTCCTTGCTTTTTCCAGCTTCCCCTTCATTTCTGTGCTTGTTTTGGCCTTTAGTGTCAGGACCACCTGCCCTGCTTGGGTGGTGGTTTGCAAACCGCCACCCTAGGCAGGGCAGTGGTCCTAAACACCACCCTACGCAGGGTGGTGGTCCTGAACGCTTTTTCCAGAATCTTCATGCGTTTTTTTGACACATGTGATGATTCACTTAAGTTTCGACTTTTAGATGCGTTTGTGAGCCAAATTGCCTAAAAATAGTCTTTGTTTGCTTGGTTCTCCTTCTCCTATTTTTAAATAGATTTAATGAGTGGAACTACCTCTTCTTGCCTTGTGCATGAAGTAACCTCCTATCCTCCATTCCTATATATTCCATGCTTGTATTCAAGCAAAAGGCCTGAGAATTTTGTGTATCTTGCATTGTTTTGCTGCCATAATCTTGCTAGGAATTGCATAGCCAAGCTCAGATCTCTTGTGCTATCTCTCTTCTACTTGCATTGCGTCCAGATTGCTTCCAAGCTGCCATTTCTCAAGCGCCATCCTCTTGTTGTTGTTCTTTGCATTCCCAATCCTTTGGACTCACATGAACACTCAGAGAAAGAAAGGAAAGAACTGAGGGGACATATACTGATACTACTGGATTTGCTAAGGTTCTTACTCTTCCAGGTTGGAGTTGTGTATTTGTTTTCTTTGTTTATCAAATTGTCAATTACGAATTGTTAATTTCAATTCATATCAAATAGAGTAGAAATCAATGTCCTTTCATTTGCAAGTAATTAGTTAATTTCCAAGAGGGTTTGAATCTTTCATAGCAATCCCCGGTGACAGATCCTCTTCTTCCCATCCCTGTGGATCTGAAGGAGAGAATATCTGTAGGAGGTTGTCTACACATCATAGATCATTTGGAAAAGTTCTTGTTTTAAGTTAGTTTAGTTTTAATACACTCAGCACAGGTGAATAACCACACCAGGTTATCTCGCTTGTTTAGTTTTAGTGTAGAAGTAGATTTAATTATTTAGAATAGAAGCAAATTGTTGTTTGTGATTGTAATATTTCAGTTTTGTGATTTGTTTAGATTAGTTTCCTTTCAGCAGTAGCATAGATTGTTAATTTCATTCAGTTTACATGGACACTTCAAACTAGTTCAACACTTAGATCCAAGTTAGGCAAACAAACCATAGGGAATTTACGCTACTTGTTCATAGCCTCTAAATCTCCCCTTTGTCAACTCGGCTACTAGGAGATCACACTACCAGATCTTAGTCACTGATCCTCCTATAGTTAGCCACACACATTCAAACATTGGCTGCTCCAGCACGACCTCGGGGGGTCGAGTGCGGTTGAAGGTCACGTGTTCATTTTCATCCGTAAAGTGTCCTATCACACTAGCTTAGGATGAGAAATCATACTCTTCACCGCTTCCACCTATATTATACATCTTCAACTATGTTGAATATCCAACCCGATCACGATAGACTTATCTAAGTTTTTGAATTTTGATGCAAAAGAATCATTAGACCCTAAAACTCCAATAATCTCTTGTCTCAATGACATACAGTGTTGGAATATTCATCATGAGGCACCTGTGGGGCATTATTTTTCACATTCCACAACCAGATCAATAGAATCTTGGCTAGAACTATCACACTCACATTTGTCAGTGTCTCCTGAGGTAGGCAATGTCATATTAGACCCTACCTATCACCCTATGATGCACTCTTGTTGCTTAGGTTCACATTCTTTCTGTTAGATTCTACACATAATTAGACTTTGGACACTCAAGGTATGCTACAATTAGCATCTCTTCAGAATGTTTTATAGTACTCTTGACATCCCTTTGCAACTACACCAACTGTCTCGGCAAGTTGTCAGGACAGTCAAACGAAAACTCAGTGTTCATAGAAATCATGTCGTACATTTCCTACGTAGTCTATGAGTTTAACACTACAGACTATTCATCATACATACCTAGGGAAATGTAACTTCGTTACCTATTACACTAGATCTACACAATATGCACTTAGTCAATTCAATTGAGCAACATTTTACTCCACATAAATTGGATTTTCGTCCTCGACAATGGGAGTCTCAACTTAATTCACTCAAGAGTACATCTGTCTGGTACATGATTCACTCAGTGCCCAATAGGAAGAACTCAAAGTCCCATGGTCCTATATTGGATTATAGAGGTGCCAACAATGTACCAAAAGCTCTTGGAGATTCAACATTTTATCTTCCCTCATGGAGTTTTTCCTAGGATTCATTGAGTACACCTTAGGCTAAGGGTCACTTTTATGCAACATAATGATTAAGTGGTCAGGCCAACCCTTAATGTATATGGGTCCATCACTAATATATAGGTTAATATTTAATAATATGAAATATTTATATTTCTATTATCAAATATGCGCTCTAGCACCTATGTATATACTTTAGGTTAAATATTTAATATCCTTTTTGCTTGAATGATTATATTTCTACTTTATTAACTATTATAAACCTAGGTGTATGTGTCAACCATTTTAGGTTGAAAATATGGGTCGGGAGACATACCCGATCACTCTTATATAAAAAGGACTTTAGGTCCTCACATTTGATATATTCAGGAAATATATCAAAGGTGTGTAAAATCAAGTGATTTGGTTTTACCCTTGTAAATAGGGTTTCAAAGGAGGAGGTGATCTTACTGTTTGTAAAATAAGTGCTTGTCTGAAGTACAAAATTATTTTCAAAGTGGTCTTTTTACCCTTATTATAGGTTTTCCACTATAAGTTATTGTGTCACCATATGTTATTTATTTCCTGTAAGTATATTTCTTTATTTACTTATGTTACCTGAGGTAATCTTCATTTAAATATTTATTGTAACATTATGTATATATGTAAGTTGATTAAATCCGTATTTATTAAATCCTCAAATTGTCAACATGGTTAACCGAGTGAGGTAAATTAAATAAATTAGATAAAATCCTTTTGTATTTTATTTATCTTAATTTGTATGAGTTTTTTCAACCAACTCGAAAGGTGTAGCCCCAAAAAGTATTCAGTTACCCTTGGTAACATTTTTTTCCCAATTTATTTTGGCATTACATGCATGTGCAAATAAATTCTCAGGTAAATTTTTTAGGTTTTTTCAAATTTTTCCCTAATTATTTTGGGGGGAGATGTAATATGATCATGATTATTATTTCCTTTATATTTTTTATTATATGAAATTATGTTTGTTTAGAGATTGGTGTGTGCATAGGTGAAAGGGGCTTCAAATATTTATCTGCGTGAAAGTCACATACAGAAAAAGAAAGGATTTATTACTATATGAAATAATTTTCATGTTTTCTATAATTTCAAATGTTTACAGGTTAAATATTTTGGAAGGTAAATTCATACCCATATTCTTTGGTCCCCTCTAAAAGGTTTTGATTTGAAAAACTATAGTTTATAGTTAATCTATAACTATATCCTATATAATTTGAAAACTATATTATTATTTTTAAATAAAAATTATATAATATAGAATAAGGTTTATATAATAATTTATATAAACATCATATTAAAATTTATATAGTTTTGAAAAAAAAACTATATATTAAAAACCTTAAACCATATTAAAATTACATGGGATTGAGGAAGAGTCAACAGACCATATTCTAAGCCTAAGTTTAAATCATGATTTAAACTTAACTTATAAATCTAGACATATATAGTTTTAAAAAAAGAAAACAAACCTAAGTTTGAATCATATTTTATATATATGGTTATTTTAAACCGCTTAAAATATAAATTTTATTAGATTTGGTTTATATATGTTTTAAAAAAAATCAAAGTGCTTACTTTTTTTAGTAAGGGGGCCTGTGTTTATTTCTTTGGCCATGAAGGGATTACTTTTTAAATCTTAATACTTATTAAATAAAACCTAACATGTGTAACCATAACCATCTATATTATCCATGTAAGGGAGGCGGCCCCATTCATTTAGATCTTATAGTTTATAAAAACTATATAAATAAACATATTTAAATGTTTTCTTTTATATAAGAGTGGGAGTGGAGAATAAAATGAGATAAATCTCCAAAAATGTGGAACTCTAAAGTATAATTATTAAAAAAGAGGGGTGGTCCACGTGAAGTGTGGTAAAATATTGGTAGTTATAGCCACATAAAAGTTTTAAAGTTTTTAGCTTACAGGAATTATATAAAATATTTTACAACATTTCCATACTTTTAAATGTGTACGGGGTAAATTTAAGAGTAAATAAAGGGAGGATACTAGGTTCATGAAAATAGGGATTCCAATTTATTTTATTGGTCGGGTAAAATTACTTGTCCCCTCTGTAAAATATGTATGTTAATCTATACTCTCATAAATCTACTTGCACCTTGGTAAAATTCTTTAACCTGGTCTATGTCCTTTAAACCCCTTTAATAAGGGTTATGTGTTTTTAAATAAAAACAATATACTATAGTTTATAATTTTATGAACTATATGTTGTTTTTTATTTTTACAAGATTTGATATTATATACATTTTTTAATAAAAAAGTGTATATATTTTTACATTATAAATTATAATAGGTTATTTTAATATGTTAAAATATAACCTTCCTAATATTATACAGAAGAAGAAATTCTAGAATTTCATATTCTAGAAATACACAAAAAGTTTTGGCTTCATTAAATTTGACAGTCAAATGACCGTCATGGTAGACCAAACATAAGACAATATGACGGTCATTTAGACGTCAAATTTAAGCTCGTAGGTTCCAGGAAACTTTAATTGTGTTAAAATTGACGGTTAAATGACCGTCACGATAGACCAAAAAATAAACCATTATGATGGTCATTTAAACATCAAATTTAAGCTGACCAGATTTTTGTCTACATTAATTTTTTTCAGAAATTTGAAGTTGTTATGCATTCTTAGGGGTCTCTTCTTCACTTCTATATGGTCGAAAATATTTTTATATAAATCTGGGGTATAATGCAGAGCCCTTTATAATGCGGGTTATTATTTTGATTATGAGAGGTTAATTAGTATGCATTGTAATGACATAATTAGTTATGATTAAATAGTTTCTTTAGATCTGTAAAATTTATATCTGATTCTATTAAAAGTGTTGTTTTTATCGATAAATATGTATCTAACTCTGTGGTACATTGTATATTTAATGGGGTGTGTTTTACAGGTTTAGGAAAATAATGACGTCCAACTATTTATGTCTTGACAAAACCTAGATCCTGAATGAAACTAACTACAACATTTGGGTCAAAATAGAATTTATGGTGAGGAAACTTTATACAGTTGTTTCTGGATCTAAGGTTGCTCCCATCGGTCGTCAAACAACTGTAGATAACATGAATGCATTCTTGCAACGAATGTAAGATGCTCTTTCTATGCAATGTGAACGATGAGTACCTTCTACACATTGGTAATATCGAACATCCGAAAGAGGTATGGACACAACTAGAATCCATGCATGAAGGATACTTGGTATATCAAGGATAGTAATGAGAGTATAATAGCTGAAGGAATTCAAAGAAATGATCTATATATTTTTGATGATTTCTCTTCTGCATCTTGTTTTATATCTCAGAGTTTGAATAATTCAAAACTATGGCATGAAAGGTTAGGACATGTTAATTATCGAAGCTTATATGAAATGTATAGATATAGTTTAGTGAAAAGTTTACATGTGTTGTCTTCTTCTCTTGAAGTTACTTCATTAAATGTTTCTAAATGATGGTTTTGATTCTGATTTAGTAAATGGTCATGATGATGTTTTGATGCTATAGATATTTCTGAAACTCTTATCTTCCTAGATAATAAATTAAATTGGGCTCAATCTATGTTAGAAAATTCAAATCCTATTAACCTTAGGAAAATGACCAGAAGCCATCATATGTACCATGCATTAATTACCTTGCATGAACATGAGCTATGAAGTATTATAGGGTCTAGGTGGATAAAAAAAGTAAAATATAATAGTGATGATAGTATTAACAAACATAAAGTTAGACTTATTGCTATAGATTTCACTCAGAAAACTTGGTATTGATTATGTTGAGACATTTCCTATAGCTAAAATGAGTACTATTAGGGCCTTATTTACAATTGCTGCTCAATTTGGGTGAGAAATCCACCAAATGGATAAGAAAAATACTTTTTTGAATTGTGATTTAAAAGAAGAACTTTATATGTTGCAACCTAAAGAATATGAAGAAATTGGTAAAGAAAACTATGTTTGTAAGTTGAGAAATCCTTGTATGGTTTAAAATCAGCTCTTAGAGCTTGATATGCGAAAATTATTTCCTTTTTTAAACTGTTAGGTTTTGTTAATTGTTCTTCTAACAATGATATATTCATTAAGCAATAAGACTCGCATATTATCATTATATGTATATATTTTGATGATTTACGTATGTCTAGTGAAAATTCTGATTTAATTCAAAGGATTAAAGAGAACTTGAAGTAGTACTTTGAAATGAATGAGTTAGGTCTCTCACATCATGTTATTTGTATGATTGTATTTCATTCTATTGTTATTTTTCAAAACACAATATGCAACTATTGTATTGAAAAAGTTTCTTATGATTGATTGTAAACCATTTTCTACTTCAATGGAAGTTGAAATAAATATTGATCATAAATTTGCATATGAAAAAGGTTGATCCTATTTTATATACGTTGTTAGTCGACAATTTGATTTATCTAACTATAACTAGATTAGATATTTCCCATACAAAAAGAATTACTTCAACGTTTATGCAGGAACCTTTTTTAGAGATCATTGGAATCTTGCAAAAAGATTTTTTAGATATTTGAAAGGAACAATCAATTATGGGTTGCATTATAATAAGAATGAAAATACTATCTTATATGGATTTTGTGATTCTAACCATACTGATATTGTGTTAAAAAATATACTGGATATGTGTTCAAGTTTTTTTGTATAGGAACCATTATTTGAAACAATACAATCAATAGTCTTTTACTGAGGTAGAGAAGCACAATGGAAGAAGTAAAGAAGCCATGTGGTTGTAACAACTGTTGATAAAGATACACATGGAAGCTAAAGAAAGTATTTATCTTCTATGTGGCGGTCAGAATTGTATTACTCTTGATTAAGAATTTAGTTCAACATCAGAGGACAAAGAACATTGAGATACATATACGCTTCACTCGTGAGAAGGTGCAAAGTGATGAGATAAATCTTAAGTTCATGTTGACTGAAGAGCATGTTACTGACATCTTCACAAATTCCATGAGTGCTGCAAAATTTTGTCACTTTCGTGAAAAGCTTGGATTGTCGGAGTTTCCATTGAGGGAGAGTTTGCATGACAATGTCACCTCCTAATAGAATTTGGTTTTTGTAAAAAGGCCTTTGGGCATTTGTAAAAGACCTTTGGACAAGTGTAAAAAGACTTTCGAGCATGTATACCTCCTCAAATTCTTTTTTAGAAAGAAGTGTAGAAAGATCTTAAAGGTGGTCTTCAGTAAAATCTTTAGTGTTATTGAGTTTACTGGTAAACATTTAGTACAAACATATTGTTAAGGAGGTCCTTGGTTGTAAAAGGCTCATATATGCTTGGGTTCAATAACCTTTTATGAGAACCTGTGAGAACATGTAAAACTCACAAATCATACTTAGCCACTGATCATGGAATGATCTTTGGGATTCCAAATCCTTTTGAACTAAAAGGTAAATTGAGTATGATGAAGGTGTTATAATTCTTTCAACCGATATGCTAGCTTAAAACCTTTATGGTTTAAGGATTGTAAATCCTGTAGTGTACCATGGGCAGGTAATCTATTGGCATATGTTATGTTATCCCACTTAACATTAAGGGGGAGTGTTGGAACATAATGATTAAGTGGTTTGACCAACCCTTAATGTATATGGGTCCATCACTAATATATAGGTTAATATTTAATAATATGAAATATTTATATTTCTATTATTAAATATGTTAACCTAGGTATATACTTTAGGTTAAATATTTAATATCATGAAATGATTATATTTTTGATATTAAATATTATAAGCATAGGTATGTGTTAACCATTTTAAGTTGAAAAGGTGGGTCGGGAGACATACCCGATCACCTTATATAAAAAATATTTTAGGTCCTCATTTGATATATTCGGGAAATATATCAAAGGTGTGAAAATTAAGTGATTTGGTTTTACTCTTGGTAAATAGGGTTTCAAAGGAGGAGGTGATCTTTCTGGATGTAAAATAAGTTCTCTGAAGTAAAATGTTATTTTCAAAGTGGTTTTTACCCTATTGGGGTTTTCTACTATAAAAAATGTGTCACCTGTGTTATTTATTTCCTGTAAGTATTTCTTTATTTACTTATGTTATGATGTAATCTTTATTTAAATATTTATTGTAATATTATGTAATATGTAAGTTGATTAAATCTGTATTTATTAGAATCCTCAAATTCTAACAACTTTTTCTAGTACTATCTTGTAATAGGCTACGTCATCACCTTCACTTACATTGTTTAGTGGTATATGTTTTATACATCAACACCTCCTTTATATTCATATTTTCATGATATACGCTTAAGATATAGAGTTGTGCACAAATCATTTCTATGTTGTATCTCATCACCACACAATATCACATCGTGCTACACACAACACATAGTTTGACCATTTTCTGATGACGCACTCTCATTTACATTTCATTCTTGACTGTTGAGGGGGAAAACTAAATGAACATCACTACATACAAATCCATTCACTCGGGGGGCACACAACTCCTATCATCCATTTTACATTCTATTCCATCCATCCACATCATGCTACATTTTATGGTTACAATTACCCTTGCATACACTTGTTTTTACATGTTCACCTCACTATGCATGTTAGATAGATATCTTGTACGTCATTATCTTTACCATACACACATGTGCGTTCACATTCTTCTCTCATTGTGATCGTAGATATAGAGCTTCTACACGCAACACCGATGCTTAACACACTTCCTATTGGGGGAATCCATATTCATACATTACAAGTGCTATTGTTTCATTTTATACCTAACACTTTCCATTATAAGGTTATAGATGCTTTGACATACATGCTATATTTATAACATGCTAACGGGTGCTTCATGTCCAACATTTGTTATGCAAAGATATTTACATCCATACTTGTTTGTTTGTTTTCTATTACTTATTATTTATGGGAGTTTCCATTTGTTGTGTGTACACATTTGTTTCTTGTGGCCATGATGGCATTAAGTGTCTTATGACATCATGAGTGGTGTCCCATTTTTGCAACCCAATTTGCGTAGTTTATGATATCTCTTTGAGTGTCTACATTATGTGCTTATGTTCTAGCTTACACATTTTTTATTTCTACATGCATGCTTGTTCGTACTAACACTTATTTACTAGCCACTTGTTTGCATGTGCCTTAGTATTTACCAAGCACATTCCCTTCCCCTTACGGGGAAGAGTTTTAATATATGCGGTAAGTCCTCTTTTGGGGCCAGATTCTCCTATCCGTAACGTCACATGTGCCCCCAAAGAGGGGGGCATCATTTGGGGCTTACACACGTACTGATACAATTTAGTCTAGAGTGCACTCTATAGTTTAGTCTATAACATGTGAGTGGTTTCAGACCAGTCTACGAATGCCATACACAATGAATTTTGCTTGAGAGATTTTCCTTAGCTTTCTGAGGAGTAGTTACAAGTTGGAGGATACAACGGAATTTCCTCCCTATACTACTTCAGCCAGTGGTGTCGGATCATCCAAAAAACCAGATCGTACAAAGATCTCTTCACCAAGTGTCAAGGAAGTAGTTACAGGTTTGAGAATAACATAAATTTTTCCCTACACTACTTCAGCCATAGTGGCATGAGATCACCCAAAAAACTTGCACTCCACTGACAATTACAAGACATCGTCTCTACACCCTTTGTCTCATCACAGATCAGGTGGACATTTTCCTTTTACATTTTCATTTTTTGTTCTATTTTCACATGTTTCTTTATATACATACATGCATTTTACACATATACATGCATATTTGACAACTTGATCATCTTCTCTTTTGTAGGTCCGTTCGTATGGGAAGTAAGAAGTCAACAAAAAAACACACATGATGAGTACATCACACACATGATACTAACCATGCAGATGCACTACACACATTGACATCTACACACACACTTCTACCCTAGGTTCAATCTCATCACTTTTAACACTTGCATCTTTAGTCTCCATACTCCATCTTTTTGTCACTCCATGCTTTGTCTAGTCCTTCAACGTGTTTCTACATCACTCTACATGGATTATCAGGTACTCATCTCTATCTACTTTATGTTACTGAGATTTCTACTCACCAACATAAAGTGGGGGAAAATGTAGTCACTAAATCACACACTTTGAGTCAATATTTAGTCCCGGTCTCATACTACGATTCATATGGCTATTGAGTGAAAAGAGTAATAATTAATCCATGTATTTTGCCATTTTTACATTGTTTGCTTTTGTATTTCCGACCTTACACCTAAACTAACCCAAACATTAAGCACTAAACACTAAGCACTAAGCACATACTATCACCATTTAGAGTTGCATCCATCAAAGTCACCTAAAGCTATAATTGTATCCATCTAGTTGCATCACAAGGCACACAAAGTTGGTTCATCTGCATCCCATTTCATAGGAGGGAAGTATATTATTTCATTGCATAATTTTTTTATATTTTACATCTAGTTATTACTCACACAAAGGCTATTTCAGACAAGTGGGAGATCAAGCGCCATGCATAGTTTTGGGCTATTAATAGGATTAGAACTATAGTTATTATTATATAATCTATTAATAGTGAGCTTGCATGCTTTTGTAATTATCTTGTAGTGGTGCATGGCTATTCTTAGCATGTAGCCTATTTTGAGGATGCATAGGTGGTGAAGGGAAAGTCCCCACCCCTATATATATGTATTGATTTGCATAGTTTAGGAGAGATCATGTTTTAATAGAGTTATGTTGCTGGTTTATGGTACGCGCATGACTTATGGTGACATTATTATGTATGTATGAAGCTTTCTGTGTTTTACAACAATTAATATAATGGATCTTTGTGGTTGGATATTGGTTGTTGACATATCTGATGTGCATGGATCTTGTATGGTAAATTAATCTTGGTTCTTGTTTGAGTTTACTTGCATAATAGTTAAGATCTAGATCTAGTTTATGTTATGCAATATACTTAATTATCTGTTATGGATCTGGAATATTTGTATGATCATGCTAACTTCTTGATAAAGCTCCATAAAAGAGGGACCTGGTACCCTTGCACACTTTGGGTGAGTGCTCAGTTCTGGCTGAGTGATGTGCCAACGTGCCTTGGGCTGTTGTGGGTAAAATAAGACTACATTTTGGTTCCATTATTGGGACTTCTTTTCAATTGTTTACCAAGATGTTGCATGATGAAGACGTACCAGTTGACCTTGGCTAGTATTGAAGAGTGGTTAGAAAATTTAGAGGAAGAGTATGCTCACAGATTTAGCACTGGACCTGATTTTAATGCTCGCGCATGGGTTGAACAAAAACTATATCATGAGTTGTATGAGACATTCTTCTACATTTTCCCTATAGATTTGTATGAGTTTTTGGTAGCTTATGCATCAAAGAGAAATTGGAGGTTTAAACACTTGTTTGGATGCAGGAAGAATTCTAGGCTTTACATGATGCTGATCTAACTTGGACACATGTTGTAGATCATTGGTGGAGTGGTGTTCTGAATAGCTATATTTTGGAGTACACAGTTTCTACTTATTCTGTCCAGAGGTTGCTCAATTTTAGTTCCTGTGCAAACCTAGAGGATCTTACTGATGCATTATACCTTTAGTGATTAGAATCTTGATCGTGACCCTAGATTTGGAACAACATCCTATGGCTAGCTAAACCCCACCATCACATGTGGGGGCAGGAGAGCAGGTGTGGTGAAAGATGGCGGAACCTAGTGGTAGAAAGGTAAAGAGAAGAAAGGATGGCTTAAGTTTAATGAGGCACAGTGAGAGGGATTTGGAGAAGCAACATGAAGTTTGTGGAAACGAATGGTGTTGTGGAGAGAGATGGCTCGTGAAGGATTTGGAGCTCACACAAAGGACGTGGAGCTAGAGCATCTAGAACTCCCCCATTTCGGTAAGCATGGAAGAGAACCCTCTTTAACCTCAGATGAGAGAGCACCTGGTGGAAATTGCAAGGACTGCACAAGTGGCAATGCATTTGATCCCTCCTGGTGACCTAGCCCTTGCGCTTGGTTTTCTAGTTTCTACGACAGTCATTAGTAAGCAAGCTAGTGTGGGTAGTAGAGTAGTGATAGATAGAGTTAATTTACCATCAAGTTCAGGAGTTAATCAGGTAGCTTATTCATCTATGACAGTGCAATCGTCATCTGTGTTATTTGGAGGTATGGTTGGAGGCATATTTTCTGGCGCATCATCAACACAAAACATGGGTGCGCAGAACATTGGTATCACGTCTTGAAGTAGTACAACTTCGTAGACAATGGGAGTTCAGTTTAGAACAACTATTGGAAACACAAGGTAGTGCATCCTCTGGTCCATTTCTTGCTACTATAGGAGGGGGATTAGGAGGGTCAAGTGGCTCAGGATCTAGTGGATCTGGTGGTTCTAAGGGGAGACGAAACACAAGAGGTAATATAGGTTCTGGATATGGTGGGCACAGTCCACACCAACCCCAACAAGTATATTTGGAGATGTCTCTTCATCTCCTAGAATATAAAGGAATTGAAGATGTAGCTAAGCATGTGCATATGTGTGAGATACTATGGTGCACGCTAAGGGATTACAACTCCAAAGTGTAAGGAAACTCAATTTGTAACTACTTTGCAAGGGCACACACATAGTTGGTACATGAAATATGATCCGAACCAGACTTGTGTAGACTATACCATGATGCGTGATGCTTTCTTGACAGAGTTTCATATACCTGAGTTTGAGTAGAAGAGCATCAACATGCTGAAGGACATCAAACAGGGCATGGCTGAGAGTGTAAGGGAGTATGATGCCCATTTTAAAACTTTATTATCAAATTTATCTTATGACATTCACCCAAGTCAGCATGCTCAATGGTTTTTTGGAGGTTTGATCACACCTTTCAGGAGGGAGCTCTCACATAAGACATTATATAGACCTGTGCGTGAGGCACTTGAGGAAGCTCTATGCATGCTGAGGCAGTTGGGAGTGTAGACATTGGTGTTAGCCCATTTTTGGAGGCCTAGATTGCAGTGATGGCCAAACAGTTAGAAAAATTGTCAGCTAATTCAGCTCATGAGATGCACAGTGGTATTTGGTGCACAGATTGTGAAGTAGAATGACATACTAAGGATAGTTGTCCTTGTAAATCAGTGTGTGCCATGTTGTTGGACTGTGAGATTTGTCACTTGGATCATGATTCAAGTAGGTGCCCATTGTTGCAATGCACGATAAGGAAGAACGTGTCCTGTTACTGTAAGATTTGTAGGTCTACCACTCATGATACAAAGAATTACAGGTTGATTGATCAGATTCATGATGCCATTGATACTAGTGTACGTCAGACTAGTGTTGTAAATAATTCTAAGGAATAAGGTGAGCATCATGATCATAATCACAATGAAGGGCACTCTGATGGAGGCTGAGGTAGAGGTAGAGGATACCATGGAGGATTCAGAGGTCAAGGTCACGGCAGTGGAAGAAATGAATTTACATGAGGAACATGTTATACATGTGGATCCCCTGATCATTACAGGTGCGAATGCCCTCAGAATATTATTTTTTCTTTTTGCGGAAAGAACCACAATTATGAAGAATTCCTAGACTTGTATGAATATTTGAGCAAGAAGCACAAACAGGGTAAGGGCGTGTGAATGGTTAGAGTACAATGCATTGTGGAAGATCAGTGGATGCCGAAGTTAGTGCCTGATCCTGAGATGGTACCTATGTTAGTCACTACACATGCTGAGGCTGTGTGTAGAGGGAAGTTCCAAAGTAGAAGCCTATTATTATAAAAGGAAGATGTATTGCATGCAAAATCCTAGACCCTACTCATCAGAAGAAATTTTATCAAGAAACCATGGAAGTTATTAGAAACTTACAGGGTGAGATATAATGCTTGAAGGAGCAGTCAAGGAAGATGGAGCAGGAAAATGCAGTTGAGCTTCCTTAGAAAGATGTTGATGATTTGAAGGAGGTTTGTAAGATGTTGTGACAAGAAAACATCATTCCTTTATTGGGGGAATGGTTAAGAGGGAAGATGTCATGCTAGAGTTGAGTGTGAGAGACAAATTTTACATGCTAACTTACCTCCTCACAGTCTGGATTATGACAAAGAGATCACTCTGAATGCAGTTGTTGATGGATGGATTTTGAGTAATATTTTGATTGATATAGGTGCAGAAGTGAATGTACTCACTTTGGATGTGTGGAATCAGATGGGGAGGCCACCATTACAACCATCTTCAAATGTGTTGTTTATGGAAAACAGGACTAAAGCCATGCCCATTGGAGTCTTGAAGGATGCTACTATTACTATACAAGGGGCCAAGTTTACTAGGGACTTTGAGGTCTTGGTGCTTACAGAGACAAATTTTTTTCCAACATTTCTTGGGCACCCTTAGTGTTATGCCAATAATGATGATATGTGCTTTAATAAAGGATATATACATTTTGAGAACAAGGAAAGAGTGTGTCATCATTCCTTTGACAGATGGAAAAGCTACACCTTATGTAGAACCTTTGAGTGAAGAAGATTTGAACAAAATTTATGTGTGCACCATTAGAGATCCTGAAGTACTTGAGCCATCAAAGGAAGGAGTTATTCAATGGGATGATGCACATTCTATGAGTGATACTACAAGTGTTGCATGTGATAACTGGGCACATGGGACTTATGAAATGGTTGTCCATGAGATGAAAAGTGTAGTTACATGTGTAAGTAGGCCATGTTGTGTTAGGTGTTTGGGTAGTAACCAGGTACCAAGGTACACTGGTGAAGGAAATCCTGAAGTATTTTTACGTGCTTTGGAAGCCCAATGGAAAAATCAAGTGGAAAGAAGGAACATGTTGGTATATACCTTATGTGGGATGGACAGTGCATTGGTGGATGGTACACAGAGATGGTCTTTTAGAGTGGCGAGAAGTGAGAATCACCTTCTCTACTAGATTTCTTTAGAGCAATGCACCTACCAAGACATGTGAATTTCATGGGAAGGATTCTCAACACCATGTTCAGCAGTGTGAGAGACTCTGGACAGAGGGGAAGGAGGCCTTACCACCTTCACTATGGGTGCACAAGTTCTACTACACCTTGCAAGGTTGTACACGTGCATGGTATGTTTATGCAGAGTTGAATAGAGAAACATGGAATTGGCAAGAACTGACTACAGGTATGATTCAAACCTTTAACTATTTTTCCACTAAACCTCCAGTGAATGAGGCATTACATGTTATGAAGTGCTTGACTATGGGAGATAGTGCAAAGGTTGAGGAAATTATTCAGGAGTTACTAGGTGAGTCAGATCTGGAGGCATGCTTTGAAGAAGAAGAGACAAATGTAGAACAACTTGGGCGTGCCTGCCTAGAAAAAGAAAAAGGTAAGATGGTCTATGTAATTGATGATGAAGAAGTGGAGAATCTAGATGTTGAGCATACTGAGGGTATGTGAGGTCTTAGATAGTGCAGATGAGAAGGCACACATGTATCATGAGCCTATGAAAATGAATAAGGTCAACATTGGGACAGATGTTGAACCTAAGGAGGCCATCATTGGTGATTACTGGTCTGACTCTGAGGTTGCTAAGATAATTGAGTTGTTGCATAACTTCTAGGACTTATTTCCTAGAGGCTATCATGAGTTGAAAGGGGTACATCACTCGTTGGGTGAGATGAGGCTAAAGGAAGGTGTGTTCCCGGTTAGGAAGAGGCCTTATAGGATGAACCCTAATCTACGTGTCAAGGTAAAGGAAGAAATTGATAAGATGTTGAATTCTAGAATCATTGAGCCCATTGAGGAGTCAGAGTGGGTTAGCCCTATGGTGATAAGTATAAAGAAAGATGGAAGAATAAGAATTTGTGTGGATTATAGGGAGTTGAATGTTGCATGTGTAATAGATCCCTTTCCCACACCATTTACTGAGGAGATTCTGGAAGGCGTTGCAGGACATGAGATCTACTCCTTCACTGATGGATTTTCTGGATATCATCAGGTGAGGATTGCTAAAGAGGATCAAGAGAAGAAAACTTTCACCACTGAATGGGGAATTTTTGCATACATAGTTATGCCTTTTGGATTGAAGAATGCACCTACAGTCTTTTCACATTGTTGTGCAAGCATTCCAGGACTTTATTCATAAGTTTTTACAGGTTTACTTGGATGATTGGATAGTTTATGGGCTAGTGAAAGATCACTGTGACAATTTAAGGCTTATGTTTGAGAGGTGTTGGCAGTTGAGCATCTCCTTAAAAATTAAGAAGTGCATTTTGCTACACCTTTTGGGACTCTGCTGGGACACATTATCTATAAAGAAGGCTTGTTAGTGGATCTTGCTAAGGTTGTTGTTATTTTGGGCTTAGAGGAACCTACTAACTAGAGTGAGGTGCATGGATTATTGGGGCACAAAAGGTATTACAAGAAGTTTATCAAAGGTTAAACTCAAATTTCCGTGCCCTTGGATGAATTATTAAAGATTAAGGGAAATTTCCATTAGGGTGAAGCACAACAACGCGTGTTTGAGACATTAAAGGAAAGGATTATTACAATGCCTATACTGCGCTTTCCTTCATGGACCAAACCTTTTCATGTGCATGTGGACGCCTCTGCATGGCCATTGGCACAGTATTAGCCAATCCTGGAGAAGGTATTGTTGATCATCCTATTTTTTTTTGCAAGCAGGAAGTTAACACCAGCTGAACAAAATTATACAACTACAGAGCGCAAGGCCTTTGTCCATGATTTGCATGTTGCATAAGTTTTCGACAATACTTACTGGATACCCCATTTATATTCTATACAGATCACATGACACTTAAGTATTTGGTGAAAAAGCCCATTTTGCAGGGGTACATATGCCATTGGATTTTGTTGTTTCAAGAATTTGATTTTACAGTGGTGGTTAAGCCAAGCAAGAGCAATTCTAGACCAGATCATTTATCAAGAATTAACTCAGGTGAGGACATGTAGAGCATTGAGGACACAATTTCAGATGCACATCTATTCAAATTGAACACATGCACCCTCTAACTTAGAAGATAGTGTTTTATTTTTGTGTACTGGTGTAGTACCTGAAGGAATGAAGAGTATAGAGAAGAAACAATGTGCCATCTCTGCCATGCCTTACATGTTGATTAGTGGAGATTTATACAAACTCGGTCGGGATGAATTTTTACACCGGTGTGTACTTGAGCATGAGTGTGAAGCTATTATGGAGGAAGCTCATGGTGGTATTGTAGGTGGACATTATGCAGGAGATGCTACCAAGTGCAAGATTTTATTGGCTGGTTTATGGTGGGAAAAACTGTATAAGGATTGTAAAGAATATTATAAGGCATGTGATCATTGTCAACACCTTGGAAAGCCTGGGCATAGAGATGAAATGCCTTTAAGGCCTATTGTGAGTGTAGAACCTTTTGAAAAGTGGGTAAATTGACTTTGTGTGGTCCTATTTCCCCACCCACATGTAGGACTAGATCATGCTACATTATAACTTGTACAAATTATCTTACAAGGTGGGTAGAAGTGGTGCCTACAAAGGATTACATGACAGCTATGGTACCAAGGTTTCATTGGTAAAACATTATAGCAGGTATGTATGCCCATTGAGTTTGACAAGTGATAGGGGTACTCATTTTACTTAATGAGACCATCACGATACTATTGACAGAATTTATGGTAGCACACCATAAAACAACACCCTATCACCCTCATAAAAATGGAACTACTGAGGCTTTTAACAATATATTGGGACATACATTGACTAAAATTTTTGATGTTGGAAGGAAGGATTGGGATGATAAAGTCTCTATGCTGTACTTTGGGCATACAAGACAACTTATAAAAGATTGAACTAAAGCCACACCCTTTTAGTTGGTGTTTGGTGTAGAGGTTTTTTTACCAGTGGAATTCATGTTACCCTCTTTACGTATTATGTGTGCAAGAGGTTTGGCTGATGAGAAATCACTTTGAAGAGTGCATTGATAAACTTATGTAGTTGGATGAAAGACACATTATATCATGATGGATTCAGAAGAAATAAAATGCTAGGAAGACGGCATGTCATGATAGACATATTAAGGATAAGAAGCTTGAAGTTAGACAAATGGTTTTTCTTTATGACTTCAAGTTCATGCACCAACCTAGAAAGCTCAAAGTGCATTGGTTGGGACTGTATATTGTAACTTACATACTTGATTCAGGTACTTTCTAGTTAGAGGTGCTGGATGGGACATAATTTCCTCGTTATTTCAACGGGAGTAGGCTGAAGCCCTACTATAAATAAGTCTTCTTGGTGTTTGTAATAAGGCAATATTTCCATTAGATTAGTGATTACATTATTTTGTTGAGACTCTTTTATTGAGCATCTTTTGTTTCCGCGACCCTCACTTCTTTTCTTCACTCGAAGCCCAAATCGAATAAGTATGAAAAACTAAGTGAAATCCTGCCACATGTCTCATCGATACAACTTCAAAGGAAAAATTCTAAGCTAGGTTCCTAAACTCATGTAGGCTCTCCATGTGTCTAGGGTTCGATAAAGTTACTCCCAAATAGGTTGAAAAGTCAAAACAAAATAGAAGCAAGCGGAAGCCATCCACGTGTCTATCTGGTGCACCTTTGGTATAAGGCTAAAGAAATACGTCCCTAAATAAACAAAAACCCTCTTTAGATAATCCCTCTTAAGTATTATGTATCTTTCTGTTTCTAGATTGGCGCATCACCTTTTTAAGTTATTTCATGTTTTCTTCTAACCCTACCCTACTCAGTAGAGAAGAGCCAACTTCTTTAAAATCTGGAGGTCACCTTAGGGTGCATGTCCCACTAACCTAAGGTTTCCTACGACTCTGATGGTTTATCTGCAAGGATCATCATCAACAGTTTTCCTGGCACACCTGGTGGGACATTCAGCCTGGATTTATCATCATTGAAGATCTACTAATTGAAGAAATATCAATTCCACCCACTTAAAAGAACAAAATGAATGAGAACAAGGGTGAGATCAAGGGAAGAGGGTGTAATCAACTATTTGCAGCTATCTCCTCCATGACACAGAAGAGGAAGATAGGTTCAGAGATCTTCATCCCCCCCAGACCGGACTCTCTCAACACCTCCACCAGGTAGGCCTTTTACACAGTCAACTAGGACCCTCAGACCTATCATTATGGCTCATCTTCAACCTCCACCTCTGAGACAGTTTGTCTCTTGGGATCAGGGAAGCCCACTCATTTTTCCCACGCCCCCGGTGGTATGGAACCCTATTCCAGCCAATGCGCTAAAAGCACTACCCAAATTTAGTGGGGAAGACTTCAAAACCCCTGAGGAACATCTCCAAGATGTAGCAGAGATATGTGCAGTGCATTATATAAGGGAGCAAGATGTCACCTTACGTTTATTGGCCACCTCTTTTAAGGGAAGGGCCCTGGAATGGTACTGATCTTTAACCCCTAATACTATTGGTACTTGGGACCAATTAGGAGGGGCATTGGTGACAAGGTTCAGTGAGAAAGGGGACCGGTCATCACTCCTGCAGCAACTAATTTGTATTAAAAAGGGCCCACAAGAGTTAATGACAGATTTTAACACCAGGTTCCATAAAACCTGGCAAAGGATTCCGGCCCTGGCTAGGCCACCTGCAGGTATGGCTATTGTCTTTTATTTAAAAGCTCTAAATTCAGATATTTTGGTAATGATTCAATCATTGGGAGGGGATTCCTTTCCACAGGCCTATAGCATTGCAGTCCAAGCTAAGAATAATCTAATAGATGTCAGGAAACTTCCCCCCAGAACTCTTTTACTGATAAACCCTGAGATAGCCCCCCTTCCACAAGTACAAACACCAAGCCCGACCCAAACCCCTACATCCTTATATAATTACCCACCTACTTTTATGGCTTCAACTTCTGCCACCGCATCCTCATCTTCCTCTCCCGAGATGGATGAGATGAAAAATATCCTGAAGAACCTTTTCTAATGAGATAGTGAACCTTAAAAGGAACCAGGCAGCTTATCCAAGGAAAAATTATCAAAATTTCCAAGGTAGCCGACCCACTTATCCCTCTACATACCAGAATACTCAGAGATTGCCAACTACGCAACTATCAAATCAAATAGTCCCTGTACCAATGCCACTTGGGACTATTCCCCCCAATAGCGGGAGAGAAATCATCCCTGGATAGAACCATCTGGCTGAGGAGCCCAACGCTTGGTGCTTCCCTTGCAATAA
This sequence comes from Taxus chinensis, assembly GCA_019776745.2. Taxonomy (NCBI): domain Eukaryota; kingdom Viridiplantae; phylum Streptophyta; class Pinopsida; order Cupressales; family Taxaceae; genus Taxus; species Taxus chinensis. The sequence continues at coordinate 126,399 of JAHRHJ020003231.1, forward strand.
TTCTCATATGCTGAAGGACTTCCCCCAAGGGAACTTACAACTAAGGGTAGCCAAACAACTATCAAGAGAAGGTTATGATGCATGCACATCTGGACCCCACCAGTCCGAGGGAGCCCAAAACACCACTTTCACAGCCCAGATGCAAGGAATGTCCCTGGAACAAGAAGCAGAGATCACGCTAGAGAATGACCTTTTCTCTTGGGTAGAAGGAGAGGAGTTCGTATTCATAAATGAAGCATCTGTCTTGAAACCTATTCAGTTTAACTACAACACCCACTTCAAGAAGAGAATCATTGAAGCAGATGCACCAGCTTCAAGTTCAACCAACAAGATGTACAAAGAGCCTCTGACCATCGTGAATGCGTCGTCGCCAAGAATAAAGGAAGCTCCTAAGAAAACTATATAGGATCAAGAGGTCCATCACCTTGATAAGGAAAGGATGAAGCATCAGCCACCTCCTAAATCATCACTGCTTGGACCCATCAATGTAGTCCAACAGCTTAAAAAGGCACCAGCTAATGCATCTTTGTGGGATCTTCTAAGTATTCCTGAGAAAAAGGAGTTGCTCCAAGAAGCGCTCAAATTAGACAAGGATTCGACCATCGCGGGCCCCTCGAAAGGATGGGTCAAAGTTTCCCAAGTGCCTACAGAGGCCATATTGTTGAACCAATAAGGAGAGGTGAGTAAACCAAGGCCCAACCCCTTCTTTTTAACTCTTATTATAGGTAAGAAGTTATTACATAACTCCATGATAGACTCTGGTGCAAGCACTACTGTCATGCCCCAGGAAATTGCAGATGCTTTAGGAATTCAGTACAAACCCTTGAAGAAGGGAGTTATGCAACTGGATGGGAAATTTGTTCCAACCATTGGGATTATCAAGGGACTCCCATTACAGCTCTATTCCTGTCTGAATATAACTGTTTGCCAAGATATCATGGTGATTAATGTTCCACCAATCTTCAGACTTTGCCTCTCCCGAGATTTCACAGCTAAGATCGGGGGGTATATGTCTTTGGATTGGTCCCATTTAATCCTACGAACCAAGTACGGGTCCAAAATGAAGGTCTTGTCAGAACCCCTCTCCAAGGAGCATATAATGGACCAAGTGCCTTCCGCTTCGAGGCCTCCCATGCTATGATCACCAGAGAAGAAGAATTGTACGTAGAAGATGGGGAGCCTTAGGGAGCGATAATATATTCAATCTTTCCCCTAGAGATCCTTTTGGGAACTTTGACTCAACTGGCTTGGGCACTTATGTCATTTTCAATGAAAAACTCCACAATCCCAAAGGTGGAAAGGGGGGGTGATGAATGGGAGGGAAGCCCTCCTGGGAATCCTCCAATGTGGACCCTACATTTTGATGGGGCTAGGAGCAAGAATGGCTCGGGAGCCAGAGTTTTCCTAATATCCCCAGCTGGTAAGAAGATACTCCAGTCGGTCCGTTTCCAGTTCTCCTGTACTAGTAATGAGGCAGAGTATGAAGCCTTGGTGCATGGCTTGTCCACCACCCGGAAGGAGGGTATCAGGTAGTTGAGAGTATTCGGTGACTCAGAGTTGGTGGTCACACAAGTAAGAAATATTTCCCACCAAGAACCCAAGGATGAGATCCTATCGACACCGGGTATGGGATTTGATAGATGATTTTGAAGCCTTCAATATTAAGGTAATTCCCCATGATCAAAATACAGAGGCCGACAGGATGGCTATGATAGGGTCTCAATTCGACCCAACCCAGGATTTGATTGCAAATAAAGACACCATAAAAGTGATCATTCACCCCTCTATCCCTGACAATGTTGACCATTGGCAGGTGTTTGATAATGACCAACAGGTCATACACTTCCTCCAGCAGTCAGACCAATTCACAAATCAACTCCAGCCCAAGATCGAAGAAGCATATGGAGATCAGATAATTCAGCTAAAGACAAATAAACTCCCAAGGGGGTTAATTACTCTTGAAAGTATTTTTGACTCAGATGATGCTAGTTCTGACCGGAGAAAGTTTGAGGTAGTAAAGGAAGACTATGTAGAACTGGAAATAGCTAGGGACAAATGACTGAAAGTTGGAAAGTCGGTGACCCAAAAGGAAAGAGACAGACTTGTGGCCTTGTGTCACAAATATGATAAAGTAATGGCTTGGACATATGATGATCTACATGGTTATGAAAAAGACATTATTCAGCACACCATTGACCTGGAAGAAGGGACTAAGCCTGTGCATAAAAAACAGAGGCCTGTGAACCCTAAGGTAGAAGCCCTCATGGCTGAAGAATTAAGAAAGCTATTGGAGGCTCATATAATTTTTCTAATCAAACACACAATGTGGGTCTCCAACCTGGTCCCAGTGAGGAAGAAGAATGGTGAAATACGACTCTGCATGGACTTCTGAGATCTGAATAGGGCCTCCCTGAAAGACCATTACCCCTTGCCCTCTATGGAACAAATATTACAGACGGTCGCAGGCTCTGAGATGTTTTCTCTGTTGGATGGATTTTCAGGTTATAACCAAATATGGCTCGTGGAAAGAGATCAGCATAAGACTACCTTCACAACCAAATGGGGAACCTTCACCTATGTGAAGATGCCTTTTTGGATCACCAATGTAGGGGCTACTTTTCAAAGAGCCATGGATACCGCATTTGGGGTGTTAATAAACAAGGTAATCCTCATATACCTTGATGAACTCACGGTGTTTACTAAAATAGTAGAGGAACACTTTGATGCCTTAGAAGCCATGTTCAAAAAATGTCAAGAGTTTGGAATCTCTCTGAACCCAAAGAAATGTATCTTTGGAATCCCCCAAGGAAAGCTCCTGGGACATGTCGTGTCAAAGGAGGGAGTCTCTATTGATCCTGAGAGAGTCAGGGCCATTTTGGAGCTTCCCCTACCAGTTAACAAGAAGGTTGTTCAATCCTTCTTAGGAAAGATCAACTTTGTTGGCAAGTTTATATCAGATTTTACAGGAATGATCCACCCGATCACTATCATGCTAAAAAATACCTAGGCTTCAAATGGACAAATGAAGGTCATCAGTCCTTTGAATTGATAAAAAGGGCTATTGCATCGGCCCCTGTGCTCCACAACCCCGACTTCTCAAAATATTTCATTATGTATGTATATGGGGGAAAGAATATCATAGCGTCTATGCTGACCCAAAAGGGAGGACAACAAGGGGAGGAACACCCAATCTCTTTCTTTTTGAAAACTCTCCATGACTATGAAACGAGATACAATTTCATGGAAAGACAAGCTTACGCCATAGTTAAAGGTCTGAAGAAGTTCAGACACCTTGTTACGCACAACAAAATCTAGGTCATGGTGGCTCACTCCAGTGTCAAAGAATACATAATGGAGGGTGAGATAACTGAAAAAAGGGCCAACTAGATAACCAAGATCCTGGAGTATGACATAGAAGTGAAACCCATGAAGCTTGTGAGAGGCAAGGGACTGTGTCAATATTTGACATATGAACCTATCTCAAAGGCCAATAGCAAATGGGGGGAGGTAATGTACCTACATGAGGATAAGCCTAAGGGGTTGGTCTCTGACAGAATTCATTTTATGCAAACTGGAAAGTACCCATGTCATCTCCCTTTAAAAAAGAGGAGATATTATAGACAACAAGGGACTCATTTCACCATGATTGACAACTTCCTTTTTAAGAGGAATTTTAATGGATTAATGTTAAGATGCCTGGAAAATGAAGAGGCCAAGAGATTCTTATGGGAATTACACCATGGGAACTCAGGTGGTCACTTTTTGGCCCAAACCATGGCCATAAAAATCTTGCAAGCAGGATACTTCTGGCCAAGCCTATTTGCTGATAGTCAAGTGGAAACAAACAAATGCAAGGTTTGTCAAGTTTACATGGGTTTCCAAAGAAACGCGGCATTTCCCCTCAATCCCATCCTAGTTGAAGAACCCTTCGCACAATGGGGTCTCGATTTCATCAGAATGGTTAACCCAACTTCAAGTTCCAGACACCAGTGGATTCTCACAGCAACTGATTATTTCACCCGGTGGATCAGAGGTAGTTCCGCTTAAGGAGTCCACTGAAAATGTGATCCTAGGACTCTTGCAATATATCACTACATCCTTTGGTCCCCCCGTACTATTATTTCTAACAATGCCAAAGCTTTCTTAGGGGCTAAGGTATCTGATTTTGTGGTCAAGCACGGGATATATCTAAAGTCATCCTCTAACTATTACCCATAGGGTAACGGTCTGGCAGAGTCTACTAATAAGAATCTGATAAGACTCATCAAAAGAATGGGACATGAGCATAAAAGGCTATGGCATGAGCATGTTAAAACAACCTTATGGGCCGATCAGATCACTCCAAAATAGATCCTGAAAGCTTCACCATATGAAATAGTCTATGGGAAAAGTGTTGTGATGCCAATTTCCTTGGAAATCCCTGCATTACAACTATTGAAAGGGTCTGAGATAGAGGAAAATGGAGTGATGCAAGTAAGGCTCACCAAGCTGGTGGAACTCCAGGAGAAGCGTGAACTTTCCCATGAGGCCATGATCAATCACCAACAAATAGTCAAGACGTGGTTCGATCAGAAAACATCATAACCAAATTTCCAAGTCGGAACCACCATCTTGAAATGGGATGCAAGAGCAGCCAAGCCAGGGAATCATGGAAAGTTTGACCCCCTGTGGACTGGTCCCTTCATAATCAGTGCATGTAAGTAGCATAACTCATTTGAACTTGAAACCATGGTGGGAGATCCCTTAGCTATTCCAGTGAATGGGATTCACCTGAAGCCCTTCGTATAAGTGTCTTCGAAAAATGTATCATATGTACATATTTGTTTCCCTTCTTTCTGGATTTTGTTTGTCCCTCCCCCTTCTTTTTGGGCATCTTCGCCATGTGTCCCGCCACCTCTGTCCATGTATCTTTTTTAATTTTGAGGGAAACACACCTACTTATTTCTCCAAAAATTAAAGTCACCATCAAGAGTAAAGCCCCATTCCTTAATGAGGAGATCCATAATCAATGCAAAATCTATCAAAAAGGCACTGAGTTTGGTGCCTTGGGTCTCCCACTCAAAGGGACCATTATAAGAAGTGACCCTGAGTACATGTGAGATTTTACTCCCTAAGTATAAGTGGCTATTAAAATCATCTCAAGTTGTTCGATAGGGTCATTCCAAAGCGTTAGAGTCTTCTGAATTAATCAACAAGTATCAAAGCCTCCAGAGTCCTTTCTAAATTCAGAGAGACACCATGGCTACCTCCAGCTCTGTTCAAGTAGAAAAATCCTACATGGGGCAACCCCTTCCCCCTGGCCTCTGTGACCTCAGATAAAATTCCCTGATCCACTATCTCGGTACAAGTGATCCTTCTGTGGTCAGCGACCCGACCGATGACATCTTTGACCCCAATCTCAACAAAAGGCCCAAAGCTTTAAGAGAAGTAGCATTCACCAGGTTCAACAGCCTGGGAGATTCTGAGTCATTTGGCTCTAGAATCTGGAGCACAACTCTCACCCAATATATGGTTCCTCTCACGCACCCATGCCCAGAGCTCATACAAATGTGTGTGGCCTGTTTCAACTCAGAGAACCATATAATCCAGGGCCAAAATTTAACTGTGGTAATTACACCACAAGCCGTTAGGGACATGTTGGCCCTAACCTATGACCAAACAGCCAACTTCTATAATGTGGCCAAGCTTCAAAATGTATGGGCCCAATGCCAAACTAAGGCCTCATTCCTTAACAAAGAGTTGAGGCAATCAGACACCAATGGTTCAGGGATTTTGGGCTTCCCCATTCCCTTAAAATCCCTCATGGCTGACTCTCAGGATGCCTGCTCTATGTTGGCCTTTATTTTTGGGCAAGACTCTGATAAAGGCATTGAGGATTGGCAGATGGCGGCCTTGTTCCGGATGAGGACTGTCAACTAGAAACAAGCATATAGATTCGACTTCACAGAGGTCATCGCGGGGTCAATTTGTGAGCAGCTTGAACATTTCTCGATGGCATCCACCTTTAGGTATTCATATTTTCTCTTCCACCTCATCCTGTACCAAAATGCTCAATATTTCAGTCAGTATATGACTCTGACCTTGTGGGATGTGGAGGTAAATCCCCAAAATATTATCCCAGTATCTGCATGGATGCATATATTGTCTCGTGCATTGGACGTATATGAATTTTTCAATGCTTTTGTGGAGCCCCTTATGCTAGAAATTGATCCTGAAGGGATCAATCACAGAATGAATGACTCTGCGTGGTCTATCCTCTTAGACCCATTACACCCCTGTGACTACTTCTTCGCCAGAGGGAATTCCATGATTTGGGTTCATGGATTCAAGGGTGAATCCTTCATGCTCCCGAGGGTTCTCATGCCTCAGGTTGTGGGTCTTGAAGTCACCAGGAAACTCATCCTCCTGGACATTGAATTCAGCTCAACCCGAAAGAAGAAAGCACTCTATGACCTCCCCTTTAGTAGGGGAGGGGTTACCATACTCAAAAGGTGAGCGGACCACTGCCTCTCACAGAAGTTAGCCTCCTATGGCCTCACCTTTATCAAAGATTCATGGAGGTACGACCCAGATGGGAGCATGGCTGCTACTCTGGTTACCAACAAAATCTCTGACTCATGTAAGCATGAGCCGAGGCCATTTTTTGATTCACAGCGGAGCCCCCAGGCTGAGTCGCCTGATATCTTTTTTGAACTCAAGGACATCCCAACTCTGGGCTGGGAGTTCATTCCACCAGGTCAAATACAAATTTGACCCTACTCTGACAATTTCAAAAGGACTCTGAGTGGCCCTAAAAAAGGAAGGACTGGAGCTCTGAAAAAATTAAAGCCTTCTAGAAATATAGGTAGGATATTTTCCATACCACACAAAACTTTGAGGATGTCTCCAATGATGAGTTGTGGGAAGAAAAGTGGGACTCAGAGCATAACTATAATCTAGATAGCAAGTACACAGTTATTCTCACTTCTGAGCATTCTATTATATCAACTGTAGAAGCTTCTGAGCTTCCACAACAACAAATGCCAGTACCACCTTCATCTTACGCTTCTCTTCAGAGTCCCCCACCAGTGTTTCCCTCACCTGACCCCTCAAAATCAGTAGCATAGGGGGAATCACCTTCAAGCCTAGCTCACAAGAAGCTAAAGTTAGTTGCGGCCTCTAGTTCTCCTCACCTCCACCTTGGGACTTCTCTATCAGCAATGCCTCCACCTCCACTTTTCCCTTCTAGAGGTCACCCTCTATCCGTCACTCCATCACAAACTCTTCCTCCACCAGGCGCTCGCCTTCTTCCACAGTTCTCTACCACCATCCCAAGTTTCTCCCCCTGCATGATCACACCCCCTTCTTTGGCCCTAGTAACTGCAACATCTCAATCACCAGTTACTATTCCATATGGCCTGCCACCTAGGTTTCCATTCACAGGAGGAATGGTCTCTTCTTCCCCGAGTTTTTGAGCCAAGCAGAGTCCGCTAAGGCCACCTGGGATCAGAGGAGGGTAAAATAGAAGAAGAAGTAGATGGAATCTCTATCAACTAGGAAGATATAGTCAATATACGACTATAAATAGATCTCCTTGACCATCACCCACCTTGTCCCTCAAGTATCCAAGCCCGCAGAGTAGATGTAGCTAGATGACTATTCAATTAGTGCTGTCACGGTGGACCTTAATGAATTCTAGCCTCAGGATAGGGTCGAGCTGATGAATGAAACAGTGGCAGTAGTCACTACAGACTACTTGAAACTCAACAATTAGCTTAAGGAGTAATCCAGCCTTCAAAAAGTAGAGGCCACAGTGGCGGGCCGTATGGCTGAGCTCAAAGCCAAGGATAGAGAGGTAGATCAACTCAAGAAGGAGTTGAAGGATACATCTACCAAGCAAGCCCTCGCAGCTTCTCAAGTAGAGGCAAAGACTCTAGCAGCTAAACTCACTGCATCTGAGGCCCTGGTCAATTCACTCTCGCAAGAAAAGAGTAGCCTCCAGGCCAAGATAAAGTTTTCTGAAGATACAGTCAAGGACTTGACCAAAAAATTGGGGCAACAATCCTAGAAGGCAGGGATTGTAACATTAGTACAAGGATTGTATGCCTCTTGTTGTGACAGGATTTCCACCACTGCTACAAATCTAGCCCCGACACTCAGATTTATATCCGACGCACAGGAATTGTGCTCCAAGGTAGAGAATGTAGTCTCCACCATCAGCAATGCCTTATCCGCCAAGGTCCATGAGTCAAATATTTTGATTCAGAAACTCTATGATGCCTCAGACCCCACTCTTCAAAATGTAGGGATCACTGATAGGTGGTTGATTGCTGTGAAGATCAATGAGATTTTGAGTTGTAACAAAGCTTCTATCAAATGTCAAAATCTCTTGGCGCAGCTCCACCAAGGAATAAAGGAAAGGAAGCAGAATATCAATGAATTGGTGCAGCTAGGTTTCCCTTCTCCCTTCCCAGATGAGTCTATGGTCCTATCAAAGGACCAAATCCAACAGCTCTTGATCACCAAGCACCAGGACAAGACTGTCTTCCAGTATTTGAAGGAGGACTCCAGTGTTGCCGAGGTGGAGGCCATCATCAATCCCATCATACAGTTAGATTTTTTCTTGCATGTAGTAATGTAAAGCCTCCAGGGTTTCTCCCACAAGGAGATAATTGAGCTAGACCGAGCGTTTCAAGCCTTGCAAAGAAGGACCTACCCAACAGAGCAGGAATGGCTTGGATACCAGGCTTCTTTGTAGAAGCTCTAAGTGGCATTCTGTAAGCCACATTTTTTATTTTTGAAAATCAGAGGATGTCAGATTCTTCCATGGTAGGCACAAAGTCCCTAGGTGAGTTTCCAAACTGATTACATTATTTTGTTGAGACTCTTTTATTGAGCATCTTTTGTTGCCCCGACCCTCGCTTCTTTTGTTCACTCGAAGCCCAAATCGACTAAGTATGGAAAATCCCATAGAAGCCCTCCACGTGTCTCATCGACATAACTTCAAAGGTAAAATTCTAAACTGGGTTCCAAAACTCGCATAGGCTCTCCATGTGTCCAGGGCTTGATAAAGTCACTCCCAAATAGGTTGAAAAGTCAAAACACAATAGAAGCAAGCGGAAGCCCTCCATGTGTCTATCTGGCACACTTTCAGTATAAGGCTAAAGAAAGATGCCCCTAAACAAGTGCAAACCCTCCACGTGGCAAAAATTATCTTCATCGGCTAGAGACTCGGTGGCGAGACCAAGTAAGAGTAGATGCACAGATTCCTATAAATGATTGAAATATTGATTCCATATCAGAAGGCCAAACATCCAAATTAAATACTGACAGTGGTAGCTCTGTATTTAAAAGATTGGGGTAGGATCCAGAAAGATAAGAACGAAAGCCCTATCAAATTGAGGGAGAGATAAAAGTGGGAGCTTGGAGCGACATAGAGAGAATGGGTCTTTAAAAGGAAGCAGAAGTTCCAGAACAAAAAGGAGAGATTTTTACAAAGAAGAAGAAAAGGAGGGGAAGCAAGGAGTTCTGTATTTTGTAGGAGTCTAGCCTCAGTAAGCCTCTGTCATAAAAGAAAAGTGTAATATGTGCCTTTGAGGGCCTTATGTATCATTTTCTCTATGAATAAAGAGTTCTTATTCTGTGCAAATTGACTTTTTATGTTCTGAATCTCTGTTCTTTCATTATAAGTAGTTCTAAATAGGTCAGGAAATTCATCGTGCTTGATGCCCTTGGAATTTCTCTATTCGTTCACTATCTATGAATCAATCACTTCCTCAGACACTAATGTTATCAGAATAGTAGACCATGCCGAACAACTCTTTGACTATCCTAGATAATCTCTTTTAAGTATTTTGTATCTTTCTATTTCTAGATTGGTGCATCGCCTTGTTATTTTAAGTTATTTCATGTTTTCTTCTAACCCTACCCTACTCAGTAGAGAAGATCCAGCTTCTTTAAAATCTGGAGGCCACCTCAGGGCACACGTCCCACTAACCTAAAGTTTCCTACGACTTTGACAGTTTATCCATAAGGATCATCGTCAACAATTAGATTTATTTAATTGTTTTCCTTTATATGTGTTTCCTTTCAGCATTGCTATGCTTTATCAATTTAGTTCAATTCTATGTTTAATAAGTGTGCTTGCACGTCAAAAGCTAATTACCCTATATTGAATTTATGCGTAGAGGACCGCACATACTTTTAGTGTGGGGTGGAGTGTATACATGATAAATGGGTCAAGTTTGAATGTTCTCTAAATATGGGTATGCATAGAGAGATATTGTGCAAGTGCTTGAAGTAAAGGTGGTGATACAGAAATATTTCTCATGAATGAATACCACGTATGGATGAATGGATGCATAGTGTAACAATGATGTAGGATACAACAGTGGAAAATACTTATTGAAAGGTGCAGTGGATAAGTAATTTGGCGCATGAAGGTGCATGCAAGAGGAGGTCTATGGTGGCTAAGAGGAGTAGTGGGCGTGCCAGAAGGATATGAATTGGTGGCATGGAAAAATCAGCACGGAAAAAGCAATGAAATTTCTAATTTAATTTTGAGTATAGTGTTAGGTGGAGAGAAATAAATGTCAAAAAAAAATTTTGCAAAGGATATAAAAGGCAATGCCAGTGAAATCATTTTTTATTTTTACGATTAAGAAGAATTCGAGAGAGTTGAAGAAAAATCTCAAGGCCGAGTTGTGAAATAAGTGCGAAGAGATGGTGATTATGAAGCTAAACCACATGAATTTGATGAAATTACGCACAAGATTGGTCGAAAATCCATTAGAGAGAGGTGTTTGAGTGAAGTAAAGGCATGTGGGAAGGAAAAATTGGCAGTTAGGGTTCGATTTTGCAGCTAGGGCACATGGATTCGAGCTAGGGCATGTGGATTTTGAGTTATAGAGCTTGAAGTAACCACAAGAACACACCTTTATTGTTTCTATTACACTTAAGCGAGCACCTGGAGTGACCATAAGGGGAAGGAAGTAGAAGGAAGTTTAGGTCGAAGTAGAAGACACCCTCGAAAGAAATTTTTTAGAGATACAATGTCCAGAAGGAGTTATTATAGGTCACGACTAGGAATCACATGTTCTTCAGTGCAAGGTAAGTGATTATAACCATAAAACCAAGGACAAAAAAGATGAGTTAGAAAAATTACTGGTAGTAAAGACAACATTGAGAACAAAAAATGATATGGCAGTATATGATGATGTAGGAGAAAAGTTGTTGACCAATATGGGAGTTTTGCAGCTGTATGAACTCCCTTATTTTGGAAAACCAAAAAAACTATACCAATGGTTGATGAGTAGATGCCATGAGGAATTTTTCTACTTTTCTAGGTGTTGAGTGAGGCTTACCACACCCCTAATTGGGAGGCTGACAGGATTGAGGAGTTCATGCACATAACTTAATAGTGACCTCACTGACAAGGAGGTGATAGAAGAAACAAAGAAATAGCTTGGATACATGAAGGGAGGGCATGAGATGGATATCCCCAAGCTACAAAAAGTATCCAGTTATTCAGGCGGCAACACACCTCCTAACTAAGTTAAATAATCAAGAGCATTGGTCGTAGGTGAATAAGGCATGGTTGCACATAGAAAAGAAGATGATAAAAAGGGTGGTCTACAATCTAGCTAGCTTTATTTCTGAAACCATTGTTGAAGAGGTGTACCAAGGCGAGAAAATAGTTTTTTGTGTGATCCTTTGTTCTCTTGTATTTGTAGAAATTGGAGTGCCCAATGGGCCAAAGGATAAAATATGGCAATACCCTGAGGAGAAGAAATCTCTTGCAGAAAGATTTGCTAAGTATACACGTGATGGATCCTTGAGTGGACCCTTTAAGCATAGAGAAAAATTGTGGTATGAGTGCCTACGTCCTGCATATGAGGAGGAATGGATAATACATAAGGATCTTCCTTTAGTATTGGGCAAGCATGTACAATTTATAGTATACCCAACACTTTTGCATAATGCGTTTTGGTTTGAAGGATGGAAAGTGGAGCCCTTGGTGTAAGCTTCCCTATGTTTTCATTGTTTTCTACTTTTAGGCATCAATGCATAGGTTCTCCAACGTGCAAAGGCTTCTGTTGAATACAGACAAGGTAGATTGCAACTAGAACACACTCAGGAAAACTTACATTTACCCAAGTAAGTCGACATACATTGAGAAACTGATTTAAGATGATATTAACATGAAATCTATGAGCTTGGAAATTGGGAAGTCTGGGGTAGCTCTTACATATATATATATATATATATATATATATATCTATATCTAAGGCCTAAGTTAGAGAATGTGATGTATGTTGAAAATGAGTTCAAGATCCTTGGACCACGAAAGGGGAAACATACAGTGGGCACGCTTGAAGATGAAGAGGGCACTTTTCCCCTTGAAGAAGAAGAGGAGGAACAAGAGCTAAAGAAGACATCAATGACTTAGAGCATAATAGGAAACAACTGAATGTAGGTGAGAAAAGAGTGTGCGAGCCTACCCCCTGAGAAAGAAGTAGTGGGAACCAATGTTGTGGAGATAGACATAGAACACGGTGCTGAGGAGTAAAAATATATGATAGGATTGAGGAAAAAAAGGACTTAAGGCGCAGGGCCATCACAACCCCTTAGGAGGTCACCAAGGATTTATCCTATTAAAAAAAACCAGAAAAGAAGAAAAGGAGCAAATACATCCCTTAGAAGGATGATGAAGGTAAGAAATCAAAGGAAAATGTGTCGAACACTCTAGTGCACACTGAGGATGCATAATAGCTTTAGAAAGAAGAATTGAAAATTAATGTAGATGAGTTGAAGGAGAGGGAGATAGATAGTCATGCCATGGATATAGAGGTAGATACAGATAGTAGTGATCCATCAGGCGCGCCTCATACTTCATAGACATGTGAAGGACCCTATGTTGGATTCAGGCATGCACATCCCTTAAGGGAAACAATCTGGGAAAGATAAGGAGGGAGATACATACGAGACTCCAATATTTGGGTATGTTGATGGCCATACGAAGATCATATGCACAAGGTTCCAAAGAACTTTGGAACCCAATGACCTTTATGATTGGGAGCTAATGGATTCATAGATGGCAAAAATGTGCACATAGAAGCAGTTATCATGAAGCATGCAGACTCATATGGATGATCCTGAGTTCGATGTATGTGAAGAGTCATGTGACTCACACATAATGAAGAAAAAACCACATTCGTGCCATGTGACTATCAAGCCCATGGTTGATGTCAGATGAATAGGTGAATGAAGCATTAACAAAGGTATTTGCAGAAGTTACACACAGAAATGAAGAAAAAGAGGCAACTATTCAGGAATTGTTGGATGATAAAAAGGAAAAAGATATTGAGATCAAGCACCTAATAGAGGAAAAGGAGAAAAATGAAAATGTGACGAAATTTTCGATACTCAGTATGGCGGAACAAATTGGTGACGAGATTTTGAATAGGTTAGATTTGGAAGATAAAGTCACACAAAATTCTCTATCTATTTTACATTATTTATGTACATTAGTTCATATAGTATTAGATGAGGGAACCATACGCATGCCAAAACCAAAGGACATTGTAGCATAGGTAGGGAAGGCCAAGGAAATTATTGTACAGAAAATCACAAGTTATGAATCCATACTGCAAACCTTGAAGGATGAACTAAAGAAGGAAGATTTGGACTTGAATATGTGTATGGCCCCTGATGTGATAATAAAGACAAGAACTATGGCAGAGGATGATGAGGTTCTTAAAGTAGTTAAGAATGATACACTTGGGTGTGTGGAGAGGTTCACTTTGATAGCAGAGAAGTGCGATGCACTTGCATTAGCCCAAGACCCACACAAGGAGAAGATCAATAACATTAGAAAATTGATAGCATGAAAGATGGATGTCATGGATGGGATGGTCTCAAGCCTGACTAATGTTCTCAGAGTATTGCAGAATGAAGGTGAGAACATAAATCTTGATGAAATGGAATCAGTACTTGTATACATTCCGGATAAAAAAAATAAGGCACTTAGTGATTAGAATGAATTAGAAGAATATATCATAGTAGAATATCCAGAATTAATTCCATCTGTAGAAGTGTAGGACGCCCAAGTATTCATTCATTCTTTTATAAATTTATTCTTTCATTCCTTATTCTTTGTTCATGGAGAGATAAGTTATGATTACCCATTGCCGAGGGAGGCAATAAAAAAAAATATGGGGTAATGCTGGGATGATGAAATATAGCCTATGTACTGAAGGCACATAAGAATTAGGCGTGCAAATACAGGGCGTGTAGGTGTGCACAGAAGAATGGTATAACAAGGCGTGCATGGGAAAACTAAGGATTCATGACTTAGATGTTTTTCAGTGTAAGGCTAAATATATACATGGAGTGCAGAGCATATTTAGTATGAAGACTTGAAGAGCACACAAAGGCTATTTCAAACAAGTGGGAGATCAAGTGCCATGCATAGTTTTGGGCTATTAATATGATTAGAACTATAGTTATTATTAGATAATATATTAATAGCAAGTTTACATGCTTTTTTAATTATCTTGTAGTGGTGCATGGCTATTCTTAACATGTAACCTATTTTGAGGATACATAGGTGGTGAAGGGAAAGTCCCCACCCCTATATATATGTATTGATTTGCATGGTTTATGTATAATCATCCACATTTTGTAGAGTTATGTTGTTGGTTTATGGGCATGCATGAATGATGGTGACATTGTTAAGTATGTATGAAGCTTCTGTGTTTTACAACAATTAATATAATGGATATTTTTGGTTGGATATTGATTGTAGACACATCTGTTAATGGTTCTTGCATGATAAAATTAATCTTGGTTCTTTTATGATTAATCTTGCATATGGTTAAGTTCTAGATATAGTTTATGTAATGCAATATATTTGGTTATTTTTTATGGATTTGGAATATTTGTATTATCATGCTAACTTCTTGACAAAGCTACCATAAAAGAGGGACTTGGTACCCTTGCGCACTTCAGGTGAGCACTCAGTTATAGTTGAGTGATGTGCCAACACATATTGGGGTGCTGTGGGTAAAAATAAGACTACAATCTCTCAGTAAGTCCACCGTTGTGCCCCTTGAGGACAATATGACCCCTTCATATGCATCTTTCTTTTTTAGGGGTTTGATAATTGTCTTGGGGTTTTGTAGGTTCCTCCTTCATCACTGAATTCTAGTGACATACTGTGCAGTCCAAGGAAGCTAGTACGACAAGAAGCACCTACAGGTGAACATCCAGTGACAACTCAGAGGATGGTTTTTGACTATTTCCATAGACTAGGGCACCCACACCCATAGGTGCCCTTGTCCCTCTCTAGGCGCCCCAGTTTAGTAAGGGAGCTTAGATATGTGCTTTCTGAGGATTATATGTGGTTGTTTCCTCCTCTTGTTTTCCTGGTTTACACTGTGACACAGTCCCACATCGTCGTCAAATCAACTAAGAAATTCATAACCCCTCTTGCACATTAGGGTTTTACATTTCTACTTAGTTTCTTGAGTCACTTTCTGTATTTTATTTATTTTTTATTTGCTACTTTGCATAACATTATATTAGGCTAATATTTCCCATTTTAGCATAATCAGAAGGGCCTTGATGATAAAACATTAAAAATGAAATAGTAGGTCTACCACATGTACCAAACTGCAATGGCAACACAAAACATAAAACGGAACCCATTTGTAAGAAAAACGAAATAACAAGAGCTGCCCGCATTATGAAAGATGCCTACGATGTTTTAATAAGTTAATAAAAATTAACATTACTTTTTCTAAAAAATTAACTTTGTTATTAAGATCTAGAACAATGATGTTCCAAAGTTTTAAAGACAAGCGACCTTGTTTGTTTTACTTAATAATCCAACATAATGCAAACAATGAGACAGGGTTACCTCTCAAACATCTCCATATATATTCATCAACTTATCTTGATATGATATTTCCTATCCTATGTTTTGCAATTGAACACTTATCATTTTAGTTTTTGATTTCTTCTTATACCATTGCAAAAAATCAATGTAGATTGACTCAATTATATATCTTATGTACCATTTATAACAAAATGTAAATTATATGCTAGAATAATTAGAGTCAACAAAATTAGAACATTTATGTATAGTTAAAGATAATGACCAAAATTTTTATGATGTAATACATGGTCCATACAATAATACATATGAAGATAACAAGGATTTTGGGCTATTAGATAATAATAACCATGATTTTGATGTTAAAATTAAAGTATATCTAGTTTATTTTAAAGTATTAGAAATAAAATCTAACATCTAATGTTTTTTAAAAGTCCACACAACTTTATGTCAATCAAGGCATATTAGTTATGAAATTACAAATATTAGTTGTTTTTATGTTGTGGGTTAAGAGACGAGACAACTTAGATTTGAAATATTTATCAAGAACATTCCAGTAATATTTTCAATTTGAGTTTTGAATCTTGAAGGCAACTGTGATCCCTTTTTTATTTTCATCAATTTAAGGGAAATCAATGCAGGTGGGATTTTTTCTTACAAGTTAGTATTTTTAGTGATTGGTTCAAGATAGGGGATAACTAAAGATTTTGGATAATTTATGATATAAGTGAATATCACTATTCCCATGTGGAACAGAGAGAAATCATATCTAGTTTGAGAAAGTTAGACTATATAATTAGAAGAGATTCAAAAATCTATGTGGGGAAGGTAGGAAAACTTGAGAATACACATTAGAACTACATGTTGTAGTGATTTAATTACTTGGGTTTTTCCTCCTAGATAACCAAAAATGGGACAATTAGCTCAACTTGATTTGCATTTGCTATATTGTGCCCAAAATTATTTTTTCTGCTTGAAATGTAGCTAGAAGGATATGGTATTTTTGATGGTTTTTTGTTAACCTGAATTAAACTGTAAATTTCATAAAAAAATTGTTCCTATACTTTATTTCCTTGATGGTAAAAATATAGAAGAGGAGCGTATCATCTACAAAGTGGAAGTTTGTGTAGAATTCCCAATGTTTTATTACATGGAGAAACTGTATTGCACCTATTTTTTTTGCTCCATCGATTTTCATGTTCACAGTTTAGCCCACATATTTATTTCTTTCATTGAATGCGAATGAAAATGATACAAAGAAATGTAGAAAAGATAGCTAAAAATATTCATAATAAAGTAACTAGGATATATTTAAAATATGTTTGGCCTAGGAAAATTGTAAGAAAATGTAATTAATAGGTGTGTATCCAAACTCCACAACCTTTTCCAACATCATTCTAGCTTGTGTCAAAATGAGTAATTTAGAGAAGGAAATGGACATCCACAAAACCATAATGGAAAGTAGGTTTTTGTTAGATGTATGTGTAAGTACCACAATGTTGATGCATGAAAGATGCACACCCAAATAGGATTGAGAGGATGTTAATGTCCTCCTCATTTTAGAGTCAAGAACATGGCTCAGTGCACGAGCTGCTAGCATGTGGTCTTATAAATGACCAATAAAGGAGTTTGCTAGAAAATGTTACTATCCTTTTAGCACCACTCTTTGGACCACCTCACTTATTTTGAAACTAATTAACCTAAAGATAATTGAAATCCTAACTAATGGGTATTTCTTAGAAGAAAACTAAAAAGGAAGATAGGTCAGAGAGAAAAGAAAATGCAGCAAGGAATAAATTCCATGAAGCTAAACTATACAAATTTAACATGCATACCAAAAATAATCAAATGCATTCAATTTAGTTTACACAAAAACTGACATGCCATTGATGTAAATATTAAAAGGAAATTATCATAGTGATTGTAATTGATCATTCATAAACTGAAAAAACCATTTAGATTTCTAGATGCACATCTATTACAGTATGCCAAGCTATAAATTCTATTACAGATACATTAAATTTGCAAAGAAAAATTTAAGGTCACAACTAAAGGCATATAAATGATAATAGAGTGTATAGGCCATTAAAAGGAGATCTAATAAGAAAATACCTAAAGTATACCATTGAATCATCTTATTCCTAGATATATTCCCTCAACCCCCTCCATAGAATAGAGGGGAGCCTCCCTATTCTACCTTCTCTATGGGGATCCCATATATAGATAGGTAGTGGGTGCCCCCACCCCAATATAGAGATTAGATAGGGGAGTGGGCTATATAGATACAACGATGTTCTCTTCCTCTGCACGCATAAAAGGAAGGAAAAATTCAATCAAATTATAAGAAGCTTCGTAAAGTGTCTCTTTAGGAGCTAATCCTCCATTTGTCCATATTTCAAGAAAAATAATTTCTTGTCAATCAATATAGTTGAGATATAGAGAGAGATAGATAGAGAGAGAGAGAGAGAGTTCAGATAAAGATATAGAGATAGATTTTTATTTCTACCACATCATTTTAGGTAGAAAATTATTATGATAAAGGTAGGTATCTAATCCAAAATGGATATGTAATTATGAATAATCATGAATTCATACATTTTTGTAATGACATCAGTTCAACAGGGTGGGCTGATTCAAGTGATCCCCTTATCTATATATGATATGGGTTTAATCTCCATCAGCTGAGGGCTTGAGAAGGCTGCCGGTGAGTACCGTGCCTAAATTCCCTCACCCAAGGTGAGCAAGTGACCCTATCTGAATGATAATCTATTTGATGTCTCTCTATACTCTCTCTCTCTCTCTATTTTTATGTCTCGATTTATCTATATTTCTCTTGACTCACTCTTCAGTCTCTCTCTCGATAGACATAGAGACAGATGGATCTCGAGGGATACCCCCTCTCCCTCTAATATGGAATGGAAGGTGGAGAGTACTATTAGAAATTTAACTTACCCTGAAAGATAAGTCAAATAAGGTCGGAATTTTTTTTTTTAGAGATCCCGAGTATGATGAATTTCCAAGTCTTAGAGTCTAATAGTGAAATTTTTGGATTTTTAGAGTTTTCATTTTGGAAGTTTTTACAAATTCTGAAAGTCTAAATTTTTGAATTTTTAGGTTTTCAGGTTTTCAGAATTCGGAGCTTTCGTTCGACTTTTGGTTTTCGCTTCAACTTTTGGTGTTTTGGCTTCATTTTTTCAGAATTCGGAGCTTTCGTTCAAATTTTCGTCCGAAATTCTGAAATTCCAAATTTCTAAATTTTCAGAGTTTCGGGTTTTGGAACTTTTCATCACTAATTGACATTTTGTTTCCAAATTCCCTGAAGTCCGAATTCCTGAATTTCTGAATTTTTGGAGCTTTGGGTTTTTTGGGTTTCGGAACTTCAGAGTTTTCTTGAGCATTTATTTCTTCACCAACCCCATACGGATCGGATCTTTTCCATAAATGCCAGGTTTTTTCTATTTAAACTTGATTTTCTATGGTCATTTTCACCTGACAGCGATCTCTGACATCCATTTTTCTTGTCTTTTTTAACGTCCTTTTCAAGGTATGTTAATTTTGTTATTTCTTTTTGGTTTTAGATTTTCTTTTTGTTCTCGTTCCCCATTTTCTTTACTTTTTGTTGTTTCTTCAGTTTTTTCGAATAATGGACTTCCTACTCACCATGTTCTCATTTTTTAGTTATCTCCAGTTTTTTAGGTTGTTCGCAAAATCATCTCAAGGTAGATCTTGAGTTTTCACAGAATTGCTAGTTGTACTTTGGGAAAGCTCACCTCAAAGGAGATTACTTTACTTTGAAACTTTTGAAAAATCATTTCAGAGACTGCCATTTTGGAGGAAATTTAGTTTTGGGAAAACTTGCATTTCAAGATTTTCAGGAAAATGCATTTCGAAGTTTCGGGAGAGATTCATTTCGGATTTGGAGAAACACATTTCGGGAAAACATTTTCTTTCGGAGGTTTTCACTTCAGAAAGGACACTTTTGTTTTGGGATTTCTTTCAGCATTTTTCACTTTCGGAAATTTGAACATTTCACTTTTGGAGATCATGTTTTCAGAGTTTTCTTTTGCAGATTTCTATCCTGCAGACTTTCAGAGTTTTTCTTCTTCAGCGTCTGAAATCCAGAACTTCATGTCTACTTCTACTTCAACAGAGAAAGAGAAGATGAAGTATTCATTCCTTGGAGTTGCTCCTTAGACTTTCCTATCATCTGATCTAGGCAACATAGGGGACACTGACTTAGGTTAGATTGACTTCCCAGATTTTTGGAACAGAGTAAAGGCTCCTAACAAGAAGCCATGGATGTAGGAAATTTATGACAGTGGGCTTGCCCTTGCGGCTGGTTTTCCTGCTTTAATGCATTGTCTTGAGTTTGTTCTAGCTACAGCTACCCACTTCGATGCAGATTCTATGTCAGTTAGGGATGATGATGATAAGGTGGTTATTTGCCTAGATCCTGATTTCTTTGAAGATCTTCTCAGACTACCTGACATTCCAAACTACACCACTATTTCACCGAAAAGTGCAGTAGAACATTGGAACAATGATCTTGATTCATGTACTAAGATTGTCTTGAAAAGCTACTTGGCTAAGAGCATGACCAAGTTGCCAAAAACCTTGTACAGGGAAAGACTTCATCCAGGAAGTCAATGACATAATCATATTACTGAGCCGAGTCTCAGGCCTCCCAGCTGCCAAGGAATTCCAAGAGTGGATGTTTTTATACATTGCCACTATCAAGAAGAACAAGGAGCTTATTAGGTGGGGAGAGCATATCAGTAGCTCCATCTGCTATCAGCTGGGCAGAGTGTCAACCACAAACTCATTTTACATGACATCATTCATGGTCTATGCTGCCACTGCTATGGGAGATTTTCCCAGACTGAATACCAAGGGGGTTCGTAGCACATCCCAGATTTATGATTTCTATCCCCAGCTCACTCTAAGTGAGGGGTGCAAGCACTTTCGATGGGTCAACGATGCTTTCTTCGTAGTCCTCTGCTACCACTTTGACAAAGAGTTGTACAATCAGAGAATTTCTGATGAGGCCTTCAAAGAAGTACGGGAATGGGGAGCTATCTATCTCCAATTCCCCACTTTCACCTACATTCGAATTCTGGGTTTCGTTGGTGCCCCGAACAAATTGCCAAGGTGTCCTATGGATAAATGGGTTCTACTGGAGTTGGTTTGGCAACTATTGGATTACCATCGGATCCAAAACAAGTGCCACAAGGTAGGAGTAAATTTTTTGGTTTCAATTGGTAGGTATTCTTGTCAAAACATTCACAAGGCCAAGAACGTAGATGCAGAGATGGCCGAGGTAACCCTGCAGACTTTTCATCCAAGAACCAACTTTTACTACTTGGGAAATTTCAGTGAGATAGGACATTCATCTTCCCACACATCTCAGCTAGAAGACATCTGGATTCATTGTCGGGATGAGTATATCATCCAACAAAGAGATTATGAAATATTGGATGTAGATGAAATTCGCCAATATGGGATAGTCGAAATCCCAACATATTTGCAGGATGATGGTGAAGTGTTGGATGAAGCATATAAGACTGAGGGTATTGCTGATAAACCACTTCCATGGATTGATTGGTATCAAGAAGAATTCTCCAATACAAAGGATAGAGTGGGTCCCATTCTCCAAAGGACTTACAGGTGGTTGGCTACTTTTGGGATCAAACCCAAGGGAGTTGAGCAGGTTATAAGTACAAAAGCCCCACTAGTCTTAAGCCCAACATTACCCACAAAGGGAAAGTGGTTGATTCAGAAGACCCCCACAGTACCAAGAAAAATTTCATTTGTTGTTGGAAGTTCATCTCTTCCTCAAACTCCTGTTTCCCAGGAAATACCTACAACCAAGACTGGGGCGGATGTAATTGTGGTCAGCGATTCTCCTGATTATTCGCAGTGTTCATCACTTCCTTCTTCTCTTCCATCATCCCCTCCTCCATTAGTTCCTCTCACTTCTACCAGCATTTCATCTTTTCCATCTCCTTCTATGGCCCAAGTATTCTCATCCCTTCCAGCTCTCTCGGTTGGAGAGAATATTAGATCACCTTTCCCTCCTCCACCTCCTTTTTCACTTCCTTTTTATGGGGTTCCTTCTTCCAATACCACAGTATCAATTCCTACTACTGTATTATCAATCACCCCATCCATCATTGCCACCTCTATCCAGACACCCACGAATGTTCCCAATACCCTTGCTTCAACTCAGATCTTAAGTGCCACACCTACCACTCTATCTTCTTCATTAGTAACTATTCTAGAGTGGTTATTTAGGAAAACTCCCAAGCAGAAAAAGAAGGTCCTTCTAGGAGATGTCATGGATCTTAGCATCTTGGAGCAAACACCTAAAAGGTAGGCCAAAATACCAAGGACCTTGTCAAACCTGACAGTAAATTCATTCAGAGAATGGGTGATAGAGGTCGTCACCCCTGCCAAGGGAAAAACCAAGGAAACAATCATGACTGTTTGTTATCAGATTTCCAGATTCTCATTGGGAAAGGCCACTCATGAGGGAGCCAAACAGGATGTTCACACTACTCTGGGGGCCCTGATGGTGAAATATGACAAGGATAAAGCTACAAAAGATGAGCTAAAGGCTAAGGTCGAACAACTCACCTCTTTGTTACGGAGAGTTACATGACCCATTTCATCTACTGAGTCCTCATCTACTATGGCCTTAATGGTTTCAGCTTCTATTGATAACTTCTCTTATCACGAGCTTGAGAAAATTGGCCAGAAAGGGAGATCAGTAAATGGGTGGATCAAACAAATACTACAAGAGGCAAATCCTTTGATCAAGGAAGTTATGGACATCTATAATGATTTGTAGGAGGCAAAGATAACTATTCAGAAGATGGATGAGGCTTTCTCTGAGGAAAGTAATAATCTGAATCTGAATCTAGCCACATGGGAAGAGATTAGGGTAGTGGATTCTGACTTGCTCCTTCAGGAAGGGGTGATTGATGATACTTCAAAGTTATTTGAATATCATAAGGCTATGGAGTTCAGGTGCCAAGTGTTACAAGATTTGATTAAAAAATTAGATGACAAGCGATTGGAGATCACAGATGCTTCTTTGAATGACATATTAGAAGAATTTGATATTTCTCATTGTAAATTCTTCAATGAGAATATTGATTCCCTCCTTGAAGAACAGATTCAGGAAAATTTTAAAGACTTGGTAAAGCCGGGATGAAAATGTCACAAGGATTTTCAATTCTGATTCCATTGATCGAATGGTCTTGTGCTAGAATTTCATTGGAAGGATGTCCAAGGCCATTTTTAAACTAAAGAGAATACCAGCCCACATTACTAGAGAAATTGAGACAGCATAAGTAGTAAGTCACTACGCATGTGGTCCAGAAGATGAAGAAATCTAGGGAATAACCAAACACTTTTTTGAATACAATCAAGAGTGGCTGTATGGAAGGAAAGCTAGGAGGAGCTTGAAAAGGGTGAACAAGTTACAGATCCAAATCAGGGTTGAACAACCATGGAAGGAAAAATTGAGCTCCAGATCGGTCAGAGTTACAGGGTTGACTTCAGTCAAACCCTTGCAACATTTTTGATATTTTCATGGGAGCTTGTTCCCTTAATTTAATGACATTTCTATTTTTAGTTAAATGTTAGTTAAGGGCCTAGCTGAAATAACTCAACCTAAAGAACTTATAAATAGATGAATGCTTAGAGTTCATACATACAATTTTGAGATTTTGGTGATTTTACTCTTCAAGCTTGGAAGAGTATCTTCATACATTTGTTAAGTCCCTTTTAATTTTATTGAGAATTACACTCTACTATTTGAAAGTCTGAATCACTGTGTGAGATAGTTATTTATTACATGCTTTGTGAATGTGATTCCTTAGTATGTTTGAGTAATTTTCCTTTGCTTCAGATTATTTACTGTATGCCAAGATTAAGTAATGTGGTTATTTTCTCCTCAGCTATGATTGTATTGCTCCTGCTATTGATTAAGGGTTACATTATCTTTATTTTTGCATAAAGTGGATACTTAAGGTATGCTGGTTTTAGTTTTTTAAATAAAGTTATCTGTGTATCTGAACTAAATCAAGTTCTTTCTCTTTTTTATAAGTTCAACAAAGGAACGTGTGTTTCTAGTTTGTGGTACTCGTACCCTTTTTAGTTACAATAGGTGAAAGTGATTTAGGATGCTAGCATCTCACTCACATAACCCTTCCAAAAGTTGAACATCCCTGTTCTTTGGTGCATCACCACTTCTAGTTTAAGATTTATTTCTCTATAATTTCTCCTTAATCTCAGGAAGAGTCATAACACTTAGTTTAAATAAAGGAAGCCTGCCCTTCTCCAGAGGTTCACTGTGAGCCCAAGTCCCACAGCTTGAGAGGTGATCCTCACGTGTCACTATCACACTGAGTGTCATGATTCACTTTCAGGCCATTCAGAGGGTGTAGTGATTTTGTGACAACACATACTATTAACAAATTATATCCTCTTTGATCGTAATACTAAGTAGCATGACCTTTTTACTAAGCTCCTTAGTCATCAATTTATCACTTTACCACCTAATCATTACTATCCTCCTCATGGGATAGAAAAATATCAAGGGTTTCCATATTACAATTATCATCGAATCAATGGACATAGTGAAAATGATCTCTATGTTTTACAAATATAAATCAAACATCTTGAGCATTAGGGATTTATCTCATTCACTGCACAACATTATTTTACATGCCCACCTATAAATATTGTATCCAATGGGATCCTAAGTTGATTCTAGATACGTTTAATGTGAATCACACTACCACTTCTCATGTTATTCCTTCGTTGAGTCAAGAACCACCTATTCAAATCACTTAAATTACACAATCGCCTCTTAAGGTTTTTCTTTCACCACCTTCTTCTCCTCAGTCATCTATAGTGCTATCAAGTAAAAATCAAAAACCTCTTCTTATGGTTGAGCTTTATTATCCTCCATTAGAGGTATCTACAACATCGCCATATCATTCTCAACAATAACCTCCTATATTTAAAATACTAATTCTGCAATCTACTAGAGACAATGCTTGATTAAATAAAATTTGGATATAGGGATAATCATTGAACCATTGTAAATAAAGTAAATAAATATAGTAAAGAAGTATGTAGATGACCCAAGAAAGCTATGCAAAAGTAAATTATAACCCTAATGAGCAAGAATGAAGAAGAAACAACTCAGCTGAATAGAAGATACTTGTGGGATATTTTTACATAGAGGTGACTGGAGAATCTAGAAGTAAGAACAATTGTGTAGAATCCTCAACAAGGATGGATATGGACTTTCTATCTGAACTGGAGCACTTAGAGATAGACTGAGGAACCTTCGGGCACTCTGGTCTATAAAATGGGTGTTATGGTCTGTGAAAAAACTCTCAAACTAAACTTCAAAGGTCTGGAAGGTTGTTTAAAACCCTCACTTTGTGTTGCATTAAATTTTTTTCCATGTACTGAGTATTGCAAATAATCCAAGATGATAAAACGATCTACAAAAGACTAAAGAAGGGTATCAAAACCCCAAAAAATAAATATTCAAATGAATGGGTTGGACTGACCTCAACTTCCATAACATTGGGCTTACTAATTGAGCGTTGCACTACATTTTGGACCCAAATGTAGTTCTCATGATTGTGTGCATAATCTTCCCTAGGTGCTCTTGTGTCAATCGCACTTCGTGAAGTAGCAAGTAATAAATAAATGTAGAAAATGTAATAGTATGTGTGGATGGAATAGAATAGAATCCTTCCCTCCTATGAAGTGTGATGCAAATGATCTAGCCTTGTGCCTTGTGATGGAGCTATGATGGATGTAAGTGAGCTCTAATGTAATACATGGATGCAACTCTAAATGGATGATAGTAGTGGCTAGTGCTTGGTCCCTCATTATGGTATCATAAATTTATATTTATATAGGTTCTCTTGTAATCTAATTTTGTAATTAACCCCAAAATGGATGACCATCAAATATGATAAGAAGCTCAAATGGCTAGAAAGTACTCAAAAGATGTGCGGGAAAGATAAAAAAGGAATGGAGCGCCTCAAATGGGACCAGGGCACTGATGGGTGCCCTAGTATAAGATGGGCTAAAATAATGTGGGATGATAGAAGCTGACTGGGAATGTAGATGTAAAAGGTGGGGAATGAACGAATAAAATAAAGTAAAATGGCTAGAAGAAGAGGGTTGATTAGTACTTTCTTCACTCAAAAACCATATGAAATAGTAGTATGAGACCATGACTAAATAATGTCTAAAGTGCATTGATTTTGTAACTACATTTTGCACCCACTTTATGTTGGTGAGTGGAAACGCTCTGTAACATAAAGTAGATATAGGTGTGTGAAAAAACCTGAAAATAGGCCTTTTTGGGCCTAATGTCCATGAAGATCATAGTAGAAACGCGTTGAAGGACTATAAAAACCATAGAATGATAAAAATATGGTGGAGCATAGAAAATAAAAATGTAAAATGCACAAAGATAAGTGATGAGAGTGATCCTAGGGCAGAAACATGTATGTAGTTGTTGATGTGTGTGATGCACCTCCATGGTTAGTATGGTTTTTGTTGTCATTTTAATGTGTTATTGTTGTCAATTTCTACCCCCATTTGATAAGGGTTGTTTCTCATGTTTGAGCCAGACCTACAAGGATAAAATGGTCAAGTAGTCAAATATGTATGTATATATGTAACCATACACAATGTAAATGAATAATGTAAAAGTATGTAAATGTAAAGCTACATAAAGGAAAAATTGTAAATGCAACATGTGCACCTGATCCATGTCGAGAAAGAGAGTGTATAATAATATCTTGTACTATTGTGGTTTATTGGGTGATCTAACGTCATAGGATGAAGAAGTGTAGGGAGGAATTCCATTCTATCCTCCAATTTCTAACTTCTTCACTAAATGCGTGTGAAGAGATCTATGTAATTCCCAGTTTTTTGGTTGATATGACGCTGCTGGCTGAAGTAGTGTAGGGAAACACAC
This sequence comes from Taxus chinensis, assembly GCA_019776745.2. Classification (NCBI taxonomy): domain Eukaryota; kingdom Viridiplantae; phylum Streptophyta; class Pinopsida; order Cupressales; family Taxaceae; genus Taxus; species Taxus chinensis. Next base: position 153,293 of record JAHRHJ020003231.1, read on the forward strand.
CCAATGTAATTACTCCATTAACCTGTAACTTGCTTCCTAAAATGCATAAGGACGCCATTTCCTATAAAATCCACTGTGTACATGGCTCGTATACTTGTATGAAACCACATGTTGTATGTAACCCACAATTTCAAGGGTGGAAAGTACACTGAACTTAACTAGTGTAAATCGTAGTGTTATTATGTAAACTCCCAAATTATGCCCCCCTCTTTGGGGGCACATGCAATAAATACTGATAGGATAATGCAGCCCCAAAGGAGGACAAACCGTATGGAAGATATTGTTGACAACACTAGAAATTTCTTGGTAGAAACCAAGGCACACAAAAACAAGAAGGATAGCCAATTTCAAGTTTGAATAAACATGCATATAGAAAACACTGTATAATCTACACCAAACAATGTGTAAGTTCTTACAAAGCTAAAGAAATGTAAACACGTAAGAAGAAAAATTATAGATGCAAAAGGTGGGATGCAAACATGGGACATCATTTTCTCATGGTGTCGTAAGACATCAAGACCATCATGGATGTAAACAACAAACAATTTTTGCATACCAAACAAAGGGAAAGGCCCGCAAACAATAGAAAACAATAAAATCATAATAACAAACAAGTATGGAAGAAATTATTCCTGCATAACAAATTTTACACATGAAGCACCCATTTAACATGTTATAAAGATAACTAATATGTCAAAATTGTGCTTAAATGTATAATCAAGTAATGTAAAGTTATATAGTACAAAATGAAACAATAGTGCAATTGCTTGTGATTGACATATGTGGATACCCCTATTCAACTAGTTTGTAGGAATTAGGAGGCGAGCATCACATGATGCATGTAAGAGACATATTTCTATGATCATAACTAATAGAAAAATATGTGAACATCTACATGTGTGGATGATATAGATAAATGACATACAAGTAAGATAATAAACATGTGTAATAAAGCAAATCATGAACAAGAAAAAGTAAGAAAGAGTAAAAGAAACCATAAGATGTAATTGTATGTTATGGATGGATGGAATGGAAATGTAAAATGGATTTATAGGAGTCACATTCCCCCAAGTGAATGGAAATGTATGTAATGAGATTTCATTTTGTTTTCCCCCTTAGCAGTCAAGAATGAACCATAAACGAGATTACATCATTAGGAAATGGTCGAATGGTGTGTGTTATGTCTAACGTGCTATGATGAGTATTTATGTGTAGTGATGATTATATGCGACATATAATCAGGGGATGTAAGCATGCATGATAAAAAAAATTATAGCCTAAGTGTATATCACTACAAAATTAATGTATGAAAAAATTGATGATTGGTATCCCTAAAGCGTATATCACTATAAGATGAATAGTAAGGAGTGGAGATGTAGCCTAAAACATATATCACTACAAGATGATAGACTCCATGAGTGAAGATTTTGCCTATACTCGTGTGGCACTATCCTAAAAATTTTGCATGATAACATGGTGAATGATGAACATGTGATGAATGTAAGGTCCATTTTATTTGTAAACCCTTGGTTAGTCAAGTATGGACCGAGGAACTAAAGTGTGTCCATCGGGTAGTGATAGCTTTAGTGTCAGTCACATGCAAAGAATGAATGGGCTATAGACTACTTTGATGAGTCCAGAGTGTGTAAATGTGTGGTATGTGTATAATTCAAAATAAATCCTTCTATGTAGTGAAGTATGCAATCTCAAAATGCAGTCCTTAAGGTGTAGTAGTATATGAAAATATTATCTCCTTATAATAATATGTAGCCTCTTGTAATGCTTTCCCCCTTAATAAGGTTAAAGGCTAGTATAGAATGGTGATAAAAGAAGACAAGAAAGAAGTAACATTCAAAAGATAAAAAAAAAAGTAATAAGGAGGGCATAAGTAGCCCAAAGGATGCAAGCATTCCTGTGCATGCAAAAAGGGACAGATGTGATGCATGCAAGTCATAATGATGACTAATATGAGAGTATAATGTATGACACACTATATGTGAGTAGATCCTAGTGTGTACAAACTTATTGTTAAAGGTTGTGTAGCTTTTATTGCATAGCTAATCGTAGTCATTCAATGCAAGAGTGTATAAAAGCACAAGACGTGGTTACTATGTGTAGTCATTGATGCATTAATTCTAGGTAGTGATTATGAAATATGATGGTACGAGTTTTAAATGTCTCATTTTGAGTTTATTGTAGCCTTGCTCTTGTTTTGCCCCATCAGTGAGTAGTATGTGAGTATCCCTCACGAAGTAAGGACTGTGTTTTCTATACTAAGCACCCCAAAGTGTGTATAAGGAAAATCATGTGAGGTCAAGAATATTGTCATCCTCTGGGTCATAACAAGTTGATTAGGCTCAGTAATCTCATCTTCAAGTTTTTCTTACTTGTTGATAAAACAATAATATTGAGGCGTAATATTGTACATACCCATTGCATATTCCATCCTCAGTAAATGGAGGAAGAGGACAACTATGCACATACCAATGGTTAAGATTCTATTTATAACCTAAGAAAATACTGTTGCATATGAAAATGTGTCCAAAAGGAATAGGGAAATATATATCTTTAACTGATCTAGGAACTAGAGTTATAATAATAATCAAACTAATAAAATAAATAAAACCAAATACATATATATTTAGAGGAAGAATTATGAAGTATTGAGTGGTGCAAGTTAAAGACATCAAGATGAAATACATGGAGGACCATAGGTGGAGGAATATCAAGGGATGGCAACGTGTGGTAGGAGTATGAGACGGTTGTATGACACTGGAGTATGGATGTCATCACCTAGAAAAATCCTACTTCGAGTTGAATGCGACACATATAAACAACTGTATATCAAGAACATAACATGTAGTAAAACACAGTATCCTAAGTCACATCCCCTCATCTATGTAAAATCAACTTTTTACTAACCCTAATGAGAATTAGATTTACGCATATAATTACTCATCTAACCTCCCAAAATATACGACCTAGACCAGTTTTACAAAGGTATCCCTAGAGTCATGTTGAAGTAGGAACGGTTGTCCTAAGCCTCCCCAAGGATGGATCTAGATAGACCTCTTCCCAAAGAGGGAATGGGGAACCTATGGGTGCAATTTACCTGCAAAATGGGCACCCTGGGAAGTGGTTTCAATCATCTTTAACTAAACATTTTCCCCATAAGGTCTTGGATCGACGACGATGGTCTAACAAATCGCCTCACGATGTATCACATCAAGTTCCATCTCTTTTCTCAGGGATCTTCAATAATTCCTAGACACATTCTTGCACTCTTGTTTTTTTCAAACAGTCTAAAGAATCCCATCACTCCAGAGATTCCTAAAGACAAATAACAACATACAAAACATGGGTCAGAATGACCTCATCTTCCACAATAGAGGGCTTCACATGTTAGAGTTTTGCACTAAAGCTTAGTCCTCAAATGTACTTCAAGTGAGTGTGTCAACAATTTAACCTATATAAAGCTCAAATGTAACATTTACAAGACTTTGGTGCCTTACCCATCACTATCTAAAGGTACTTACATTTAATTTAGTCATGTGTTCATCTTACAACATTATAAACTCTCACCACTATCAAGTCATTATGCAGATATCCTAGCCTTGTTTTTTAATAAAACTATCATTTTTTAAAGTGAATCAACTTTTTTTACCATGGATGGAAGTTGTTAGCTAATTACTTGAATACGTCCATGATGGTCTCATTAACTTTATCACCTATAGGATTCTCTTTAAATCTAATCTGCGATCCTTGTTTTTCCAACATGGATTTTTAATTAATCATAAGTATTTTGTCATATGGATATCAATATCCCTACATATAGTAGGACTTGTCTTCTGTAAGCGATGGCTCTATTTTAGATGATAGGGTGCCCATGGCCAATCACATCATATTACAAGCATCTACGTGCCTTCCAATTGAGGATAACAACCCTTCTTTTGGGAATGAATTCGACATCCTTCACGAACTGGGCATTATGATGTAATTTGCCCATAATGAACAACTAACATTGAAGACATCGATGGCCATCAATATGGGAGTTCCTCCACGTACTTTCTTGGACTCAGAAATAGAGGATCTAAATAGTGGTATGAGATTATTTCTAAAGTCATTCTAGATAGCCTTTACATTAGCTTGGGCCACATTCAAAACAGATGTCAAGGATTTACGATTCAATCTCAAGTTCTATGCTTCCTGATCTACCACTTATCTATCTTCGCATCATTATCTACCTCAATTTATACTCATATTGTTAAGGAAAACTACTCACTTACATTGACCCATTTAGCAAATATGAGCTGAGCATCCTTCATTATGATAGTACACTTGGGGGACATTCCTATAATCCCCCCTCAAAGCATCAAGTATGTGTCATCTACTCATCTTATTTACACACTAACACATACATATTGATATGTATCTATGTCATCATTACCCGATGATACACTCTTGTGTTTTGGTTCACACTTGATTGTTGAGGGCATCATATACACATGAACCTCACACACTACACACTAGACACTGTACATCGTGTATCTTCACATGTCTTACATACGTACATCATATAACCTACATCTTACATCTTGTGTCTCACTATACATCTACACATCTTCTCTCATCTTTGAATTTTATATTATATACTATATATCCTATATTACACAATACAAATTACACATCACACGACAATTTCTCATCACCACATCAACTACACATATTACGCATCCTACTCATCTCCTTATACACATTACAATCATTACTCAATGACACACTCTAGTCTCGTGGTCCATACTAGAATATTGAGGGTATACATAAAAAATGGACCTCATCACCCTTACATGTTATTAATTTAGTATTTTCTCATCTGACATACCTAAATTAAGTGATATACACTTTAGGATACAAGTTCACTTCTTCTATAATCATCTCGTGATAGGCTACATTATCACTTTTTCTTGTATCATCTAGTGATTTATGATTTAGTATAAACCACCACTCCTTTGTATTCATCTTGTCATGATATATGCTTAGGATACAGTGTCATACACATCTCATATATCTCACATATCACCACTACACACTGATCACAATGCATTCTAGGCAACATATAGTTTGACCATTTACCAATGATGCACTTTTGTTTACAGTTCATTATTGCCTACTAAGGGGGAATACTAAATGCCCATCACTACATAGAAATATATTCACTTAGGGGGCACATGGATCCTATAATACACACTCCATTCCATTCCATCCATCCACACCATACTGCATTTTATGGTTGCACTTACTCTTTCTTACTCATGCTTCTACATGTAATTTTTATTACACATGCTAGCTAGATATCTTATCTTTCATTATCATTATCATCCACACATGTGTGTTCAATTTATTTCTAGTTTTGATCGTAGAATATATAGGGATACTATAAGCAATAGGGACACATGACTACCAATCCCACAATGGCTCCTAGGAGTATCCACGCTAGTATACTATAGGTTCTATTGTTTCATTTTTTCATAGCACACTACTTTATTAGTTTATACACACTTTGACATGTGTTTTATCTTTATAACATGATAACATGTGATTCATGTGTAGTATGTGTTATAAAGGGATACTTTTTTTCCACACTTCTTTGTTACATTGTCTACTATTACTTGTTCTTGTTTATAGGATTTTCCCTTTGGTTTGTGTGCACACTTATTTTTTTATGGACACTACGGCCTTGAGTGTCTTGTGACATCATGAGTGGTGTCCCATGTTTGCAACTCACCTTGCATGTCCTACATTTTCTTCTTGGGTGTTTATATTATTCTCTTACACATTGTCTACATAGCTTACACTAGTTTTCTACATGCATGTTTGTACTAACACTTTTTTTCTAGCTACAATGTTTTTTTGTGCCTTGGTTTCTACCAAGAACATCCCCCCTGCAGGGCATAGTTTCATCATCCATGGTTGGTCCTCTTGTGGGAAAAAATTCACCTATCTTCTATGTCACATGCACACCGAAACAAGGGGGCATCATTTGGGTTTACACACTGTAGGTTAACAACGAGCGGGTTCAGACCAGTCTATGAACTCCATACATAATGGATTTAAAGGAAAGGGTGTCCTTAGAAAATTTAGGAGTAGTTAAAGGATAGAGGATACACTAGACCATCTATACATTATCATGTCATCAGATTTCCCAAAAAACTAGATAGTACAAAGATCTTTTCACTCTTAGGAAGCAATTAAAGGTTACAGGATAAATCAGAGTTTCCTCCCTACACTTATTCAGCCAGTTGCGTGAGATTGCTTGAAAAACTCATAAAACATGGAAAATATCCTTTCTACAAACTTTTTCTCGTCACAGATCAGATGTACATGTTCCTTTTTCAGTTTCATACTTTATTTACATGTTTTTTACATATATACATGTGTTTTTGCACATTTCCTATATACATGCGTATTTGACTACTTGATTGTCTTCTCTTTTATAGGTTTTTCCGTATGGGAAGCAAAAAATCAACAACACACACACAAGATACTAACCATGCAGGTATACTACACACATTGGCATATACACATGTATTGCTGCCCTAGGTTCACTTTTTACACTTTTGCATATTTAGTCTCGACGCTCCAAATTTTAATCATTCCACAATTTTTCTAGTCCTGCGACACACATTGTACATTACTCTACATGGATATTAGGTACACATATCTATCTACTTTTTGCTACAAATATTTCCACTCACCAACATAAAGTGGGGGAAAATGTAGACACTAAATCATGCACTTTGAGTCAATATTTAGTCCCAGTCTCATACTACTATTCATATGGTTCTCAAGGGAAAAGAGTAATAATTAACCCATACCTTGGGCCATTTTTTCATTCCTTTCTATTGATATTTTCAATCTTACACCTATACTTCCCTAGTTTTTACTTTCATACTACATTTCTCCTATTTTTTATTGGGGTGTCCAGCTAGGACTGGGACGCCCCAAAAATCTTGGTCCCCTCTGGGTGCCTTGATCCTCTTTGTACTTCCCTCTCACATTTTTTGAACTTTCTATCCATTTGAGATTCTTATATTTTGTGGTGGGATTTTTTAGGGTTAATTTCAAATTTAAAGAAAGAAAACCATATAAATATAAAGTTATGTGACCATAATGAGGGACAAAGCACTAAACAATTACTATCACCACCTAAGGTTGCATCCACCAAATGCATATATGGATACATTTGCATCCATATATTTCCATCACAAAGCACACAAGTCTAGTACATCTACATCACACTTCAAAGGAGGAGAGTCTATTATTTCCATGCACACATTTATTACCTTCTACATATGGTTATTTGCTCGCTACTTCACAAAGTTAGAATGACACAAGAGCACCAAGGGAAAAATTATACACAAATAATACTATATTGGCTCTAAGATGTAGTGCAACACTTATTTAGTAAGTCTACCATTGTGGCACTTGAGGATATTTTAACCCCTTCATAAGCATGTTTTATTTTTAGGGTTCTGATGCTTTGTTTAAGGTTTCGTAGGTGATTCTTGTTGGCATGTGGTCCTAATAGGTGTTGTCATTGATGAAAAACCACATTAATGAAAAATTGAATGTTGTAGTATGGTTAGATGATGTTTTGGATGGTGTCTAACATGATGGTTCAGATATTTTGGACTTGATGATACAATGAAGATTCAGTGAGGACTGTTTGCTCTTGCAAGCCTATACATGTGCCTAGGTGATGTTCGCATGATAGTGTGAATTATCCAATGCTTGGTAAGAATTTTGAAATGATTTATAGGGTTTTTTTGAGGGTCCTTGGTCACTCACATAGAGCTGTATGGTGCATATTATGGCTAGTTCACCTTGTTTCAAGGTGCTCATTGGAGCAGTATGATGTTAGGAGGTAGGAGGTGTGAAAATTTGGATTGGAGCCTTTTGATATCATGGTATGAATTCAGGTGTATCATGACATACCAGGTATGTTTGGGTCATTTTCAGATGTGTATTGATCATTTATTGCATTATTTAGTTGACCCTAGCTTCTACAGTGTGAGAATCCCTAACATGTAAGCAATGTAAGTCTTAGTGACTGGAGAGATTGAGGTATGTAATTTACATTATGTGATGATTGGATATGTTATATGGATTTTTCATGGTTACTCTTAGAAAATTTCATGTCACGTATGATGTGTATTTTGTAAGATATGACTGTTTTGGTGATAGGGTGAAAATCAAGTGTGTTTTCCAGCTCAAAGTTGCAACTTCTGATGCTCATTGTGAATAGTATGATTTGCATGGACCTTTTGTCAATTTTAAGAATTTTTATATGGTAGGAGTTTTAAGGTTTCAAAAAAAATAATAATGTTTCATTTGATCATCACATTTTTATGAACGAATGTTAAGAAGGTAAAGTGGTCTAAAACCCTAGTTAAACCCTAGCTAGGAGATGTTGTAGAAAAGTGAAGTATAGTGACCCAGTTTTGATTCTTTAATAAAAAATTGTGATTAGATGTTGTATAGGACTCTATTATATTTCCATAAATGTATGGTTGAGGTCATGGTGATGATATGTGGGCCCCACCTAAAAATATTAGTTTCTGAGAAAAGAAGGTTTGTGGACAAGATGGTCCAAAGGAGTAGCATGAAAATTTTGATTTGCATGATATATGGGAGTTTTATATTGATTTACATGGAGGTTTTCAAAGAAATTTAATGCAGGTACATGGTAAGTTTTAGGTCCAAATATGTTGACTGGTCAAAGGGTAGTTTTGGGGTCTCAAATAGCAGGGTCTCAGTAAAATGGCATAACTTGAGCTACAGGTGGAGTTTTGAGATGATTAAAGTTTTATTGGAAATTAATTCAGATATATTTATATTGATATAATTTTTTCCTCATGATGATGATTTCATTTGATAGGGTTTCAGGCATTCTTTGGACATAGGAATATTTTTGCCAGTTCAAGACAACATGTGTTCTAATGAATGTTTGATGTTATTTGAAGCATGATATGGATTGGGTGATACTTTCTATAACCTAGAATGTGAATATGGATGCATTTGGAATCCAATGAATCCATTTGGAGGTATTTAATGTTTGTATAAATGATTTTAGGAGCTAACCTTTGGAAACATCTTTTTGGCAAAGGTTGATTTGGTGAAGACAAAAGTAGTTGTGGTTTGAAAGATGGATGTTTCATGGATTATAACTTGATTAGAAGTTTTCTATAGGTTTTGAAATTTCCATTGAGTTGTTACATGCCATGGTTTGGTTTTTTTTAAGTTATTTGAGTGTCATTATGAAGTTTTCAGGGTTCTGAAGGGTGTAGGAAACAACTGTTTTGAGAATTATAAAGGAACTGGGCCCATTAAATGAAATAATTTGATTGGTTGATAAAATTATGACCATGTATGATGTTTAAATTTTAATTAAACATGTTTTATTTATGGGTCATGACTAAGTATGGTTTTAATGTTAGGGAATTTTAATCATTCTAATGCCCATGGGTTTTGAGTGATTTTTGGCATATGAAATGTGGGTTTTAGCTAGGCTGACCTATTTGGGTCACTTGTGATATGTTGTAATAAATTTATGAATTTTTTAATGATTTATGGGTCAAAATTAAATGAGGTACTGACCTCCTTTGGGTTGAAAGAAAGAAAAACATATAAAAGTGCTTGTTTTGGGTTCATTTTTGAACTAGTGCTCTTGGAGGGAAGAAGTGTGACCTAGAGGAAGTATTTTTTAGGTATGTGTGCATGATTTTGAGGATGAGGAATAGATAATGAAAGGTTGAATAATATTAGATACATGTGAATCAATGTGATTAGAGCTAAGAGAAGTGAAGAAAGAGAAAGATATGAGAGATTGAAGACCTAGGGTATGAGCTAGGGTTTGTGAGATGAATATGTGATCTCCATCAGTTGTGGCAGTAGAAAAAATCAGAGATAAAACATATTCAGATGGCTGAGTTAGTGCTTAGTCATCTTTAGGGGGTTGTATCCTCTTTATGGAGTGGGTGCTTCACTAAATTAGGGGTTGGTGCTCCTTGTAGGGTTGGTGCTCTACTAAACTAGGGGGTAGTGCTCCTTGTGGGGTTGGTCCTCCTTGTGAAGTTTGTGCTTCACTAAAATTATTTTCTTTGTGTAATATAAGCAGATTTTCAGTTGTTTTTTTCTTCCCCATGAGGGTTTCCCACTAATATATGGTGTTCTTGTGTATGCTACTCTTGTTTCATGCTCTATGTGGTTGAATGTTTTATATCTTAATAACACATATGGTTATGGAATGTTAATGTATGAACAATCTAATGAATATATGTATGGTTTAAATTGAATGAAAAAAAATTGTAGGACTGATTCACCCCCCTTCTCAATTCCCTTGTGCTTCCAAAAATTGGTATCAGAGTTAGGTCCTTGTGAAGCAAGTCTAAGCAACTTGAAGGAGATCCTTTGAAGGCAAATGGGTAAGTCTAGATATTGAGGCCATATTGAGAAGGAAGAATGAAAATATCTTATTCATGTATTAAGTTTATCAAATTACAAGTCAAGGTTATAGGAAATTAAAATAGTCAATCATGTTATGAAGGGTTTGGAATCTCAAGTGGAAATTTGACTCAAATCCCTAAAGGAGAAATAAGACTCTCTTTTCCAGGTATGAAGAAATATTGAAATCTCTTGAATAAGATTTGGAGAGTGCATTCTAATAAGGATGAAGATGTATGAGAAGACTTGAGAAGAGCTCAAATATCTTGATGATGATCAAAAAGGCCATAGATGACAAAACAGGCTAGGGTTTCAAGGAAGAAAAATAAGAATAATGATGAAGCTGGTCCAAGTACTAAATCCAGTCTGAGAAGGTGACTCAAGATCTGCAGATTCCAGGGCTTAGGAGTGTATTTCTTCTTTTTCTATAAAACCTAATGCATATGAGGTACTGAGTTCATCATTTCAATGGATATTTCTATAAGGCTTGTTATCTTTTTGTCACATAGAGCTGAAGATATTCTAAGAGGAAGTTATTTGGGAGTGAATAGTAGTCTTTAAGGGTGAATGTTATTCATGTTGTGAATGTTGGGCATAAAGCTAAATAATGTGGATGGGATCTCCATAAGTGTATTTTAGCTTTAGAAGAAAGAAGAATGGTGTATTGTATGTGTGTCACAAAATGGGACATTTCTAATTATGTCATTATGTGAAGACTCCAAATATTAAAACACGCCTCAAGCTATAAATATGGTCGGGTAGAAGAGTATAAGAAGTAAATTCAGTCCTATGAATGAAGTCCAAGAGTGACCTGTATGTCTATAATGTAAAGTTTAGAGCAAATCTTGTAAGAAAGGAGGATCTTAGTGTTACTAAGATGGAAAACAAGGGTTTTAAGGTAAATTTCAGCTCAAAAAGGTATGTATTCTTTAGTTTAAGAATATCACATGTGTATTCATGCTTGATGTATCATGATAAAGATGAAAAAACATCTGGTCTTTTTCATGGATATAATAAAAGGTTGTAAGGTATGTCAAGTAAATCTTCTTGTGTCTTAGAGTTCTTATCATTTATAGGTGTTTGAGGTTTATGAGTCAATATTTATGATTGTGTTTTTCAAGTGTTGTGGACTTGTGTCATGTGTCTGGTAAAGGTTATTATCATACTTCATGTTTTCACGTTATGCATGTATAGGTTGTTAAAAGCTGAGTATTGATATGATGTATTAAGGATCCTAAAGAAAATTATATGGTTGTCATTAGATGCTTGAAGATATAATGAGTCTATCCAAAATGTCCATATTCCTAGGTCATATAAGAGATTAGCTTTGTTTACTTAGCTCAAATAAGATTTTGAATCTATGATGAAGTAATGAGTTATTATGAAAAGTTAAATGTTTCCATGTGAAGTTTTCTCATAATACATCAAAGTCACTCTTTAGATGTGCCTTTTTCATCCAATATTCAAGTTTTTTCAATCAAGAAATGATTACAGGATTGTAATGAAATTATGTATAGAGGTCAGTTTGTAATCTTTGTTTGGCAAGAAAATATGTATGATTGATCTAATTTGGATGTGTATCTTCATGAGTCCTAATAGAGGTGAGTAAATGGTTTAGAACTCATGAAAATTGTTCAACTACTTTTGTCTCATAAAATTTTAATGTAGTTTTAGGTCTGAATATGTGATCTTATAAGATTGCGACTCCTTAATGTCTTGAGTCCACCCAATGTCATTGGAAAGCCAATCAAATCTGATGTTTGTGTCTTGATATAATGTGATATTCAAATGTGTCTTTATCTCTGTGTTTTCCTTGTCTTGTCATCAAAAGTTGACCTTATTTATGTTGTTATGGTTAATAATGTCATTGGTCAATAATTCATTATGCTAGATTGATGTTCACCCAAGTTGTCAAGACTCTTGTGTATATTTCATGTTAAGCATATAAAATCTACCCAGTGTCTTATTGAAACTTGAAGAATGATGTATTAGGAACTGTTTAGGTCATCAATGTATATGTATCATGGTTCATCTTTAAGATCTTATATCATATGTCTCTAGTCTGGGTCATCTCAATAAGTATGAAGTTGAGTTTCTTGATCATATTAAGTGAATTTTGATAGTGTGTCCAAGTATGTTTAAAACAAAATAATGTCATGTTATATCATGTCAAGAATATGTTATGTTCTCTGTGCCATCAAAGATCTATGTTATCACTACTCCAAAGATGTCAAAATTTGTTTAAGTCTGCATTATATAAGTTTTTTTGAGTCTATTTTACCCTAAGGAGACATTTCCATAGTTTTATCACTTTTTGAATGTGACTAAAGTTCTCTTCATAGTATGTTATGGTCACATTTATTGAATCTGAGTTTAAATATTCTTTGAGAGAAAGATTCTTTTGTTTTGTATTATGTTATGAGGCCAAGAGTGATTATCTATTTAAACATAGGTGGCTTAAGTATCTTTTTCCACTTGCTTCTGACATGTCTAAGTGGTAAACCAGAATGTGAAGTTAAGGAAATTAAGTTTTGTACTAAGTTTAGTGGTATCCCTTAAATAAGTCTCCTTTACCTATGTGAAGAAGGAATACTTCTGAGACAAGAGTAGACATGGTGTTTATTGCTACCACCCAATGCCTATCAAGTACTACTAATAGGTTAGCATTATGACAGGTCCTATAATTCATCACAGGAACTTTCTCCTAGGTATCCTTCTATAGGAAATAAATCTCAGTTAAAAGGCAGTGTCCCATAGCCTAAACTGGTATGAATGATATAAGCCTCTGATAGTTCAGATTGATGCAATAACACATTAAAAGGGATTGCTACTAATTGTTACTAGGTCCTAAACTTATGGTATCTCTAAGGAGGAAAACTCTCCCATATCATAGCTATGACGAATTCAGGCCCCTATCATTAAAGAATTATAGATCCAAAAATAAACATTCAAGGATTATAAATTATAATGTGTATACATTTCAATCAGATGTTTATATATAGTTGCAAATAATCAGTTAACATATGAATAATTTATAAATATTAAGAGTTGAAAGTAAATGAGACAGAGAAGACACACCATCAGATTTAAGTGGAGAAACCCAAAGGGAAAAAACTTCCACTAAAAAGCACTGTCTTATATTAAGAATTTATCATATTTAACCAATCACTTCCACTTCACTCCTCGGTCTCATAGTAAACACTCACAGACTTCTGCTTATCTCGCTATATAACAACTCACATAAGTAGCTTGAGCTTAGATCAATTGGTCTATATGCTCATTAAAAAAATGTAAGAATCACGGTCCACCTATTAAAAGTTCAATCCTGTGAGGGATCATCCTACTTATATAGGATGGGTGAGCGGTTATACTGCTTCACTCTTTTCAAGGTTGTTAAATACCAACTAAGATTATTAAAAATAATCTTTAAGATAAGGGGTTGTCTAAGTGGCTATCCCCACTTGACATTAACACCCCAACACCCTTCCTTAATGTTAAGTGGGGAAGACAAAAAATAGACATGCCAAGTTTACCTTTTTCTACAAAAGGATTTACAGATCCTTGAAAAAGAAACAATGATTCAGGCTAGCATGCAAATAAGGGAAATCAGATGATCTTCCCATACATAAATTCTTAAGAACAAGTGCTTTATTGTATGAAGACTTACATCAGATTATGGAGCCTCTTATAAACCAAGGCATACCCATAACTAAAGCTTCACATGGGATTTACAAGGAACTTCACATAGAGTGACACATTTAATTTTTACAAAATGGAGGAAGTATTGGAAGTTTACAAGAACTTCCTTATGCATTTTATAGTTCACATATAATGTTACAACCATGTGTAACCAATCCTTACAAGGATCACTTTGTTACATACAAAGTGGGTGGTCATGATCCACTCTTAAAGTTAACCTGGGTCTTTTATAATAATTCATTAAGAGGTGGAATTTTCATGCACGCTCCCCCTCAATGGAAACTCTGATAGGCCCAACAAGGCACGAAACTTGCAAAACTTCACAACACACCATGGCTTGATGAAGATATTTGCAACATAATCTCACATGTTGAATTGGATTCTTTATCAAGAGCAATTTGGCCTTCACATAGAGGAGGAACACTTCCTTTAGCTCCTATGTGTATCACTACTAGCAGCCTCTTTAGCCACATGGCTCTTTTTTTGCTCCAAGTGATGGCACCTGCATCAAAACTTGACCATAAATCGAGTTGCATATCCAACACAACATCAGCATGGTTAGAGGTCATGATAAACAACACAATAGGAATATCAACTAACATAGTGATATGCTTAAACAACTAACCATGTTACATTACAAATATGTTAACAAAATTCAACATATTATAATACTAAAACATTAATTAAATGCAATAAGTATTGGACGTCTCCAATACAAACACAAAGGCATCCCCAAGTGTCATTTGATATGCATATGATTAATATTTTAGTAATCACATATAATGTTTTTCTAAAAAAACATATAGATTATCAAATCTAAATAGATAATCAGATCATACAAGAATAATCACAGTATTCACTGAAACCATGATCCACTAACTGTGGATACTTTCCATGGATTTTTGTGGAATTTACTTCAAAAAATGACCATGTAAGCATCTTGAAAAAATATTTTCATAGGTGACAAATTTAAGCTTAAACATGTCATATATGATCAGTTTTGCATGATAGAAACATGACCAATAGTTCTATTTGAAGAAATGACCAGAAACAAATACACAAAAAATAATTTAAATTTACAGTACACTTGTATTCAGAGGTGAAAGATGAAGTTTATATACCTACTACATTAGCTCTATGATCATTTTCTTCATCTTCATCTTGATTTTGATTTGATCTATTCCATTTCCTATTTTTGAAATTTGACTTCTTTTTGGATTTACAATCCTCTTTCTTATGGCCAAATTTTCCACAGTTGTGACATCTACCATCAAAACTTACTCTTAAATTTCTTGATTTCTTGTCTTTACAAAAGGGTTTAAGAGATGGTTTTTTATTTTTGAATCTAGAAGGATTACATTTTGATTCTTGAGTGAGAAGTGTCTTAGTAGCATCTTCTTTGGAATCAAAATTTTCCATTACACGCTCTTATTGAATTAACAAAAAAGAAAAAGTGTCTACATTAGGTAGATCATTCTCATTCTGATACTTAGAGTTAAGAATTGAAATGAAAATTTTGAACTTTTCACTAATGTTAATTTGGATTATAAAGTACAGAAGCTTGTCTTGAAATAATTCATAGTTGCAGCCATCTAGTTGAGCTTTAATGTTCTTAATTTTAGCTAAATAGTTGACAATTTTCTCATCCCCCTTCATGGGTGTTGTAAACAGATCTAAAACTAGTTTAATTATTTTAGACAACCTACTGCCTTCATGCATGGTCTCTAATTGTTTCCATGCATCTGCAGGCGAGTCCATATGACCTATATGCATCAAGAATTCATCTCTAATGCTTTGCAATAGGATGGACATGGCTTCTTGAGATCTCTGAGAGAAGGAGCTAAGGTTTTTAGGGGTATCTTGTCTCCCTGTGGGACATTTTTCAATACCAGTCACAAGATCCTAGAGCTTTCTAGCCATGAAACAAGATTTTAACCTTACCCTCCAAATACTATAGTTTGTTCCATTCAAAAGATGAGACTTATCCAACAAAAAACTAGTAGAACATGGCCATTTTTAATGCTCAGATGACAATGGAAACAATTACAGTTTAAAAAATGAGTCAAGGAAGCCAAACAGAGACAAAAGACTAGCTACATATCTTTTTAATATCTATACGAAAGTAAACAACTTGAATTTAGACAAAAAACAACTTGATTTGGTTGAATTTAAGATCAAATTTACAAATAGAGTCAGGTCAGGAGTTACAAGAGCTCAACAAGTTATTTAGCAACTCAACTTGGTGAGCATAAAGGTGAGCTACATGATCTAAAAATAAGCTACTTTAATAAGTAAAATAAAAGATAAAAAAGGCAAGACAAAATAAGATGTGTCAGGGGTTGACACATGGACAGATCAACAATACCAAGTGAGGCACGTGTCGGCTTAAAAATATATTAATGCCTTGGGTGGATGGACGCTTTAAAAAATTAAAGTTAAAGCCTCTTCGGGTCTGAAACGATTCAACAACAAAAAAAAAGACAAATAAACACTGTCAACAACATGTAGCTTTAAAAGATAAACAAATACACGTGTTCACTTTTCAATTAGCTCACATTTTACAAATGCAGCTAATAAGTCAGAAGACATTTAATTAAAGAATAGACCCAGATACACATGTCTTTAATTAAGTATTTCACACTCTGACACAATGTGCGAAATCTAAAAATAGGCCACTTGCCGAAAAAATTAATCTAAAAAAGAAGACACTTTTCACTTGAAACTTAGTGTCAAAAAATTAGTGGATCACGTTTGGCAAGCTTTGTCAAAACTTGCAAAAAAAAAAATACATGTCATTTTCAATTAGATTAGGCTTCAAAGTTCACAGAATTAAACCAAACTTGGAATGAAATTTTTTTGGAAGCCGAAAAAGGTACAAAGAAAATGTCACAATTTAAAATTGGCTAAGAAAAATAGAATACTGACACCCTGACAGAGATTAAAAACATGTCAAAAAATGGTTGGTTCACACTTTGCAAGTCTCACACTTCGTAAATGAAAAAGACTAAAAGAAATATACGTGTCCAAATGCTATTGGTTCACACTTTGTAGTGCAACCAAAAAAGACTAAGTCAAAAGAGATACATGGAGCATTTTAAATGGCTTGCACTTTTCACAAATCTACACTGACAAATGTGAAAAGGTGGAAAATTTAAATTGGATAACAACTGCCACAAATAAAGACTGACAAATGCAAAAATGTGGAGCAATTCTATTGGCTCGGATTTCACAAATCTAACAAATGGGAAAGAAAAGATACTTGGAGCAATTTTATTGGTTTACCCTTCACAAATGACAGAAGCAATAAAAAATTACTGAAATATAGCTACTTGGAGCTATTTGATTGGGTCGTATTTCACAAATGACAAAGGATAGCTAAGCCAAGTCTGACAAGCGAAGAGACGTGTAAAGCCCTTTTTGGCTCGTGTTTCGAGACTAAAAATCAAATAAACAATATTACTGACATAACGAAGCAAAGATGGAGCTTTTTGATTAGCTCAGGCTTCGTACAAAAATTGAAAATGTGAAGCTAGATGGAGCAATATGATTGGCTCAAGCTTTGAATAGTCAAAAGAAGAAAAAAAGACTGACAGGGAAAAGCTAGATGGCAAAAAAAGATTGGCTCAAGATTTGCAAAGACAGAAAGATGTCAGATTGAATCCATTTAGCACTCTAAGAGTGGGTATGGGTTCGCAAACATGAAAAAAGGACATAGTGAAGCTATTTGGAGCAATTTTATTGGTCCAAACTTTACAAAACCGACAAAACGAAGCCAGATGGTGAAAAAATATTGGATTGGGCTTCAACAAAAGTAGATCTAGTGAAAAATAAATATTAAAATAAAAGTAAGGCGGATTTAAACACCCAAACTAACTAGATCTAAAGAGATCTTTTGGGTCCAGATTCAAAAAATAACCCTAACGGCTATAAACAACGCGAGAACTCAAAATAAGCTCGCAGACGATGGTTTTAAACTGAAAACGACTGAAACAAGATGTAGAAGAAAATATCAAGCATACAAATAGCTCTAACATGATTTAAATAATCAATTACCAATATCCAAGTAATTTGGGGATGAAAATTAGAACTTTGCACCTTGATTTAGCTTGAAGTTGTCAGCTGAATTTTTAGGGTTTCACAAATCAAACGGTCTTCAAGCTTCTTTCACTCTTGCAAGCCAGAAAACATCCAGATCTAGCTCTACACACACATAATCACAAGCTCTGATACCATGTTGGAAAATAGATGGAATGAATAATTAACGAATTATAGATCCACAAATAAACAACTGAGGATTATAGATTATAATGTGCAAACATTAATCAGATGTTTACATATTAATATAACATATAAAAGATCATAAATGAAAGAAAGATATGAAAGTAAATGAGACAAGAGAAGACACAGATAACACCAGATTTAAGTGGAGAAACCCAAAGGGAAAAAACTCCACTGAAAAGCACTGTCTTATATTAAGAATTTATCAATTTAACCCAGCACTTCCACTTCACTCCTTGGTCTCACAGTAAACACTCACAGAATTTTTCCTCATTGTATAACAACTCGCATAAGTACTTAGCTTAGATCAATTGGTTTGTATCTCATTAACAAAAGTAAGATCATCTAGTTATTCAATCTTGTGAGGGATCATCCTATTTATATAGGATGGGTGAGCGGTTATACTGCTTCACTCTTTTTAAGCTGTGAAGACCGACTAAGATTATTAAAAATAATCTTTAAGACAAGGGGTTGTCTAAGTGGCTATCCCCACTTGACATTAACACCCCGAAGCATTATCAAGAAAAAAATAGGTCAAAAAAACTGTGAAAGTAAGGGTCTTAAGCTTAGAAACCCAAAAAATTCTCAAGTATAGGTCAGAGTTTGGTTATCAAGTCATTAAGCTATCATTGCAAGGGTATTAAAAGACTAAATCACACTGCTACATGTCAAGATGAAGATTCATCAATGCTAGTATTGTGATGCAAGGAAGAAAATATGATCATGCAAATCTAAGAATCCTTATGAGGACAATAGTAGTGCTTCCAAGGGTATACAAATGTTCCTCAAATGAGAAAATTTATAGAAGTTCAAGTATAAGCTACAGGAAAGTCAAGAAGCTAATGAATTGTCGGGATGTGTGAAGCTACAGGTATGTAATTGTGTGGAGAAGGCCAGAGAACAATCTTCAAGGAAAGGAGAGTGCATTGGTTTTTTTCTTGAAGGATCTCAATGTAAGTTCTTATGCTAAGAGTGAGATGTAACTTGTCAATACTAGATTTGATGGTAAGTTAATAGTTTGAAGATGATGTAACTTTAGGTCCAGTTGAAGTTTTCTATAGTGGTATATGCTTAAGAATTCATGCTAACAAGTATGAGATGGTTTTGCGAACCTATTCTACCAAGTTTTAAGCAAGCTAAATACGATTAATATGCCTAGTTGGTAATTTTTATGCTCAGGGAAGTTTGACTTAAAGAAGGCGAGAGAGGGTTCAAAGCTGTGAAGGGTTTCAATGTACATGTGAGATGCACAGTCTTTTTTTTCTGAGAAAGTTAGTATCAGGACTGTAAAAGGAGGTATAAAGCCTATTGGTATGCCTTAAATAGTCTCATAAGTTGGGGGGATCTTAATCAAGATCTATAATTTCAAACTTTTCTTCAAGTGATGTCAAGGGATGTTCATACATAGTAAGGTCTGAGAGAAAGTACTTAAGGATGTGATCTTAGTAGAGTGATATTTTGATGATATTTCAATGTTCTAGGTGTCTAGCTACGGGTTTGGCTAAAACAAAAGATGAAGTTTCCAATGTGAAGTACATTTTTTGTTTCAGAAGTCTAATCAGTATGCTACAAAAATTTGGTGAATGTGTCTTGACTATAAGTCTAGTGGTTGTTCTTTGTGAACTTTATATCAGTATTGACAAGATGTTTTCCTCTACGCACTGAGTTTTTTGATCTATACATATGGATTTCATGATTAGTACATAAAATCATAAGTCAAATGTGTAAATTTAAATTTGAGTTGAGGCAGTGATAAGCTAAAAGAGAAGATGGACTGAGAATTGTTCACATCTGAGTTGAAAGGATAAACTATAAGAAATTAGTCACTGCTATAGTTCTAAAGTAGCATGAAAAATTGATCCTACATGTGCATTAGTTTATGCTTAATTCTCAAGACAGGGGATTGATTTTTTCTTTCTTTCATGGGATTGGAATGGTGATCTCTAAGCCATTCAAGGTGAGAAAATGAGGTTTTCTTCTTTATCCATGCTTATGATGATATGTATTGGCTTATATCAATCAAATATGATGGTAGAAGACTAAAAATGTTGTTTAAGACCTTGAAGAAGTTAAAAAGTTTCTTTCAAGGCATGGTATCAAGTCCAGTTTCTCTAATTTTTTCTCTTGAGATAGTATTTGAGGCATTATTTCTAGGGGGAGTGGTTTTTGGTTGAGTCAATGCTTGAGTAGCCTATAGCTACATGTTGAAAATTTTCATTTTTACTCTAAGAGATCTGTTTAGGACTCACAGTACATGGTTTGATATGAGGATCTAGAATAAGCATGAAAATGGAAAAAATAGGCCTAGAAAAGGTGGGCATTGATCAAGAATGGAAGTATGATGCTTGGTCATGATGATTTCTGACATTTTTGGCATGTTAAGGATTAGTCATAGGTCTGCTAAAGAGTTATATGAAGGCCAAAACAAGGGTAATAGAAGAAAATTTTCTTGCTTGAATTTTTAATGGATGGAGAATGGTGTTGTAGCTCCAAAAAAGGTATGATATTTCTTATTCCATGATTGAATGAGGGTGTTCATATTTTTATGTTCTTATCCTAGGGGGAGCATGGTGTTTACATGCCTAAAATGAAGGCAAGAATCAAATTTTTATGAAAGTTCAAGGTTCTTGAGCTTGTTTGAGACCTTTTGTGGATGTTTCTAACAAAATAATGAAGGTATGAAGCTGAAGAAGGTAATGAAGGTTAGCTACAGGTATTCCTTTGTCATTAATGTAAAAGGGGGGAGAATTTCAGAGTGTTTTCTATTAATGAAAAAGGGGGAGATTATTGTCCTATGGTCCTAATAGGTGTTATCATTAATGAAAAACTACATTAATTAAAAAATTAATGTTTTATGATGATATCATGATGTTTTTTATGGTGCAAACATACTGTTTTATATGTTTATCAATTGCTACAATGGGATTCAATGAGTAGTGTTTGCTCTCACAAGCCTATAGAGGTACTTAGGAGGTGTATCACGATAGTGTGAGCTTCTTTGATACTTAGGAAGAATATTGACATGATTTCTAGCATTGTTTTAGGGTTCTTGAGCACTCCTAACAAAGACATGTTGTAGGTATAGATGATTCACTTGGTTATAGGTGTTCATTCGGAGCAGGTATGACAACTAGGAGGTGTGACAATATGGATTTGAGAAATTTGAGATCATGGAAGAATTAATTCAGGTTTATAATGACATATGAGGTATTTTTGGGTCATTTTTTGAGGTTTCTTGTTTAGTTATCGCATTATTTAAGTTAATCCTAACTTCTACAGTGAGAATCCCAAGGTGAAGCTATGAAAATGAGGTAGGATTGAGTGATTGAGGTATGAAATTGATATTATGATGATTTGAGATGTTATAAGGATGTGTCATAGTGTTTTAATAAAAAATTTAGGTTCCCATGATATGTGTTTTGTCAGATATGACTGATTATGTGAGACAGGGTGAAAATCAAGTCACATTCCAACTTGAAGTGCAACTTCTGATGCTCGTTGTGAATATTATGATTTACATGGAACCTTGTTTATTTTAGAGATGCTTATAAGGTAATTTTATAAGCTTTTAAAAAAATAATTAGGTTTTTTTATCATCAGGATTTTATGAACAAATGTTAGGAAGGTAAAGTAGTCTAAAACCCTAGCTAAACCCTAGGTAAGAGCAGTTGGTAGAAAGTGAATCATAGTGACTAAGTTTTTATTGCTTAATAAAAAGTGATGATTTCATATTGTATAGTAATATGTTATATTTCCATAAATGTATGGTTGATTTCATGGTGATGAGTGGGCCCCACTTAAAAAATAGACATTTTTGAAGAAGAAGATTTTAGGACAAGATAGTCTAAAGGAGTATTATGTAAAATTGATGTTTCATGATGTATAGAAGATTTTATTTATTTACATGGATTTTTAAGATAAATTACATGTAGGTACATGGTGTTTGGAGGTCCAAATAGGTTGACTAGTCAAAGGGAAGTTTTGGGGTCTCAAATAGTAGGGTTTAGTAAATTGAGCATAACTTGAGCTACAGGTGGATTTTTTAGATGATTCAAGTTTTTTCAGAAATTTAAGTCAGAGATATTTCTATTTATATATTATATTCCTCATGATGAAATAATTTTAAAGGGTTTCGATTCATTCTTTAGATAAGAATAATTTTGGGAATTCAAGACAACATGTGATCTGGTGCAAGTTTGATGTTATTTGAAGAATGATATGGATTGGGGGATGCTTCTTATCACCTGGAATATGAAGATGGATGAATTGGGAATAAAATGAAACAAATTATAGGTATTTAATGTATGTAATAATCATTTTATGAGCTAACCATTGGAAACACATTTTTTGGTTGGCTATTTTGGTGAAGGAAAACGTGGTTGTGAGTTGAAGAGATGGATGTTTCATGGATTATAACTTGATTATAAGTGTTATAAATGTTCTGAAATTTCAATTGATTGGTTACATGGCATGGTTTTATGCAATATAAGTTATTTGGTGTCATTATGAAATTTCCATGTTGTTGAAGGGTGTAGGAAACATTTGTTTTGATATTTATAAAAGGAAACTGAGCCCATTGAATGAAATAATTTGATTGTTTAATATTAATTTCAACCATTTATGAATTTTTTATGATATTTTATTCATATGTAATGGGTTTTTGGTCATGAAAAGGTATGGTACTAATGTTAGGGTAATTTTAAGATTGTTCCCATGGGGTTTTGAGCCATTTTTTGCATATGTAATGTGGGTTTTACCTAGGTTGACCTAATTGGGTCAATTTTGAATATTTATTTCAAATTTAT
Organism: Taxus chinensis; assembly: GCA_019776745.2. Taxonomy (NCBI): domain Eukaryota; kingdom Viridiplantae; phylum Streptophyta; class Pinopsida; order Cupressales; family Taxaceae; genus Taxus; species Taxus chinensis. Next base: position 176,578 of record JAHRHJ020003231.1, read on the forward strand.
TAATGTTATATAGTTTTATGGGTTGAAATTATCATGAGGGACCAACCTCTTTTTGTTTGGAGAGAAGAAAATCATATTTAAGTGCTTTTTTGGCTCAATTTTGAACTAGTGTGCTTGGAGGGAAAAAGTGTGACCTAGGGGAAGATATTTTGCAGGTATGAGTGCATTTTTTGAAGGATGAGGAATATAATGACAGGTTTAGGAAGATTATATAACATGTGTGCATGTGATCAGAGCTTTGAGAAGTAAAGAAAGTGCAAGATTGTGAGAGATTGAAGACCTAGTGTATAAGCTAGGGTTTGTGAGTTGAATTTGTGATAATATATCTTTAGATGGATGAGTTATGGAAAAAAAAAATCATAGATAAGATATATTTAGGTGGATGAGTTTTTTCTTAGTCATGTTTAGGGGGTTTTAGCCTCCTTGTTGAGTGGGTGTTTCACTAATTTAGGGGTTGGTGCTCTACTAAACTAGAGGTTGGTGATACTTGTGGGTTGATGTCTCACTAAATCAGGGGTTTGTGCTCCTTGTGAATTTGGTGCTTCACTAAATTTCTTTTATTTTTGTAATATAAGGATATTTTCAATGGGTTTTCTTTCCCATGAAGGTTTCCCACTTATATCTTGCGTTCATGTGTATGCTCTCTTGATTATGCCTTTGTGGTTGAAATTTTTATGTTGCTAGAAACACATTGATGAATGGATACATGTTAATGGTGTGTCTATGATAATATGAATTTTTTTTTAAAGAATTGTAGGATTGATTCACCCCCCCTCTTAGTCTTTTGTTCTTTCAACAATTTTTCTATTACAGGGTTACTAGTACTACAAAAATCATACAACGACATTCGTGCAACATGAAGCTAACATAGGATAACATCCAAAGACACTTTAGAGGAGGTTTCCTAGTCATTTATGTGACCAAGGCATCCCAAGTGACCCTATCCCTCCTTAGGCACCCCAATCTAGCTAGACTGTCCAGATTTGCACTTTCTCCTGTTCCTATGAGATGGTTTCCTCCTCCTGTTTACCTGGTCTACACTGTGACATATTTTCACGACATCTATGAATCAAATAATCCATTATTAACCCTCTTTGCACATTAGGGTTTCACATTTTATTGCTTAGTTTTCTTGAGTATTATTTTAGTATTTTAGTATTCATTTATTTACTATAAAGTTACATTAGATTAGGCTAGTGTATTTACATTTTCGCATAATCAATAAGAAGATTGATCCATGAATTTAGAAGAAGGAGATAGATTTCGATACATTCTTAGAAGGTAGGGTTTGAATAAACGGGTTCAAAAAATTATTTTATAAAAATATAATTATTAAATTCTATTATAGATTAAATACTGTAAATAATGATGTATAATTGCTAACATACAATAAGACACAAGAAAAAAAAAACATGAAAAATAAAAAATCCTAAGAAAAAGAGATGATAAAGATACTTAGTTGATTTACACACAAGATGAAACTAGACTGGACAAGGAAAAGTGTTGAACAGGATAGGAAATTTGACCTAAATTCTCATAATAAATTTTAGAACTCAGGAATAAATACAGACGTGGGTGCCCACAACTAGAAAGGGCCGGCTGGGTGCTGGAGACTAGAATTAGGTGCCCATGACTACATAGGTTCTTGTAATTTTGTTTCAGTTGTGTCACAAGGGTGTCACAATTATTCTTTATTGATCACCTGATGTTTGAACTATGATCGCCGATGATACATATAACCTGCAAAACATAATTTCAGTTGCACAAGCTCGCAAATCACATCAAACCTAAAAAGAAAATATGAAATATGGGGAGTCCGATTGACCCTGAAGTTCATACCCCGAGAGTGAAATTATGACCAAGCACTGCACTACATCTTAGGATCCATGCAGTTCTTGCGAGTGTGTATAGAAAATTATGCCCTAGGATGTCCCTTGTGCAAGTTACCCTTGATAGCCAACTAGGTTTGTAGCTAAATATAGAAATGTAGTAGAATGTGTGGATTAGAATAAAATGAACTTCCCCTTCCTATGTTGTGTATGTAGAGTTATTGCAGTCCCTTGTCCCTTGAATGGATGTTAGATGGATGTTTTAGAGTGCTTTAGGTGCCTTTTGGATGAAATCTTAGGTGATGGTAGCAATGTTGTAGTGCTTGGTCCTTTATTTTGAACACATAACTATGTATTTATGTGATTCCCTTGTTTGAATTTTTAATTAACAACTAGAAGGTAAAACCATAAGTGAAATAGATTCTCAAAATATAAATGATACCAAAAATGATTGAGTAAGGTAAGATAGGGTCAGGGGAACCCATGGGGATAGGAGAACCTAGACATTGTTGTCCTAGTTGGGTGCTAGTGTCTGAAGCCATAAAAGATAAACAAGTAAAGTTCCAAGTGGGTTATAAGGAGTGCAAGACAAAATAAAATAAAATAAGACAAATAGAAGAGGCCAAATATAGTTGTCAAACGCTCATTTTATTTCTTAGGAATCATGTAAATGCTAGTATGCTTTTAGGACCTAGAAATGTACCACAGTGCGTGATTTTGTGTCTACAACAACCATTATAGTATTGGTCAATTACAACTACTAGCATATAATTATAGTACTATTAATAACACTTCTAATTGCTAATTTTCTTTTTACAATTAATTACAACACTTTACACATACAAGAGAGGTAAGAAATTCTTTTAATTTCATTTCATTTTCCAAGCAAGAGTGAGATAGATAGAGGAGAGAGAAAACATCATTTTCCCCACACTAAAATTTTATAGAAAAAAAAAACAAAATTGAGATTTATGACATCATATGTTAGTGCCCACATGTTTTTTTGCTAGTGATTTAACTTATATGGGTCCTAAAAACAATGTTCCTCTGATTTTGCTTCTAGTTTACAAAAATGTCTAATTTTACCCTAAGTGGCTATAAAACCACGTTTTAAAACTGATTTTTGATGGTCAAATCACCATGATGAAAATCCTATACATTCATGCATATACATGGAATTAACTAGATTTCACGTAAATCATAACTTGTGAACAAGGTATGAATGGCGTCTAATTTTCTAGGGCCATAAGTCATAGTTGGACTAGTTTGACCCAAACATTCACAACTAAAGGCCTACAAAACATCCTTGGAAAACTAGCTAGAAAGGTGTTTCTCTCCAAACTGAGGGTTACAATAAATTTTCATATAAAAATACTAGAGGGATGAGAAGGCCAATAACTACTTATTTACTTGAGGCAAAAATGACAAGACAAAACCAAACACAACCTTTAAGTTTTAGCATCTTTCCAAGACTTAAAAAATGGTTAACATGGCTCCTAGAGGGTTTTTGAGGTGTGCACATATGAAACTACAAGGGAATCCCAAGGTTTAATACACTACTCTAGATGACATGACACCCATTCAAAGCTTAACCTTCTCATATTTTAGGGTTTGGAAGGGTGTTTTAGATGTTGTTGAATATTGTGTTTATTAACTTTTTCAAGGTTAGCAACAAAATAGTTATAAACTAGGAACAAATTTATCTTGTCATGTCTAGTGGGTTTTGTAATCTAGTGTGGATATCCAATGAAATTCCAAACATATAAAAAGGTCATTTGAATATTCGGTTTGTAATCAAATAACATTATTTGTTTACGTAGAAGGGAGGAAAATTTGTTTGTTTATGCTACAATTCATTTTAATCACCCAAAAAATGAAATATTCATTTAATTTATTTTCAAATCATTGCACAAATAGAAGACTAGGAATACGAAAAATTGTGCAAGAGAGGAAAGAGAATACCATGCCTATTTAACTAAACTTCACAATCATTACATTTGATTATACCATATCTCCTTGGAATTTCATCAAAAAAATCCCAGGATTTACATAATCTTCCACATTTTACATTCCTATCCTCCAGGGCATTTGCAATGACAACCTCTTTCAAGGATCCCCTATATTTTTCTTTGGGATGTGTCTAAAACCAACTAAAAATTCTCCTTAGCATGGCTGGGAGGAAAATAGCAAAGGATGTGGATTTTTCGTTCCTTTATTGTTTTTCTAAACACTTATACTAGTGCATTATCTACTAAACAACTGAAAAATTTTCTATATCCTTTTGTAATGATGGATGTCCATATAATATTTCATAACTCACATTTCCACTCATATTTTTAGGATGTTGGTAATGTACTTAGAGTTATATTTATACCTACCAAATGCCTTTCCTGGTTTCCATGATTTTAAAAAAACTTTTATCAATTTTCAACAAAACCATTATGTGAATAGCCTTCCTGTAATTCATGGGACTCTCCAACGAACCCATTTTGTGTGTATTTTTCATTCATTACTTCCCGTGAGACCACATGTTTTTGGATTATTTTCTAATACATTTCTCATGTTGTGTCTAAGCTACATATTTGGCACATGTTGCAGTTGTTCAGAAAGGTGATATGCTTGTGTTGGATGCCTGTTTTAAGAATTTTGTGAGATAGTGGAAAATTTCCACAAGGATACCAAAGCCTTTGAAAATGGATTCATTGGAGAGGATGGCCCAATAGCCATAACAGTCCATGAAGCCCCATTTCTTTAATAAATTTTTTCAAATATTCCACATGCCTAGAGTAAGGTTCTATATCTTCTTTGATGGAAGGCTAAACCTGTTCAAAAAATCTAATTCTTACACGGCTTGGAGGTTTTCTAGAAGAGGTGAAATATTTGGGTTGGAGGTGTTTTTTAGTATGCTTAGTGGATGGTGAAGGGCCTTGTGAATATGTCTAAGACTGTTTCACTCATATTCCTGATAAACCTGCTCCCATGTCCCTTCTTTCACCTACTCACCTACCACCATTTCCTCTCTCTCTGTATATATATATATATATACACACACACAATGGTTCAATCTTCCCCATAGATAAACTCTCTAGTGTGATGTCCACATTTCCTAATTTTATGGTTTCCACATAGGCTTCTTTCCCCAAACATACATATGTTGTGTGCATAATGTGAACATCTGAGTCCACCTTGTCTACGCCAAACTAGATTTATCTCACGTCATGGAATATGTTTATGGAATCTTTAAGTATCTTGTGGTAAATGCAAAGGGTAAATTACACCAGGGGATCTTCTCTCTAGACTTGATATGGAATCACGCCAAGCTAAAATGCTGGTAAACTGAAAATTCAGCTTCTCCTTCCAACACCTTTAGCAATTCGAGTGGAATGTGACATTCTCCCTTAAATTCCCTGCGTAGTCTCTGGAACCACTTGTATAGGAACTCCTTGTATGTATTAGAAGTAGTCCCTTGTAGAGTGTACTTGGCATATCTTTTTGTTGGGGACTTATTCTCTAACGGAAACTCCCAGATGTTCTCCCTAGCTTTGTTGGGTACTCTAATTTCACTAAATACAATCAATAATAAAATTTCATCCTAGGTAATCTTCTCACCTTTATTTGCTTGGAAAAATGCCCCATTCACCAAGATTGCTACAATGTACCTGACAATGTTGTAGTATGTCTTGTTGACCATTTTGTGTGCTCTATGAAACATGTGCATATTCACCTCGTTCCATCGCTCAGTGGCACCCATGTTACTCCTTGCTAAATGCACTGCAACTCTGGTAGCCATGTTTATAATATTGGTGAATTTGAAGGCTTGACCCCCCTTCTTATACTGATGTAGGGATTTTTTCACATCAAGGCCCTCGTCATCTAATAGTTATCCATCGATCCCTAATCCCGAGTCATGCAGCCCTATCACCTTCCCAATTAACTTGGCAATCATCCTCATTCTCCTGCTCATGAAGTAGAAAAAGTCTTCATGGATGCACGATATGAGCCATTTTTACAACTGCTTGTGCTTCCCAAAATAGGAAAACTCCATAATTTTCATGACCCCCATGTTTTTAAGTAATTTCTTCATAGAGTCGTCTAAGACCCTAGTGTCATCCACCAATCGCTGATTTGTCCTCCTGTAAACTTATGCTACGACGTCCTTCAGTCATTTCTCAGTGTAATGGTTGATCTCTGAAACCCTACACTATGTAATATTTTTTGTCCAAGGCCACCCCTCAATAAATTATTCTAGGTATAACATCTCAACTAGCCACTCCTCTATTGGGTATTCAACCTCCTTTGCTATAACGGGAGCCGTATGTGGTTCCATTTCTCCTGTCGATTCTGTAAATGAGAAATGAAAAAACTAGATAGTAAAATGAAAAACCTAGTTGTCATACAAACAAAACCTAAGTCACCCACCCCTCACATGCATGCACCACCACTTGAATCCTTCTTCCATACATCGATGCTCAGCAACGTTCTTAAAATGCAACAAGTTTACTCACTCTATAGAGTGTTCGTCTTCTCCATCTCTTCTTCACCCTTCTCAATTTTCTTTGAACTCGCAAGGTAAAAAATGTCATTACAAACATCGGATTTAAACCAAATTTCAAAAATTCCCTTCATTAATTACTCCACCTACCACCATACATGGTATTAACTTTGATCGAGCATGTGTCGTGCCTCCTTATCCCATGCTTCAATATTGCGTGCCTCAAAATTTTATGCCTCAGTCATAACTTTTTGACCTGTCACTACTTATCTATCACATATCTCCTCTCCTTGCGCTTCCTTACACTGAAGTAATTATCCAATGTGACCCAAAAATATGAAGTATCAAATGGTGTAGCCTTCTTGAGTTATACTGAGTTCTCACTGCCTTACGTTTGGTCTTTAACTTTGAGCAATCCTCTTGAATTTTTCATCACTTTTCAAAACATGTTCCCTTTATAGACACCCGTGAGTTTATTTATTTTATTTAATAGACTAAAATTATTTTATCCACCCCACACTAATGGTATGTGCAGTCTGTTGTGCATAAAAATACTTGAGATAATGACCATCTTCCGGTGCGCAAACATGCTTATTACACATAACACTGAACTAAATTGAAAAAGCATAGTGACAAGGAAGGAAAAATATTAAAGGAAATCTAATCTAAATGGAAATATTGACTTATTACAAACACCAAGAAGACTTATTTATAGTAGGGATTCATCCTACTCCCGTTTAAGTAGCTGGATAACTGTGTTCCATCAAGCGCCTCTAACTGGAAAGTGCTTGATTCAAGTATGTGAGTGATAACATATGGTCCCAACCAATACACCCTAATCTTTCCTGGGTGGTGCAAAAAATTTGAATCATAAAGAAATACCATATGCCCAACCTCAAGCTTCTTATCCTTGATGTGCATGTCATTCCATGAATTTTTTATCTCTTTCTCTTGCTTCTAACTCCAACGTGTTATGACGTGCCTCTCATCCAGCTATATAAGTTTGTCAATTATTTATTCCAATGTTTACTCATCAGCTAGACCTCCCGCATGCATAATATGCAAATAAAGTAACATGAATTATATGGGAAGAACTACTTTCGTGCCATACACCAAATAAAAGGGTGTTTCCTTATTCAACCATTTGTAGCTTGTTCGATATGCCCAAAATACAACTGAAACTTTATCATCTCATTCTATCCTTCTAACATCACAAATATTTGTCAAAGTTTGGCTCAATATCTTGTTGAATGCCTCAACAATCCCATTTTCCTAAGGGTGATAAGGTGTTGTCTTGTGGTGTGTGACCATAAATTCATCCAATAATATCCTGATTGTCACATTCAGGAAATGAGTTCCTGTATCATTTGTCAAACTCAAAGGACATCCATACCTGGTAAGAATATTTTCCCACAAGAACCTTGTTGATGTAGACATTGTACAATCCTTTATAGGTGCTTCTTCCACCCACCTTATAAGATAATATGTACAAGTGATGATGTAGAGTGATCCATTTCTGTGCGCGGCTGAGGAAATAGGGCCCAAAAAGTCTATTACCCATTTTTCAAAATTCCATGCACTAGTAATGGTCCTCAAAGGCATTTCATCTCTCTACCCATGTTTTCTCAAGGAAATGATAGTGATCACACAACTTACAATACTCCTTACAATCCTTGTATATGGTTTCCCACCATAAACCAGTGAGTAGAATCTTGCACGCGGTGGGATAACCTACATAGTGTCCACCTACTATACCTCCATGAGCCTCCTCCATGATTTTTGTGCACTCATAATCTAGTACACACTGACGTAATACTTCATCTCATCCTAGTTTGTATAAGTCACCACTAATCAACATGAAAGGTGTGACGAAAATTGCAAGTTGTTTCTTTTCCAAGGATTTCATTCCTTTTGGTGCCATACATGTGCATAAAAAGACAACAATATCCTCTAATACTGAGGGCACATGGTTTAACCTATATAACTGTGCATCTAGCATTGTATATTCAATACTCTACACATCCTCTCCTGAATGAATCCTTGATAAGTGGTTTGGGCCAAAACTTATTTTTCCTGACTTTACCACAATTGTAAAGTCAAACTCTTGGAATAATAGAACCCATCAACATATGCGCCCCTATGAAACGGGATTATTTACCAAGTATTTCAATGTCATGTGATATTTATAGAACATAAAAAGTGTTTCTAGTAAGTACTAACTGAACTTATGCAGCATGTTGATCATTAAGAAAGCTTCGCAATTCACAGTTGTATAATTATGTTTTGTAGGAGTCAACTTTTTACTAGCAAAAAAGATAGGATGATCTACAATACCTTCTCTAGTCTAAGATAGAACTGTGCTAATGGCCATGCTAGAGGCATCCACATGTACATGAAAGGGTAGATTTCATGAAGGAAAATGTAAAATAGGTGCCGTAGTAAGCCTTTCCTTTAGTGGTTTGAATGCACGTTGTTGTGATTCTTTGTAATTGAACTTCCCTTTACCTTTTAATAACTCCTCCAAGGGCACGGAAAGCTTAGCATATTGTTTTATAAATTTTATGTAATACCCTATGTGGCCTAAGAATTCACATACCTCACTCTGACTGGTGGGTTCCTCTAAGATTAAAATGACTAGAATCTTAGCTGGATCTATTAATAAACCCTTCTTGCAGATGATATGCCCTAGAAAAGTTCCAAAAGGTATAGTAAATACACACTTCTTGATATTTGAAGAGACGTTTAACTTTCTTCACCTCTCAAAACTTAACCAAAAATTTTCACAATGATCCTTGATAAGTCCATAGATGGTCCAATCATCCAAGTAAACCTGCAAGAATTTGTGAATAAAATCCTGGAATGCTAGAAACACAATGTGCAAAAATATTGTAGGCACATTCTTCAATCCAAAGGCCATCACTGTGTATGAAAAACTTCCGCATTCATTCATGAAAGTTGTCTTCTCTTGATCCTCCTTAGCAATTATTACTTGATGATATTCATATAATCCATCTGTAAAAGAGTAAATTTCATGCCCTGGAATTCCTTCCAATATTTCCTTAATGAATGGTGTAGGGAAAGGATCAATCATACATGTAACATTTAACTAAATGTAGTCCACAAAAATCTTGATTCCTCCATATTTATTTATGTTGATTACCATAGGGCTGAACCACTCTAATTCTTATATGGGCTCAATAATGCTAGATTCCAACATCTTGTTACTTTCTTCTTTAACTTTTATGCACATGTAATGGTTCATCCTATAAGGTCTCTTCTTAATTGGGCACGCACATTCCTTTAGCTTAATTTTCATCTCAACCAAATATTCATGCACCCCTTTCAACTCATGGTAGCACCTAGGAAAAAAATCCTGGAAATTGAGTAGTAACTCAATTATCTTAGCCACTTCAGAGTCATACCAATAATCCCCAATTATGGCCTCCTTAAGTTCATCATCCATGCCAATGTTCACTTTTGTTTTCTTCATACGTTCATGGTAGGCATGCGCCTTCTCATCTATATTGTTGAATATCTCATGGGTACCCTATGAATGATCTATGTCTAACTGTTCCACTTCTACATCATCCACCATATATACAATCTTTCCTTTCTCATTCTCTAGGAAAGTGCAGGTAAGCGATTCTGCATCTGTCTCATCTAATTCGTCAAAATGCGCCTCTAGGTCTGACTCACCAAATAAATCATGAATGAGTTCTTCATCCTTTACACTATCTCCCATGGTTAATCACTTCATAACCTGCAATGCCTCTTTCACCAGAGGTTTAGTGGAGAAGTACTCAAAATTTTACATCATTCCTACAGTCAAATCTTGCTAATTTCCTAGTCTCCCTATGCAGCTCCGCATAAACATACCAAGCGCACACACAACCTCACAAGGTGAAATGAAGTTTTTGCACCCACAATGAACATGGTAAATCTTCCTAACCCTTTGTATATAGTATCTCACACTCCTGAATGTGGTGCTGAATAGGATTATTACCATGATATTTACATGATTTGAGTAGGTTCATTACTCCTAAAAATCCTGGCTGATAGAGAAATTCTCACTTATCTCCATTCTATGATATTATCCCTATGAACCATCCACAAGCACACTAATGACCCATGTAAGGGGTATACACTTACATATTCCTTCTATCCACTTGATCCTTAGAATGTACTTCTATGGCTCATAGGAATACCTCAAGGTTTCCTTCGCCAGTGTACCGAGGTACAAGGTTATTTCCCAATTTCCTAACACATCGTGGCCTACTTATGCATGCAAATGTGCTTCGTACTTCACACCCAACCATCTTGTAAGTGCCATGTGCCCAATTGTCATAAAAAATACTTGTAATATCACTGATGGATTGTGCATCATCCCACTAGATAATTTCTTCCTTATATGTCTCAAGTGCTTCTGGATCACAAATGGTGCGCACATAAATTATGTTCAAGTCTTATTCACTTAAGCACTTGACATAAGACACAAATTTCCAATTTTTTAAAGGTATAATAACCCATTCTTCCTTCTTCTTGAAACTGATATACCCCTTATTGAACTGTAAATCAACATTATTTACATAACACCAAGGGTGCCCAAGTAGAGCTAGGAAGTTGTCTTCTTCTGCAATCACTAATAGCTAAAAGTCCCTAGTGAACTTGGCCCCCTATATAGTAATAGATGCATCCTTAAATACTCCAATAGGTGTGGCCTTAGTTTTATTTTCCATATAAATTACATTGGAAGATGGCTGCAATGGAGGTCTGCCCATCTAAACCCATGCATCTGAGGTAAGAACATTCACTTTTGCAACTGTGTCAATCAAAATATTTCTCAAAATCCATCCATCCACAACAACATTAAAAGTGATCTCCTTGTCACAATCCAAGCTATGGGGAGGGAGATTAGCATGTAAAATATTTCATGTGGTGTCAATACCAGCACATGGAGTGTTTCCTTTCAACCAACTCCCTAGTAATGGAATAATGTTCTCCTGATGCAACATCTTTCATACCTCCTTTATATAATCAACCTAATGGAAAGTCTCAGTTTCCTTCTTTTTTTCCAACTTCCGTGATTGTTCCTTTAAAAATTATATCTCCCCATATAGATTTCTAAGTACCTTCATGGTCCCTTGATAAACCTCCTTATGATGTGTAGGGTCTGGGTATTTTTCATGTAAAACCTCATCCTTAGTGATGGTAGGCTTATGTTGCAGCATTTCTCAGGCACGTACAACCTCAATGCATGTAGTATTATTCATAGGTAATACCTTAGGATCCGGTGCTAACTTTGGCATCCATTGGTTCTCCATGATGCAGTGTATCCTAACCAACCTTGAGCTTTCATTCTCATGTTTGTTCTTCTTTCTTAGGTGTTCATATAAGTCTGGGAACTCTTCATAGTTAGGATTTATTCTATTAAAAGAACAAGTAATGTTCTGAGGACATTCATTCCTGTAATGGTCAGGGGATCCACATGTATAGCATGTTACATGAGGGAACTCACTTTTTCCACCGCCATGGCCTCAGCCTTTGAATCCACCATGGTATCCTCAACCTCTACCACAGACTACCTCAAAAAATGCTTCATTTTGATCATAACACCCTTGAGTGTGATCATTATCATGTCACTTACCCGTATCCTTAGAGTTATTTGAAACCCTCAGTCTGTCATACACCAATATCAATGAAATAATGGATTTGATCAATCAACCTATAATCTTTCGTATTGTGAGTTGTGGATGGAAAAATCTTATACTAGCAGGACATGTTCTTTCTTATTGCACGTTGCAATAATGGAAACTCTAGGCTTACATCATGGTCCAAATGACATATCTCACATTCCAGTAACAAGGACCACACCAATATTCAAGGATAAATATCCTTAGTATGCCCCTTTAGTTCACAATCTATGCACCAAATTCCACTGCATGTCTCATGTGCTGTATTGGTTGATAGTATCTCTAACTACTTTGCCATTGCTGTAATATGAGCTTCCAAGAATGGGCTCACTCCAGTGTCTATGCTCCTAACATCCTCAGTGCACAGAGCTGCTTCAAGTGCCTTGCACGGGTCTGTATAAGTTTTATGTGATGGCTCCCTCCTAAAAGGCGTAATGAGGCCTCCAACAAACCACTGTGCATGCTAACTTGCAAAAATGTCATATGATAGTTTAGACAAGAGTGGTTTGAAATGAGCATCATATTCCCGAAAACTCTTAATAGTGCCCTACTTGATCTCCTTGAGCATGATTATACTTTTTTCTTGAACTCAGGGATATAAAATTCTTTTATGAAATCATCCCGTAACATTGTATAATCAACACAAGTCTGATCTTGGTCAAAGATTTTGTACCAACTATGCAAAGTATCCCTGCAACATAGTTACAAATTGAGTTGGTCTTGCACTCTAATTGTTGTAATTCCTTTTACATGCTACAATATCTCACACATATGTACATGCTCATTAGCATCTTCTATTCCCCTATACTCTAGGAGACGAAGTCACATATCCATGTAAATATTTTGGGGTTGGTGAGGACCATGCCCACTAGATCCAGAACCTCCTGTGTTGCCTCCACATACAAATCCCAAGCCACCTATTCCTTGTAATCCTCTACATGTAGCAAGAATTAGACTAGAGGATGCACTACCATATGTTCCAATAGTGGTGCTTATTAGAACTCCTACAGTCTGCGGAGTTGTGCTAGTCCCTGATGTGAGCCCAAAGTTTGGCACACCTTTGTTCTTTGTTGATGACACACTTGAAAAGGTTCCTCCAACCAGTCCTCCAAATAACAAGGAAGATGTCTTCCTAGCCATAAATGTACTTACTATATGATTCACTCCTGAACTTTCTAATAATTCAACTCTACATCTTGCTACTCTACTACCCAAACTAGCTTGCAGACCACTCGATGTACTAGAAAATAGAAAACCAAGTACAAGGGATATGTTGTTAGGTATATTTAGATGCGTTCCCATGGCCCAAGTTGTCTTTGTAAGCAAACTCCCATAAGATGCTGATAATGTTTACCTATCGTGATTTCCTAAATGGGGGTGTTCTAGATGCTTTGGCTCTATGTCTTGTCTATAAACTTCAAATCCTTCACAAGCCATCTCTCTCCTCAACACCATCCATTCTACAATCTTGCACTCCTCTAAATCCCTCTCATGTGACTCATTGTATTTAAGATACATTTATTCTCTTTATGTGTTTGTCATTAGGTTTTCCATCATTTCACCACACCTACTGCTACCCCACGCGTGGTGGGGTTTAGCTAGCCATCAACTTCTCTTTCAAATTTAGGGTTACCAAAAATATTTTGATTTCTAAGTGGAATTCCTTGAAGATAGGTTCCCCTGGGATAACTTAAAAACTAAAACTTATCTACCTATGGGAAATAATAAGTGGAAATTGAGTACTCCAAAATATAGCTATTCAAAACACCATGAAACCAAGTGTCCACAACGTGCGTCTAAATCAGATCAGTATAATAGAGGACCTGAATTTCTTCATCATTCTAGATAGGTGTGAGAAACCTCCAATTCCTTTTAGAAAAGTAAGCAATCAGCCACTCATATAGCTCTATTGTAAAAATAGCAAAGAAGATATCATATATGAAATCATACATACTCTACTCCACCCACGCCCATACATAAAACTCAAATCTAGTGTTGAATCTCCAAGTGTACTCTTTTTTCGGATCTATTATCCACTCCTCAACACTTTCCAAGGTCAACTGGTATTTCTTCATCATACAACATCCTAAGAACAACTGAAAAAGAGGTCCCAGAAATAGAACCAATGATTCAGCCTATAATTTACTATGAATAACCCAGTTGCATTGGCACATCACTCAACCAGAGCTGAGATCTCACCCAAAGTGCACAAAGGATGACCATGTATCTCCTTAGAATTACTTGTACAGAATGCTAGCATGATGGCACATATAGATATCTAGATTCATTATCAATAGTAAACAACACACAATGCATAAACCAAATATAGATCTTAGAATAGATCTAGAATGAACTAAATAATGGCCATAGTAAGATTTACCATCAAAGAACCTAATTTAGTCATATTCAACACCATTATCAGCCAATATCAACCATTTTATTGAATACTGTAAAATAAAAAATCTTCTTACAATACATAAGTATCTCTATGAGTCATGCACATGACAAAACCAACATCATAACTCTACCATAGTTTCCACACAGTAACTCGTACAAATCAATACATATATAAAGGGGTGGGGAATTTCCCTTCACCTCCCATGCACTTCTCAAAATAGGTCACATGCTAAATAATAGCCATGCACCTTTACAATAAGATTTACAACATGCAAGTGTTCTAACAATAAACATCCTATAGTTAACTCTAAGTAATCCTATTATTAGCCTAAACTTGCATGGCGCTCAGCTATCACTTTTTCCTAAAATATCACTATGTGGACTAGAATTATTCATGTCTTTGAGTTCTCAGCATGCTAACTCCAAAATATCCCTTATCTAAAAAAATGGCTAAGTCATGATCATGGGAGCTCTAATCCTATCATAGCAACACACACTTTACCAGCACCCTACATTTGCATGCCCAATACTTAGACCATTTTTGTCTTCTCAACACCATGGAATCCATTACATTGAGACATAAGAATACAAAGGAAATAGAGTAGAAGAAATTACCCTCCTCTCACCATTCAGATGTACCTGTTATTTCCTTTTGTCCAACTTCTCTACCATGGAAGCTTTGTCAGCCATGTAACCTTTTTTCTTTCTTTTCTTCTTCATCCTCTCAACCAAGGTTTCCACATACAATAATAATTAACTAGATGCAATTACATCTTCTAGTCCTATTTTTCATGCTTATATAAGAATATAAAAACATAGGACACATTAGCTATGCATTTACAACCTTTAGATCACCTTGAAATCAAAGGTTACATCTAATCCAGTATCTAAAATGAAAACAAAAACACACAGGTAACTGATGTTGGTTCCCTAGCTGATTTTAGTTAATTCTTGCTGACCGATGAGGGTTGATGCAACATAGAATTTACAAGATAACACCCCAGTCACACTGGCACATCACTCAGCCTAGACTGAGTGCTCACCTAAAGCACGTAAAGGTACCAAGTCCCTCTTTAGGGTTGTTGTAATAGGATGATAACATGATGAAGGAAGAAACATATATATTCATAACTAATCCATCATTCTACAATGCATGCTACCCTCAGATCTATGAAAGAATGAAGCTTAAACAGTAATCATGATTAAATCATTAACATGCACTACTCAATTACACAGAATGACACTTAGATTTAGCCAATATCTTCTATCTATTAATAAATATAGAAGCTCCTTACAATACTATCAATTTATCTCAAGACACATATGTATCTGATACACATGTTTAGAATCATACATACACTACTCTTTGTGATACATACCAAAATCATCTATCCACTTCTACTATGCACCTAACCATCATATATATATGGTGGGGACTTTCCCTTTCACCACTTAACTACTCCAGAAATAGGTCACATGCTATTAATAGCCACACATCATTTATAATTATAGCCACACATGCAAGTGCGCTACCTATAGTCCTCTTACAGATAACTGAAGTGTTCATTCCATTCTTAGATTTCCTCCATGCATAGATGTTTGAACTACTCTTCTAGATATAGACAATGCTTGGCACGCACTTCTCTGCATCGTTGATGTGTTCTACATGCCATCTTCCGAAAATAGATCCTCGTCCCCAAAATTGGCTAAGTCCTAAAATCTGAAACTAGCTTCCGCATGCAGGTCCTTTCGCGACTTCAATCCTGGCCTTCTACCCCATGCGGACTCCTTGTGTAATTTTTGCCAAGTATTCTTTGATCAACATTACCCCACACTAATCTCATTCTCGTCCCAACAATGGTCATCTCCATATTTTGAATGAAAGAATAAGAATGAAGAATGTTGACAAATCAAGAATTTATACGAGGTTATTCAAGCAACCTCCTTAGTATCAGTTTACAGTATCAGCTCTGGACACTCTTCCTTCATTGTAGCCTCCAAATCCTTCCATTTAGTGAGTGCTTGTTTCACTTTCTCTGGGATGTCCATAGCTATGGACTATAACTCATCCCATGTAATTTCCCCTTTCTCATTCTGTAGAACCAACACAACATGGATGTCATCCTTCCTTCCAAAAGGTCCATCTTCTGTGTAATCAGTTTGTCAAGCTCATCTAGTCGAGTTTTGTGCGGCTCTTGTGCTGCTTCCAGGGCCTCACAATTTTATTTAACCATTGCCAGCCTATCTGTGTGGCCCAAGGTCTCATCTTTCATGGCCTTATGGACCTCATTGGTCTCTTCCAAGGTATTAATGTTGATGAGCACCTCTGGATTTGTGCATATATTCAAAGCTTGATCCAATTTCTTCAAGACTTCTTGTAATTACTACAATATCCCTTCATACAATGCAATTTTCCTCATCACTAATGCTTTTTCCCATTCGGCATCCTTCTCTGATTATTTTGGTGCTTGCATATGTAAAGTTTCATCTTCTAGCACCAAGTCCACCAGCTTCCCCACATAGTGTATCACTGAAGGAAATATTTGTGGTACCTTGGGCTCCAAGTGTAGCCTAGCTCTGACTATATTGTCCCCAATCTCCTCTACGAAGCTTATGAATACTTCATTCTTCTTCTATGTGAAGTCCCTTTGTTGCATTATGTGCGCTATCTCCACATCCTTCATCTTTAGCTCTCCATGCAGCGCCTTAATTGTGGCAGATTTATCCATGTTCCTTCTGGCCACCTCCACTAAAACTTTCACTAGCGCATTACTGACCTACTCATGTGACATGATAGTAGGCTTTACTATCATGTGTCTAGCCCGGGGTGCCTTCTTTAATCACCTTGACATGCATGACTCTTCGCATACATCAAAATCAGGCTCGTCCATGTGGGTGTGCATCAACCAAGATAGTTACTTTCATGTTTGTAAGGTCGCCATATCTTCATCCATCAACTCCCAGCCAAATAGATCCTTCTGCGCTATTGTGGTCTAGAAGCATGTGCGGACAATCTTTTCTACATCCTCTACATACCCCATGGCTAGTGGAATGTGCTTCCCACTTGTCCTCCTAGACCTTTGCTATTTAGGAACTCTAGCCTCTAAATTTAGAGCTTGCGTCTCCATGTCATGTGCATCTTCTGCAGATATTTCCTCTGGTCTTCTCTCTTCTTCATCCTTCTCCTTTGTTGTCTCACCCTTTTCTTATGTGTTCTTTGGGGGTGTAGGGGATGTAGGAGCGCTCTCCTCAGACTCTTCCACCTCCTCACTCAACTTCAGCTTCCTCCTTATTAGCACGGTTGCTTCCTTCTGCGGGGAGAGTAGGGCTGATCTACGCACATAGGTTGGGATAACACCTTGGGTCCTTGTTCTCCTAAATACCCTTTTAAACATGTGCTCCCCTTGGACCACATTCAAGTCCTTTTCCTCCCCCTCTTGTGGCTGAGGCAGTGTAATGGTGCACTCATCTTCTGTCTAACTTGTAGGATGTTTCCTACCCCTATGCTCTAAGTCACCACTATCTTCACGCTCTTCCTCCTCATCTTGCACGTCGATTTTCTCTAAGGGCTTAGGTGCTAGGACATTCTCCATTGTGTGCTTCCCTTTTGGTGGTGCTGGAAGTGTGAACTCACCTTCCACATATTTGTTATTCTCCATCTTCATCTTCAACTAGAGATACACCAATGATGCCCCCAAATTTGCTACAGCTAAGTTTATTGGCTTTATGTTCAACACTTTAGAAATGATTCTCTCTGTGTAGGTGTTCTTACCAGGGTATACATACTTCTTCTGTAGTGTATGGTAGTCACGGTCTACCTTGTTTGCATTGAATTTTAATCTACATGTGTTGGTAAACCTATAAACAGACTCCTAAAAATACCTTGCAGTAAAGGCATAAGGTAACTTACACCAAGGGCTCCAAGTTTCATCCTTCATTGGAAAGCGTGTGATGCTGAAATGTTGGTATACAACAAATTGAACTTGCTTTCCTACCACTGCTGGCAGGTCCTTTGGTATGTGTCATTCTTCTCCAAATGCCGCGCAGAGCATATCATACCACTTCTTCGCCCTTTGTTTCACCTCATCTATCATAGTCCCCTTACATAGATATTTGTTGAATCTTTCAGCTAGGGACTTGTTCTCCATGGGGTATTCCAATATTTTCTCCTTTCGTCCATCTAGTACTCTAATTTCCATGAAGACCAATGATAGGAGAATAGCCCCAAAGCTGATCTTCCCTCTTGTGTGTGCTTCCTCGACTATTTTATCTACAATATAGCTGGTAATGTTGTATATTATCCCTTTCGACATCTTTTGCACCACATGTAACCACATGGTGTTTACCTATGACCACCACTCTTAATCATTTAACTTGGTAACCAAGTGTGTTGCAACTTGTACAACTAGACAATTCTTGAATTTGTCAATGTCCATTCTACACAGACCCTTTAGGTATCCCAACTCTTGTTTGGTATTCAAAATCATGTCTTTGTCTATGAGGTCACTTTTTATATCTTCTCATGTGGCCTTCAGACTTGTCACTGATGAAACAAGTGCAGATGAAATTCTAGCTCTGCGTCCTGCAAAGTAGAAAAGTAGAAGCAGTTTTCATGAACCTTTCTCATGAGCCACTGGTACAAGGGCACATATTTCCTAAAGTATGGAAGCTCATACAACTGATATACCATGATTTTCTTTGAGATATTTTCACCTACATCATCATATACCATCATGTCATCTATCGTGTGTTTATTGGTTCTAACCATGAGTAAGGATTCGAGCTCCTTTTTGTTCTCCAACGTCCTATGATTATATTTACTCACCTTACTTTTTCTAATGGGTGAATCCCATTCTTGGCCAATCCTTCTAGGTATTGCATCTTTGAAAAATTACTTTTGGGTGAAATCTTTTCCTCCTCAATGACCACCTTATTCTTTTCTCTTGTTGCTGCTACAGATGCCTTCTTTGGTGCCATTTTCACCTTGTCAATGTCTCATCTTCACTCATGCAACTATGTGAATCAAACCCTAGCTCGATCCAACTCTTCCCTAGGTGGAAACCTTGTAACCTAACTCTTCTTTGTCTCCCTTCTTTGCTCAAACCCTTTACCATTGGGGATGCAAGCTTCTTAAAGCATATATCTAGTTGTCACACTTGATTTTACACCCTTTGCACCTTAAATCGATAACTCGGATCTTTACACTTGGCTCTTCTCTCAAATATTCTTAGTTGCAAAAATAAAAATGAATCTGCATCCCTTCCTTATATAAATTTTTCAAATTTTGATGCATTTATTGCTCCTCACCTACTAAATATCCCTTCATTCATTGACCAAATCCATTCATTCCACACGGTACATCTCCGCATCCAGCTATAACCTTCTCGTGCGCCTTCCTACCTTCTGGTCACAGACTTCTCTTCAGCGTGTGCTCCTATGTCTGAGTACCTCTTCAATGCACCTTCTCCTGGTAGTTATCATGGCCTCCACTTATGTAACATTCCCATTTTAAGACTTTAGAAACAAGGGAATTTTTTTTCTCATAATGTTCACTATTCTAAATAAAACATTATTTAGAAAACACATTCCATACCAATCAATCTCATAACAGATAACCATATGTAGCTGTAAATGACTCGGTGATACACCGATCTATTCATTCCATGACTCGATTACCTACCGATATATTCATGTTTAACTTTAAGTATTGAATACTTATCGTATACTTCTATATACTTGGCTTTTCCTACCCTTAACTAGGTACTGAGTGATCTGTTTAAAGAACATATCTAAATATTTGTTACCAATATTCATCTGATATCACGTTGCTTTAAACTTGGTGACATATGACAACGCAACCAGTAGTTTGCGATACTTTGGCTAAAGATTTACAACATACTGTGTATGTCACTATTCCAAGATGTCATACTTGTCATTTTGGAATGTGTCCTTCACCTCACTCTTATGTTATCATGAATGGTCTTTACTGACTACAATCAGTCCACTTGCCCAAGTTTAACCTAGGCCCAGGTTAGAAACATAGTCTTATTATAGGAATATGTTCATAATGACTTAGGGTATATGGGCATACTCAGTTGACCTAATTCAACTGGGTGTGCCAAGGTACCCTGAGCCATTGAAAGTTACTACCTATCCTAAACATGCCACTAACTTGACCTAGAGAGAAACTAAGTTCAAGTCCTTATTGTGTGTAGATCTAGATGATCAATGCAGAAGGGTGTTGCCACACGTCAACTACAACATTGTATCCTCAAGAAAACCCTAGTCTTCTTGAAGGTGCAAGCCCTGCAGTTGGCATGTGCCAACATCCTACAGAAACTACCTCATCATGATGTACATACCCCAAGGAGGTTATTAATGTTTAATTAATTTGGATTATAAAATAGATTACAACATCTATGCTAAACCCTAATCCAACACTCCTTAAGTTTTTGTTTTATACTTGAATCAATTAAGCATTAAAGAAATCCCTTTAACTCATGATTGCTTTTAATGTTCGATTTATTTAGTTTAACAATAGTTAACCAAAATAGGACCAACAATATCATAAGTTCCATTAAATATAACTCAATCATTCAGAGAAGGTGTCAGCAACCAATTAGGTTCAACTAGAGTAGACTTTCTAGAATAAAATTAAGTCTAATGATTTACAATCATATCACCATTCTTTATATTACATTCCTTTTTAGCGAGGAAGAACCTTCCTCTACTTGATTAAGTGTTAGGGTTTGTCAAACCCTTCTTATCTTTCACAAACTCTATAGTTATATCGCATATTCATTACAAATTCCAATACTATATTAGAATTGTTTAGATAAGATTGTCTAACTTATGCAACTTAACAAGATGCATCTTATTAAGGGAGATTAAACTAATTCCCTTTTATCTAACTTATCAAGTTTATCTGAATTAAGCATATAACAGATATGAATAATATCATCCAAGATAGGAATTCCATTTTCTTCATAAATATAAGATAGTTTACACAACCAATACAAGTAAATCTCCAACATTCAATTCCTCATTAAAAACTTATTCATTTACAAGACTATGTATTTCAGGCATGCTGTATAACAAACAACCTTCATTCCAAAAAGAATACAACTTTTCTTTTTTCAATACAATTCAAGAATGAATCAAAACTCTTTACATAAGGTTCAAAATTAAATAACCCAATACAACATGAAAGTTCCTGTCTTCTTTAATCACTTACGATGTCCATCTATAAAATTGCTAGCACGGGTCAGTTCAATGAATTGAGCATGATAAGAACTAAGCATTAAAGTAAAGTGCATTCCACTAATTGCTTCATTAAAAAAAACAACTTTTATTTCATGAAACAATTGAAAAACATCATGCATATAATCATAAGTAATAACATCTAGAAAGAAGAACAATTAAGAAATCTGAATTTACTTCTAAGAAAGGATCATATTATAATCTACAACATCAGGATTATACCACAAGACTTAATTGATCCTATGAATAAATATTAAAAAGTCAACAAGTCTTGTCATTAAATTATTTCATAAATTCATAAGGATAGAAGGACACATTTAACTTTTTCCAATCTGCAAGGAGTTAGTTATAGCATATCTGGATATTAGTATGTTTCATCCTTCCATAAAGATAAAGAAGAGAAACAAATAACGAGAAGTTCAATCAATAAACTTATCAGTCAACAGAAAAAAGATCTCAAACCAACAAGGACCCCAAACCATATTTCATTTCATTTATACTATGAAATAAAATCCATCATCTAATACAAACTTAGAAATTCTTAAGCTAGTTCCAAAAGAGAACTCAAAACCGAATGCACAGTCAAAGCCTGCATACTTCCAATTTCCATTGAAGATACAACCTTCCCAAGGAAGACCTATTCTCAAAATGAAATTCACCTAGCTCAAATCTCTGAATATCAAATCATTCATAAGAAATACAGGAAGTATAGTCCCAAACTACAAGATAGGTCAATAAAACTCCCCCAAGAGAGTATAATTCTAGGGATCTATTTAAGAGATACATGGTGGTTCAATTGCAAAGGATATAATAGTGGAGTAAAATCTCAAATAAAAGTACAGAATAAATCACAAATCAGAAAAATATTGGTTCACCCCAAAATGTCACAACAAATTTTATTCTCAACTCAATATAATACCGATACTGAAATTCAAAAAACTCATTACAAACGAATTAACAATCTGCAAAATTTTCTTGTCTATCTAAATGAGAAGACCATATAATTCGAAATCCCAAGTAAGAGCCACATTACCAACATGGGCCCAAAAACACCCATAAGTGATACTATAAATTTTAAATTACCCATGGGACCACATACAGAATAGACAGGTTTAAAATTAGCATGAAAACATGCTCTAACAGAAAACCCATGACTATCAGAATACAGGGAAGTAACATAGTCCATGAAGTAATTCAGAAGAGAGTAAGACAAGTAGTTCGTCCTACCTTCTTCCAACTCATCCAAAACAAAATAACCACAAAACTCTCTCAGTTCCTTTTAAAATCATAAGATAGGTAGGGTTTGTTCAACATCAAAGACAAAAAAGGAAGTAAGTAATTCATTCCATGAACCTCTACAACTGATACGACTATCCCATAATAGAACATAGTTCCAGTTCCAATTATTTCTAAGAACAAAATAATCAAGTTTTCCCACAAGACACGAGTACACTCAGAGTGGATATGAATATAATACACTCCTTAATTCACACTACCCTGTCACGTTTGAAAACATAGTGCAGTCTAAAAGGCAGAAGCCAAAACAACCATTGCACTTATCAAAGTAAAAACAAAGGAGGCCTCAAAGAAGTTACACGGTCTACTTCAACCAAACAAAACTCACAAGACCCCTTCCATCATAACAATAATAAAGGAGACTGAAAGTTTTTCAATTCATAATAACAAAACTCCAGCTCAGAATACCAAATCGTAAAACATGGTAGATTTCCAAATACATAATCACAACAACCAAAAATGGAATACCTACACTACATCAAATACGAGCATCAAACACTAAGTTCAAACAACACAATCTCAAATACCAGTTTAAAACAGAATCAAATCCAAAGTGGCTCTAATAAAAGCTTAGAATAACACCCAACACCCTATTAGTGGGTTCAAGCCTTCACATTTCCCTAAGGAAGAATAAAACCTCAGTTAATAGCTTAAGTATAGAGCACAACGCAATAACTCAATACCAAATTTAGTATTCAGTCCAAGAACTATATCACAAGTTCAGTTGTTGAATACCAAGATTCTAACCAAGATTCAAAAGCTTCACATAAGTTACAACATGGAGTTCTAAACAACACATAGTCCCAATAAAGCTAAAACAAATCTTTGGGCTTCAATACAAAGTTTAAAATCCCTATAGAGCTTCACTTCTAGCTCAGGTCGAAACACAAGTCTAAATAGAGATTCAAGAACCCAACAATAAATAAGCCATGCTCTTTCCACATTATTTTCGAATGCAAGAAAACAAAACTTTGAATACAAACTAAAGCTTCAAATACAATTAACAGAACTACTAGTTCAAGTTACAGAGTTCAAATAGAGCTTCAACTACTAGGTTACAGAGTTCCATAACAAAATCACATGCAAACCTCTAACAACCAGTACAAATAAAGTTCCCAAAAATTGTCAATAACAGAAAAGGATTCACATTCCAAAACCCACATAATTTCCAAGAATACATGAAAGTGAATAACCAGCATACATCATGTAAAATATAAAATTTCCAGTGAGCAGAATTGTTGTAATGAATCATTTAGAAGAAATGAAGAAATATTAATGGGTAGATCCTATCATGCCTGATAGTACCTCTGTCGATTCAAAGAAGACTTCTAGCCGAGTTTCCAAGACCTCTTCTTCTCCAAGCAAGATCAAACAACAGTAATATTTTTCCATAGTGCCTCTTATACATTCCTCAAACCAAAAATAGATCAAAGAATTCAAAAATAGCCACTAAGTGCAGATCAAACTGCTGGTTCAAAAAACCAGATAGCTCCATACAGAGCAAAAATCGCGAAGCATGCAAAGAAAAAACAACCCCAACAAATCTACTAGCATGCCTTCCAAGATGGCTTTCTCACCAAACCGAGGCTGACATTAATGACATTAATTTCCAATTTTCCCTCTTATCTTTCCTTGTCCACCACCATTCATAGTTGGCAAGACCTAATTACACTTCATAATGCATTTCCAAACTTAGAGATGACTCCACGTAGGTTCCTCTAAACTTTCACTAACCCCTTTCATACTGGCAGTACTTACATGCATTTAAAACCAAATCAAAATCAAATCCCAATAAAAATCTTAGGAACCATCGCTTATTTCCCTAGTTTCCAATGACCCATAGGTTCTCTTTCATATCCCATTAGTTTAGGATAGATAGAATTTTGTTAGGTTAGATCTTAGGTTACTTTAAAATATATAACCTTAGGATATAACCCCCAACAATAAATTGCCACCTTAAGTTAGGATCTTAGATTCAACCAAATAACAATAGGTTTAGAAATAACTCTAGCATCCCCTAGGTTATTTCCTTTCAAGTGCTAACAACTTAGGTTAGAATGTCATCCCACGTAAAGTGGTGTAGTAATAGTTAGGTAAATTACCTGAGTCATGATATCTATTAGGGTAGACCGTATAGGTAAAGGTACATAATAATTTATCTCTTTCTCAAGAATCCAGGAAGCAAGGTTTCTATTTCCCTTAACACCATTAAGCTCCCTGCAAGGGTCGATCAAGAAGAGTTGAGCACAACACAAAATAGAATGCGAGCACTGTCTTTAAAGATAGATAAAGAATTTGTAATAAACACAAATTTAGTCTATTAAGTCTCTTAATCAATGAATGTCAGTTTTTCATTCAGTTTTGATAAGAAGATTTAAAACATACCTTAGATCAATGGATTAATCCAAGGATGAGTCCAATCTCAAAGGATAATTTTTTAACCATTCAAACTAGATTACAACTTATACTCATAAGAAGTGAAATAGATTATTGCAGGCAACAACATACCAGCCCTACAATTAAAGAGCATATATGATTCATCCATTTCAAGCATGATCTTCCAAATCTAAAAGAACACATCTTTATCAAGAAAATCACATGTCAACACTTGAAATGCAAAAGAGAATATAACAATTTCCAAGGGTGTTACAACTTACCTTACGTTATACTGTTCCTTCATCCATCTCCATCCTTGGTCACCTTTTGAGAAGCAATTTTCTTTTGACTTAAAGAACACCCGTAGCAGCTTATTCCTTTCATCTTTCAATTCCCTCAGTATTTTTCTATCTTTGTCTTGGATCACTATAACCACCCCACAGTAAAATTATGAGCAGTCCTCTACGCATAAACATTCTTCATATAGTAATTAGCTTCATGCACGTAAGTGTGCTTATTACACAAACAAAAACTAAATTGACAAAGCATAGCAATAATGAAGGAAATGCATTAATGAAATATAGAATTGAAAACCTAAACTAAATGGAAATATTGCCTTTTACAAACACCAATAAGACTTATTTATAGTAGGGCTTCATCCTACTCCTGTTAAAGTAACTAGGTAGCCATGTTCCATCAAGTGGTGCTAACTGGCATGCACCTGATTCAAGTATAGAAGTTATAACATATGGCCCCAACCAATGTACTTTGATTTTTCCTGGATGGCACAAGAACTTTCATTCATATAAAAGAAGGCCAATCTCAAAATTCTTATCTCTTATATTTATGTCATGCCATGCCTTTTACCTAGCATTTTCCTACTTCTGACTCCACCATGCTATGGCTCAGCACTCATCCAGTTGAATCATCTTGACAATACATTATTCTAAATCTTGTTCATTAGCTAGACCTCTAGCGCATGCAATGCGCAAAGATGGTAACATAAATTCTATAGGGAGAATCACTTCTGCACCAAACACTAACTAAAACAATGTGGCCTTGTTCAATATCTTGTAAGTTGTTCTATATTCCCAAAGCACAGCTGACACTTTGTCATCCCAATCCTTTTTTCCAACATCACATATTTTTGTCAGTCTATCCCAAAATTTTGTTGAAGGCCTCAACAGTTCCATTTGCCTGAGGATGGTAAGGTGTGGTTTTATGGTGTGCCACCATAAATTCATCTAATAGGATCCTAATAGTCTCATTCAAAAAGTGTGTACCTCTATCACTTTTCAAGATTAAGGACATCCATATTGTGTAAGAATATTCTCCCATAAAAATATAGCTTATGTAGCTACCGTACAGTCTTTCGTAGGTGCTGCTTCTACCCACCATGTAAGATAATCTGTGTAAGTAATGATATAGCATGATCCAACCCTACGTGTGGTTGGAAAAATAGGTCCTATAAATTTAATGGCCCATTCCTCAAATGGTTTAGCACTAGTAATTGGTCTCAAAGGCATCTCATTTCTTTGCCTTGGTTTTTCCTAGGTGCTGACAATGATCACATGCCTTACAATAGTCTTTACAGTCTTTATACAGTGTCTGCCACCATAATCCAACAATTAATATATTCTAGGTAGTCACATTACCTATGTAATGGCCTCCTGCAATACCACCATGACCTTTTTCCATGATATCCTTGTGCTCATGCTCTAACACACAATGGTGTAACACTTCATCCCTACCTAGCTTCTAAAGGTCACCACTGATTAACATAAATGGTGCCATGCGTATAGAAAGATGATTCTTTTCTAATGATTTCATTCCTTCTGGTGTCATACCTATTCATAGAAAGAAAACAATGCCTTCTAAGTCTGTGGGCATGTGTTGTAACCTATATAACTATGCATCTGACATTGTTTCTTCAATTGTCTGTGCATCCTCTCCCGAATTGATTTTCCTTGGCTTCACCAAAAATGTGAAGTCAAAACTCTTAAAATAAGATCACCCATCTAAATATGCGCCCCTATAAGATAGGCTTCTTGACCAAGTGCTTCAATGCCATGTGATCTATAGAACACAAATGTTGTTGCTAACAAGTAATTTCGAAACTTGTACAATGCATATATCATTGACAAATCTTTGCATTCTATAGTTGTATAATTCTGTTCAATAGGAGTCAGCTTCCTACTAGCAAAATAGATTGGATGATCTATAATACCTTCTCCAGGTTGAGCTAACACAACACCAATGGCCATACCAGAAGCATCCACATGCACATGAAATTTCTTATCCCATGATGGAAAGTGTAGAATGGGCACGGTATTAAGTCTCTCTTTTATTGTCTCAAATGCACATTGTTGTGGTTATCCCCAATAAAATGTACCTTTCCCCTTTAGTAATTATTCCAAGGGTGTTGTAATTATGGCATACTCTTTTATAATTTTTTTGTAATATCCTGTATGACCTAAAAATCTACGCACCTCACTTTGATTGGTAGGTGCTTCCAGGCCTAAATGACTACAAACTTGGCTAGATAAACTAGCAAACCTTCCTTGCAGATTATATGCCCTAATAGTCTCCCAAATGGCGTAGAAAATATGCACTTCTTAATATTCAAAGAGATACTCAATTGATTGCATTGTTCAAACATTAGGCACAAATTGTCACAATGATCTTTCATAAGCCCATATACTATCCAATCATTTAGGTAAACCTGTAAGAAGTTTTGAATAAAATCATTGAATGCCTGAACAACTATTCACGAGAATAAAATAGGCACATTTTTCAATCCAAAAGGCATCACATTATAGGAAAAACTGCCCCATTCAATAGTAAATGTTTTCTTTTCTTGATCCTCCTGAGAGATCCTAATATGATGATACCCAAAAAATCTGTATGTAAAGGAATATATTTCACACCCTGCAACTCCTTCTAGTATTTCCTCAGTGAAAGGCATAGGGAAAGGATTTATGACACATACAACATTCACTTCCATGTATTCCATACATATCCTAATCCGTTTGTCCTTCTTGATATTGATCACCATTGGACTAACCCATTTTGACTCATCAGGGGGCTTGATAATTCCAAATTTCAATATTTTATCAATTTCTTCCTTTACCTTTTCACGCAAATTAGGATTCATCTTGTAAGGTCTCTTTCTAACTAGTCATGCACCATTCTTAAGTTTGATCTTCATTTCCCCAAGTGATTCATGCACACATTTGAGTTCACGATATCCCTTAGGAAAATTCCTGATAATCCTTGAGTAACTCGATGATCTTTGCTACCTCTAAGTCTGTCCATTAATATCTAATTATGGCCTCCTTAGGCTCAACCTTCGAACCTATATTCACCTTTGTTCTCTTCATGGGTGATGGTAGGCACACGCATCTTTATCTGCACTATCCAAGACCTCACACACCCTGTGTGAATGTTCAATATCTAGGTTCTTAACTTCCCTCGTCGTCCATGATGTAGACCATCTTTCCTTTGTCTTTCTCAAGGAAAGCGTGTTTAAGTAGTTTGGATTCTATTTTCTTCTTCCTTTTCAAAACATGCTCTGAAATCTATCTCATCGAATAATTCCTGAATATGCTCTTATGATTTTGCACTATCTCCCATAGTTAAGCATTTGATAAATTTTAATGCCTCTACTACAAGAGGTTGAGTTGAGAAGCAGTCAAATTTTTGGATCATACCTGCAGTCAAATCTTGGCAGTTCCCAATTTCTCTATGTAGTTCTGCATATACATACCAAGCGCGTACGCATACTTGGAGTGTGTAATACAATCTATGCACCTAGAGCTTCCTGTCTTGTTGTCTAGAGTCTCTCACACTGTTGATTGTGATGCTGAACAAGTTGTTCAACATGATAAGTGTAGTTTTTTGTAGGTGCATTGTTCCTTATAAACCTAGTAGTCAAAGCTATTCCAATCTCTTCCCAATGTATAAGGTTATCTCTATGGACTTCCCACCAGTGCACTGCTTTCCCGTGTAGTGTATATGCCAACATATCCCTTCACTTAGCATGATTTGTCAACTATGTTTCCATGGCCTTCAAAAATTTAGGGATAACCTTTCGTCCTTGTATACCAAGGTACTGTGCTACCTATCCGTCGAATTGAACAAAATATATTCTTGCACGCAACCAAAATTTTTCACCCTCACGCCCTACTAATTCATATGTACCATGATCCCAATTATCACAAGCAATTCTCATAGTATCACTAATAGAATGAGAGTCCTACCATTTTAGGATTCCTTCTTTTGATGGTTCATTGACCTCTGGGGTCCTGGATGGCACGTACATAAACTCTGTTTAAATCCTCCTCACTTAGAGGCTCAACATATGGTGTAGAATTTCCATTTGTCAAAGGTATCACAACCATCTCCTCCTTATTTTCAAAGCTAACATACCCCTTATTAAATCTCAAGTCAGCATTATTTGCATAAAACCAAGGGCATCCAAGCAATGCTGGAAAATTATCTACTTCTACAAGTGCTAATACCTCAAAATCCCCAGTGAATTTGGCCCCTTGTATAGTTATAGATGCATTTTTCAATACTCCCTATGGGAGTGGCCTTAGTCTGGTTTTCCATGAACAACACATTAGATGATGGCTACAATGGAGGCCTCCCCATTTGTACCCATGCATCTAATGTCAACACATTTACTTCCACACATATATCTATCAATATGTTTCTCAAAATTCACCTATTCACAATAGCATTCAAAGTAATTTCTTTGTCATATTCAATGTTGTTAGGGGGAAGATTTACATGCAGAATCTATCATCCGATCTCAAGACTTACACATGGAGTGTTCCCTTTTAAGCAACTTCTTAACAATGGAGTAATGTTCTCCTGATGCAACATCTTACACACCTCCCACAGATCATCAATATCAGTTTGAACTGTCTCTAATTCTTTCTTTTTTCTCCTTTAGGTGTTGTATCTCACTCTAAAGATTCCTTAGCACCTCCATGGTATCCTAGAAAACTTCCTTCTAATGAGTAGGATTTGGATACCTCACATGTAAAACCTCCTCCTTAGTAATTATAGGATTATGGTGTAATGCCTCTCGCACGCGTGTAACTTCAGCACGTGTAGCAATCTTACTATCAATGTCTCAGGCCCTTCTGTTATCTTGGGAATCCATTGGTCTTCTACCGTGTGTTGGATTCTAACAATCCTGACACATTTTTTTTCTTGCTTATGTTGTTTTCTCAAATGCTCATATAAGTTTGAGAACTCTTCATAGCTATGGTTCTTTCCCACAGAAAAGAACATGTATTAGTATGAGGAAATTTGCACCTGTAGTGATCAGGATATCCACACGTATAACATGTTCCATGAGGAAACTCTCCTCTTCCTCCACTGCAACCTCATCCTCCATATCCACCATGATATTCACGTCCCCTTCCACAACCTCCTTCAAAATTCCCCTTATTCCTGTCATAGCATGTTTGATTATGATCTAGATCCTGGTGCTCATTCCTATCCTTAGAATTATCTGTTATACTTGTCTGTCATACTCCAATGTCTATTACATTCTGGATTTGACCAATCAACTGATAGTCCTCAGTATCATGGGTCGTGGACCTGTAAATCTTGAAAAATTAAGATACATTCTTCCTTATCATGCATTATAACAAAGGATAGTGACTCACATCATGATTCAAAAGAAAAATCTCATAGTCCAATAATAATGAATGTACAGATTTGTGAGGGAAAATATCCTTGGTGTGACCTTCCACTTCACAATCTGTACACCAAATTCCTGAGCGCATTTCATGGGCTGAATTCATTGATAGATTCACTAACTTATTTTCCATAGTTATAACCCATGCCTCTAGAAATGGACTAACACCAATGTCAATGCTCCCAACTACCTTAGCACATAAATATGCTTCCAGTTCTTTGCGCAGGTCCGTGTATCCCTTATGTGATAGCGCCCTTCTAAAAGGTGTAATCAATCGTCCAACAAACCACTATGCATGTTGGCTAGCATGGATATCATAAGAAAACATAGATAGAAGTGTCTTAAAATGATCATCATACTCACGTACACTAGTATTAGTTCTTTGCTTGATATCTTTGAGTGCACTTATACTCTTCTTCTCTAACTCAGGGAGATAGAACTCTTTCAAGAAAGAATCCCTCAGTGTTGCATAATCCACGCAAGTTTGAGCAGGATCAAATTTCCTATACTAGTTATGTATGCACCCCTATAATGTAGTAGTGAATTGACTTGCCTTTCACTCAGTAGCTGTAATCCATTTAGCCGGTTACAAGATTTCACACATATGCACATGTTTGGTAGCATCCTCTATACCTCTATACTCTGGGAGACGAAGAAACATCTCCATGTAGATATTATGTGGTTTACTCTGGACCTTGACTACCTAATCCAGAATCCCCTGGGTTCCCTCTACCTCTAGAACCATTAGATCCATTGGAACTAGAACCACCTATACCTCTTGATCCTCCACTTGTAGCTGGAGTAGGGTATATAGATGTACTCCCTTGTGCTTCAATAGTAGTAATATATTGAACCCCTACAGTCTATAATGTAGCTCCACTTCTAGAGGTGAATCCAACATTTTGTGCGCTCACATTTTGTGTAGATAATGTGCCTAAGAATGATCCTCCATATAACATTGAATTTTTCTATCCTGCCATTGATGTACTCGATCCCTGAATTACTCCTACTCTCCTACTTCCCAAGTTAGCTTGCTAATTACTTGTTATACTAGATATTGAAAAACCAAGCGTAAAGACTAGGTCACTAGGTATATTAAGATGCACACATGTGGCCTAAGTAGTCTCTGCTAGCGCACTTGTGTGTGAGGCCAAGAAGGGATCTCTATCATGCTTTCCAAGATGGGGGAGTTCCTGATTCTCTAGCTCCACATCTTCTATGTGAGTCGTAAATCCTTCATGATCCATCTCTCTCCTCAATGCCATACTTTATACAATAGAATGCTACTTCTCTATTTCCCTCTCACGCACCTCATTATACTTAATCCACCTTTCCTCTCTCTACTTTTCTACCACTAGGTCTGCCATCTTAATACCAAACCTGTTCCTGCTCTCACGCGTGGTGAAGTTTAGTTAGTCATCGGTTTACTCTCCAGGTTCAAATTTACCATTAAGATATTGATCACAAGTGGAATACTGTGCAAATATGTCCCTCTTGGATAGTGTAAAAAACTATAATTTAGCTACCTCTCGGAAAAAATACGTCAAAATTGAATATTCCAGAATATAGCTGTTTAGAACACCACAAAACTAGGTATCCACCACACGAGTCCAAATCAGATCAACATCATAAAGGGCCTAAAACTCTTTTTGTGTCTAGACAAGTGTGTGATACCTCCAATTCCTTTGAGATGCATAATCAGTAAGCCACTCGCACAGTTCTATTGGAAAGATAGCAAAAAATCTCTCATATAAACTGTCATACAGGGTCTGTTCTACCCAAGTTCATGTGTTAAACTCAGATCCACTGCTGAACCATCGTGCATATTTTTCTTCCAGATTATGCATCCATTTCTCAATACTTTCTAGAGTTAACCGACACGTCTTCATCACGAACCATCCTGAAAATAACTAAAAAAAGAGGTCCTGATAATGGAACCAATGATGCAGCCTAGAATTTGTAAGATAACACCCTAGTAGCGCTGACACATCACTCACCCTAGACTGAGCACTGACCGAAAGTGCACAAAGGTACCAAGTCCCTATTTAGGGTTTTTGTACAAGATGATAACATGATGAAGGAAGAGAACCATATAGATTCATAACTTATCCATCATTCTACAGTGCATGCTACCCACAGATATATAAAAGAACAAGCTTAAACAATAATCATGATTGAATCATTAACATGCACTACTCAATTACATAGAATGAAACTTAAATTAAGCCAATATCTTCCATCTATTAATAAATATAGAAGCTCCTTACAATACTGTTAATTTATCTCAAGGCGCATATGGATTTGATACACACATTCAGAATCATACATACACCGCTCTTTGTGATACATACCAAAATCATCTACCCACACACTACTATGCACCTAACATCATATATATAGGGTGGGGACTTTCCTTTTACCACTTAACCACTCCAGAAATAGGTTTCATGCTATTATTAACCACACGCCATTTATAATTATAGCTACACATGCAAGTGCGCTATCTATAGTCCTATTGCAGTTGAAATGATGTGTCGATTCTATTCTTAGCTTTCCTCCATGCATAGACACTTTGAA
This sequence comes from Taxus chinensis, assembly GCA_019776745.2. NCBI lineage: Eukaryota > Viridiplantae > Streptophyta > Pinopsida > Cupressales > Taxaceae > Taxus > Taxus chinensis. The sequence continues at coordinate 210,208 of JAHRHJ020003231.1, forward strand.
CCACTTCTCCAAATATATAAAATGCATGGCATGCACATCTCTACATTGTTGATGTGTTCCGCAAGCCATCTTTGAAAAATAGATCCTCATGCTCAAAATTGGATAAGTCCTGAAATCTGACTTGCCTTCCACATGCGGGTCCTTCATGTCATTCTGTGCCTTCGATCTTGGCCTTCTATCCCACGTGGAATATTTGTGTGATATTTTCCAAGTATACTTTGATCAACAAGGGTTAATCCAAGGTGAGTGATGCCGATTCCCCACGTGGCACCGGTTACTATTTAAACCTGCAAGTTTGTAAATCATGTTATTTATTAAGAAATTTAGCTCCACAACTCAAAAATGTTAGTTGGCAGGGACGGTATGTGCGAGAAGCAAGAAGCTCAATCAGTGACCTAATGGATTCAGTGAGTTCACATCAGCTACGCAAAATGTAGTCAATCTGAGTGAGTTACAGGAGAAAATGGGAATCAAGCTCAGGATGCGCTGAAGTACATTGCGATATGTTCTCGGGAGTCAAGCTAATGATGGTGGAGGAAGGTCCGAAGTCCAAATTTTTGGACTTTGGACATTGGAGTCTTTGGGGATCTCATGTGAGGCACTTCAGACGTGGGAGCTTGAGAATTCCAAAAGGAAGGGGATGAGGTCTCAGAAAAAACAAAACCTTGAACTCCTAACTAGGGGTGACCTGGTGAGTTAAGGAGAGATGGGGGGTTGGAGGCTTCTTATTTCAGGAGTCACCAAGTTTGAAGGTTCCTTTAAGGTTTTTCAGAAAGCCAAGCTCGAAGCATGAGGGTCCCAATGTTTGAAGTGTAGGGGTCTGAAACCCTAAAATAAACCAATTCCCTCCCAAAATCATTCAAAAAACTATCAAGCTATCCCTTAAAGACCGAGCCAAGTTGAATCTAGTTTTAGGTGGTAGGTGAAGTGGGGAGTTGGTACCGAGTCAAAGGGAGGTAATATGTTGAGTGAGTTGTATTAAAGGAAAACCAGCTCGATGGTGTGTAACCAAATCGATGGAGCTTGCATGAACTCAAATTGTAACCCATTTTCAATCACCATAACTTGGCTAATTTCTAGTCACATTTGAAAAAATTGTAGTCTATGGAAAGGATTTTTAGAGGAGAATTAGATGGTCAAAGAAAATTTTAGCAATCAAGTGGGTAAATTAGGTTTAAGGCCATGTAGGAAAACCAGTGCAAAAATGGTTATATCTTCCTTTTTGCTTCACCATTGTTTTGTAAACTTATAGTCATTAGAAAGGTAAAGAAGATATCTGTAGTATGAAATCATAAAAAATGCAATTTCAAAGGTCTTAGACATCCAAAAATAGGGAATTATGAACTGTGGAGGGTAGGTGGAAGAGTTATTATTAGAATATGGCCTAAAATTTTCAAGCATGAAGATCAAATACATGAGACATGGGCAGTTCAAGGGGATGATGCAAGTAATGATGGTGTTCTAGCTACACTCAAAACCCAAAATATTCTCTCTCATGTAGATTTTCTTTTATAAATTGTAAGGAGGGTCTCATTTTCAAAAGGTTGGACACCTTGTATATGCCCCTCCCTTCTTCTTGTCTATAAGATATTATGTGGAGTTCCAAAACTCCCTATTTGAATATTTTAATGTAAAATCTAAGAATTTTTCCCTAAATGTGATGTATTTTAAATACCAAATTTGAGAGAAATCAAATCAAATCTATGGATTTTTCAAACCCTGTTTTTGTTCTATTACATATTTTTGACCTTTCATTGCATGCAAGATTATTGTGTATTGTTTTTGTTTTTCATTGCAAGGTTCTGATAGTGTTGTGTTTATATTGTAGGTTATTTAACAATACTTCTTGATGCATCACCTTACCGTAGATTAGTTTTTAATTTTCATGTGTTTCTTCTATCTCTATCTACTTGGAAATATTATATTAGGGTCAATTTGCAACTCTCTGTACTTTAGAGTAATTTGCACTAGGATAGGACATGAAGCCGAACTTTCTCTAGAGAGCTATCCCAATTGATGTGGGAAGCTTCAAAATATTTTATTATTATTTTTTACAGAAATAGTCTTCTTTTCGGATAGACTATGTGTCTTAGGGATAACTTTTATAGCTTTCCTTCGAGGGAGGAGTCTATTTATAACAGTGAGATAGAGAGGTAGATGTCCTTTTTGAGGGAGTCATCTATTTGTAAAAAGTTTGACTCAAGGAGTTGAATTTGAAAATAACATATATTAATTTTGAATTTTTTTGGACTTTTAGGTTATGGAAAATACTATAAAGGAGTATAGTCTTCTCTTATGAAGGAAAAAACATAGCATGCAAAGGTTAACTATGAAATATAAGGTTTAAGTGATGAATGACCATAGGATTCCATCCTAAAAATAATGAAAAGTATCCATGAGAGTCATGCCATGAGTAGAGCCATGGTACTCATATTTCAGATAATACTAAAATGTGACGGATAATCACATGATTCTTGTTTATATTTGTTGGTACTTGAAAGAGGTAGATGAAATGAATGTGTACTCAAGGGACGAGTGTGTAATAGAAAAAGGTGATAGATTAATTGATTCAACAATAGAATGGTCAAAGATGCAAGACATTGAGGGGTGCAGGTTGAGGTTTACCTTTAAGGGAAGATAAATGATAAGCACCTGATCCTATGCATGAGTAAAGATATAGGGTCCATGCCAATTAGGAGAATTTTTTCCTCGTTTTACTTTTCTTCTCTTTCTTTACAAGTTGATTTTCCTTCAGGACGAGGTCACCCACCTAAAAGGTTCATTCTTGGACATGTTTATCATACGCACCTTTGATACGATTTTGTTAGATTTAAAGGTGATCAAGAGCATTTAGACGACGTTCGTCTAATAACTGAAGTTGCACCAAATGGTCTTGGTTAAAATCATCATCAATGTTTCGTTCCTTTTAGAAACAGATAAGGGTTGGGGCTAGGAGGAATACCTGTAGAATGTCGAGATGGTGTGCGCGTACCGTAGAGAAAGATCAGGCTGACTGCGAAGAACTCCTTTTTGTCTTGGAAGGACTACCTGCAAATAAGAACACAAGACCACAAGATTTTGATTAGACAATAAATGAGGAAACTGCCTTGGGCCCAGGAAATATAAAACTTCCTTTCGAAGGTGGTCAGTTTCCCTGCTAATATGAATTAACACAAAAGACTGTAAGATATCAATTAAATTGCTTCGTTGAACTGGGTAGGGGAAAGGCTGGTTATTGGTTATAGTCAGTATAACCGATGCCGGTTACTGATAACCGATGGCGGTTACTGATGACCGATATCGGTAGAGTCTAGGATCTGAAGGTTAGTTGTTTTGTGGGGTGGTGGTGTTGTTTGGTAGTTGTGTTATTTGTAGGGCTGTATATAAGTAATATTAGGAAATAGGGTGATGAGAGGTAGATGAATGACAGTTAGATGCAATGACACGTTGGGTAGTGGATCCAAGAATGGATTTGTGAGGACTTATGATTCAAAAGGTCGAAGAAATGTTATTAAAGAGGACATGCAAGATGTAACTTACTGATTATTCGCGGAGATGCAGGTCCAAGAGCTCTGATGGCAAAGGCAGAACTGAGGTAGGATGGTCTGGCACACAGCAGATCAAATCAGCTGAGTATCACAGGGCTCTGGTATCCAGTTGCAGTCTGGGCTTGCTCTCCTTTGCTCTAACTCTCCTTGTCTCTTCACTTGTCTCTGCTCAGTCAAGTAAAGATCCAGGTTCTCTTGATCGCTCCTGATGCTCTTTCTTGATTCAAAGAATCCTTTTCTCTGATCCAAAAATGAAATTCCGATCCTTTGTTTTTGGTTTGGGGAGCGCATTTACAGGGAACCAATGGCGGTTACGTAACCGACGGCGGTCGAGTAGGAACCGGCATCGGTAAGGAAAAAGTAGGCTATTTTTAGTAAAATAGCCCACCTTCCCTGCTTTTCTCCCGAGAGATCAGTTGCGGGCTTGGTCAAGTGACTAGAAGGTCGGTTTTGGGTGCGAGAAAGGGGTCATTAGTTATGGGTGTAGGTGTAGACCAAGTTATAGGTCTTAATTAGGTTAGTTTAGGGTTAGGGCTAGGTCATGATGAGGTGGCAAAATGAGGTGGCAGGTGAGGTGATGTGGATTTATCAATTACAAGGTAATTAATAAATAATTGTGTAAGGTTTAGGTAATGAGGTTAGGTTGCGAAATGAGATGCGGGTCACAAGGGGTCGTAAGACACAAATTTGGTGTCTACATTAGCCCCTTATTGTCGTGTAGCTTGTTTTGTAAAGCTGCGCGGACAATAATATGAAGTGGTTTCCCTGTTAAGGGTATAGGTAATCCCCCTCAAATCTATCACAGATTGAGTGAACGGGAAATCAGGGATAGGGTTGATAAAGGGTAAATGTTGTAGAGGGGATGGTAAGGTGGTGGGGTAGGTCCAAGGAAGCAGACGCATGTTGAAATGCAATAGTACGACTAGGGTACATGATTTGACGAGCAAACCAGCAATGCATAGGCAAAGGTCGATAGTTTATCCAAACAAGGGTGATATAATCCTGGTATCCAAGGCATAGGAAGTAGCTCCAGGGTATATAACAGGTAAGGTACAGGAACGTTTAGGCATGTTCGGCAGTACCAAATGGTTGGTTTGGTTGAGATAAACGTCACGGTCTAGGTCTAGGCAAAGTTGGTCGACAGATCAAGTCAAGGACCCTAATCATGCTAAAACACGAACAGGTGAGCTCGATTGAACAAAAACTACAGGATGGGTGGATAAAATAAAATGGTGTTGATTGTGGGTATGGTATTGAAGTGATACGGCCGTGGGTCGGGCCAAGTTGTTAGGTTACAGCCTTGGGTCGGGCCGGATGGGTAGGGTGAGGCCTTGGGTCGGGCCAAGTGGTTGGGTGGCGGCTTTGGGTCGGGCCGGATGGGTAGGGTGAGGCCTTGGGTCGGGCCAAATGGGTAGGTTGAGGCCTTGGGTCGGGCCAAATGGGTAGGTTGAGGCCTTGGGTCGGGCCAAATGGGTAGGTTGAGGCCTTGGGTCGGGCCAAATGGGTAGGGTGAGGCCTTGGGTCGGGCCAAATGGGTAGGTTGAGGCCTTGGGTCGGGCCAAATAGGTGGGGCGAGGCCTTGGGTCGGGCCAAATGGGTAGGTTGAGGCCTTGGGCCTTGGGTCGGGCCAAATGGTAGGGTGAGGCCTTGGGTCGGGCCAAATAGGTAGGTTGAGGCCTTGGGTCGGGCCAAATGTTGGTTGGTTGAGGCCTTGGGTCGGGCCAAATGAAGGGCCCAGGTTGCGAGGCCTTGGGTCGGGCCAAATGGTTGATTAGAAGGGGTCAGGCCTATAGGCGTGAATGCGCTATCAAGGCCTTGGGTGGGCCAAAGGTGCGAGGTGTTGTGACGGCCATAATGGGTCGGGCGTTTGGTTCAGCAGCTCCAAACGCAGGTAATGGCAAGGTGTTGCGGAGGACTAGAGGCTGGAGTACCTCCATGCGAGAGGGCGTATTCATATGTTATAGGAGAGAATGGCATATCAGTGGGTGGTACTAATAGCCATGGTACCTTTGAGGACAGAGAGGCCTGACGAGAGGCGTCGACGATCACGATCATCACCTAGTTCGGGATGAGGCGTGAGGGTCTAAATAAATGTTAGCAAGGTATAAGAATAAATAAGAGTACCGACCTGCGTGTCGATGATAGAGAAGATGTATTTGTTTAACATCTAAATAAAATGAGATATGTATGTTGATTTGAGTTATAATAATAAGAATGTTTTCGTTTTGATTTTCGGTGTTTTGAAAAAGGATAAAGAGGAATGTGATTAAATAGAAATACACAAAAATATTTATATTTACCACACATGATAGGTTATGGTAGGGGATGGTCGAGCTAACCTTGGGAGACCCCATGTCTCCGAAGTGCTGCCTACATAGCCCATTGCACAAAGCAAGGAGGGGCCTCAGACCGATGTAGTTCTCCCTTAGGATCAGGGAGAGGCGAATTCAGGCAATTTGGTACGGTTTAGGCAATTGGTTGGTTGGTAAGAATATTGATATTAATATTGGTAAGGTAAGGTTGTTGGTGTCGGTAATGAATTGGTGATGTTGTAAAAGGTATAAGGGAAGCGAAAGTTAGCCTACCCAAGTAGAAGGGAACCATGTCCTGATTAAGATCAACACACAATCCTAGATGCGAGGCAAAGCGGAAAGAGTGCTCCGTAGGTGAAAAGAGCTAAACAAACCACACAACGTAGAACGAGCTTGAAGCCCTAGGTACCGTGCATAGACGAGAAGTCAATAGGTGAAAAGAGTTGTATGATCACAATATATCGGGTGTACGTTACGTCCCTTGAGTTGAAATAAATGGTGAGGTGAGGTGGATGATATAGCTGAGGTACAGAGAACTCATTACAAAGTGAGTGTTCTGACGAAAGAGAACCTACCCTAAATAGACAAGTCCATGACCCAAAAAGTTCTTTTGAATGAGGCTTTTATTTTACTGAATATAGACTGATCGATGCGGGAAGTCTACAAGGGATATTGATTGTATTATTCTTGAGGTCTTCACGAAGCTGATCAATGCGAGAAGCTTCTGATAAAGGCTGACTGTGTATAGCTGTCCTTCGAGGGAGCAGTCTATTTATAGTAGCAGATATGATTTTAGTGCATAGCTGTCCTTCGGGGGAGCAGTCTATATATAATAGCAGCAATAATTTGGCATATAGCTGTCCTTCGAGGGAACAGTCTATATATAATTTAGATAGCTAGATGTTCTTTTGGCATGAAGCATCTAGTTTGGTAGGAAGTTTGACTCAAGAAAATCCCATAAGAATACGGCTTATTTTAATACTTTGAAGTCATGGACTAGACTAAAAAGGGGAAGGCATCGTTTAGGTGAGGTGAGAATCAAACTATGTGAGCTTGATTTTTATTATGAGGTGTAGGAAACGAAGTGCATGTGGTGGTAAATGAGCTCAAGGGACGAGCGGCAGGTAGATAAGAAGTGATATAACACTAAATTCAACAGTAGAATGGTCGAAGATGCAAGGCATTAAGGGGTTCAGGCTCAGGTTTACCATTAAGCGAAGCTAAACGATAAGTGCCTGATCCATAGGTGTGAGTGATTATATAAGGCCCAATCCAATTGGGAGCAAATTTTCCACGTTTGCTCTTTTCTAGTTTGGTGACATGTTGATTCTCTTTGAGGACAAGATCACCAACCTTAAAGGTACGCTCATGAAGTCGCTTATCATAAGCACGTTTGATGCGTTTTTGATAGATTTGAAGGTGATCAAGAGCTGTAAGACGACGTTCGTCAAGAAGCTCCAATTGGGCTAACCGCTCTTGGCGGAAATCATCGTTGGTGAGAATATCCTGAAGAGATATTCTAAGGGAGGGTATTTGTATTTCGAGAGGCAAAACAGCCTCGGTACCGTATACCAAAGAAAAAGGTGTGGCATTAGTAGAGGTACGAATGCTAGTACGATAAGCCCAAAGGGCAAAGGGAATGTGATCGTGCCAATTTCTTCCGGATTCATTGACAACTTTCATGAGGATTTTGGTTAGGGTTTTATTAGAAGATTCAGCCTGACCATTGGCCTGTGGATAGTAAGGCGATGAGAAACTAAGTTTGATACCAAAGTTGTCACAAAGGTCTTGTAACAACTTGTTTTTAAAAGATTTACCATTATCTGTTATTAGGCGATGAGGAATACCAAAACGACAGATAATGTGGTGGTTAATGAATTCGACAATTTTTTCCTTTTTAGTTGGAAATGAGTGGAATAGCCTCCACCCATTTTGTGTAATATTCGGTGGCTGTGATTATCCATCGGTGACGTTGTGAAGAGGACGGGTGAATCTCACCAATAAGGTCTAAACCCCATTGTGAGAAAGGCCAAAGATCTCGTGCGACCTGTAGCGGATGGCTAGGAGTATGTTGAAGGTTAGCATGTTGTTGACACATAACACAACGCTTAACATATTCGTAGCAGTCGTTATTGAGAGTAGGCCAATAATAACCTAGGCGAAGGATTCGTTTAGCCACGGCAAGGCCACTAAAATGTCCACCACAAATACCGTCATGGACTTGTTGGATGGTATGGGTGACCTCCGCGCCGGTGAGACATCGAAGGAGGATGCCATCAAAGCCACGTTTATAAAGGAGTCCCCCCATAACTACATAATGAGAAACACGTTTAAGAAAAGCACGTTTACCAGTACTAGTAAGGTCAGGTGGGAGAACAGAGGTTGTAAGGTAGTCGTGAAATTGGTGATACCAAGTATCCTGCGAATTAGCAGACACAGTATTTATCATACAAACTACCGGGGTTGAATAGGATGGGGCAAAAAGTTGTTGGACCACGACGAATAATTCAGAGTCAGTTGATGAAGCTGGAATTTGCGAGGCTAAGCAAGCCATAGTATCCGCAAATTTGTTAGTGGAGCGGGGAATGGTTTGGATAGAATAGTGAGTAAATAAGGCTAGAAGTGAGTCCACGTAGTATTTGTACTTTTGAAGTTCCTCATTTTTACATTGGTAGATGCCCATAACTTGATTGACTACCAATTGAGAGTCGCCAAAAATATTGATAGATTTGATACCTAAGTGTATCGCAACTTGGAGACCCAGAACAAGGGCCTCGTATTCCGCTGTATTATTAGTGCAAGGGAAATCGAGTCGGAATGAAAGAGGCATAGGCTCGGCGTCAAGAGGAATGAGAACAACGCCGGCTCCTCCACCGCGTTGGCATTTAGATCCATCGAAGAAGAGGGTCATTGGATACGACTCTCCTTGAGTGAAAGAGTGGCGATGAGTTCGTCGGGGAATGTAAAATTGGTAAATTGTTCCCCAGGTAAAGGGGCTTCCGCAAGTTGGTCTGCGATGGTTTGTCCTTTGATTGATTTCTGGTGGACGAACTCAAGGTCGAGGTCGGCGAGGAGCATGAGCCATCGGGCGATGCGTTGGTTTAGATGAGGTTTGGCATACATGTAATGGATGGGGTCTGTGTTGGTGATGACGAAAGTTTTGTGATTCAGAAGGTGGTGTCGGAGCTTGGTAGCCACGAATGATAGGGCTAGGCACAACTTTTCTACATGTGTATACCTAGTCTCATAGTCCACCAAAGTACGACTTATATAATAAACGGCTTGTTCTCGATTTTCAGAGTCACGATGTGCAAGCATGGCCCCTACAGCGTGGTCAGTGGCGGAAAGGTAAAGGTAGAAAGGGCGGTCGTCTTGAGGTGGGATAAGCACGGGTGGCCGCAAGAGATAAGTTTTGAGAGCTTCAAAGGCTTGGTGGCACTCTTGGCTCCATTGAAACTTAATGTCCTTTTTAAGGAGGTGATGGAAAGGTTGACATCGATCCGAGAGTTGGGAGATGAAACGTCGGATAGATTGTAAGCTTACCTTGTAAACTACGCAATTGTTTGAGATTGGTTAGTGGGGGCATTTCTATGATAGCTTTGACTTTAGATGGATCGACCTCAATGCCACGCAAAGAGACGATAAAGCCAAGAAGTTTTCCCGAAAGAACACCAAAGACACATTTCTTTGGTTGAAGGCGGACAGAATATTGTAACAGGCGATCAAAAATAATGGTTAAAACATCGAGATGTTCACTGCGATGTTTAGACTTGCCAAGAAGATCGTCGACGTAATCTTCAAGGATAGTGTGCATAATGTCATGAAAAATGTAGGTCATAGCCCGCTGATAGGTGGCACCAGCATTCTTAAGGCCAAATGGCATTACACGGTAACAGAAGGTTCCCCAAGGAGTTATGAAGGCAGTTTTGTGTTGATCGGCAGGGGCAACCAAAATTTGGTTGTATCCTGAAAAGCCATCCATGAGAGAGAGCATCTCATGGCCTGCAGTGAGATCAACAAGTTGGTCAATGCTAGGTAGGGGGAAGTCATCCTTAGGGCAAGCGAGGTTAAGATCCCGGAAATCCGTGCATATCCGAAGTCCCCCCGTCGCTTTAGTGACAGGTACGATGTTAGAAATCCATTGAGGATAGTCAATAGGCAAGATGAAGGAAACAGAAAGGAGTCGTTGGAGCTCCTCTTTGACCAAGAGGGCAATGCGTGGATGCATTTTTCTCAATTTCTGTTTAATTGGCTTGGAATCGGGGTTTCAGTGTAATGTTATGGACAGCAATGTCAGGATCAATTCCTGGCATGTCAGCGTAGGACCAAGCGAAAGCTTGGTTGCGAGCACGGAGGAAAGTAGTAAAGGCGACTTGTTCTGATGCGTTAAGGGATTGTCCGATCTTCACAATGTGAGGATCCTCCTCCGTGTGGATGTTGATTTCTATAGTAGATTCGTTCAGCATGGTTTGGGTTTCAGATGGTAAGGCTCGTTGAATATAAGAATCATCCGCGCCAAGGTAAGTGAGGATGGAGTCGTCATCCTGACACTCAACAACATTAATCAAAGGCGAATCCTCTTCGATCATGTCTGGATACAGAAGGGGAAGAGAAGATGGGTCCTCATTATCGCGTTGATAAGTGAGAGGACCTATGAAGATAGCATTTATGAAAAAAAAAAAGTTAGGAGGGATAGATTCAGGGTCTATAGATTCTGTGGGTGATGATGGCAAAGTGGGTGATGATGGTTTGGTAGGGGTGACGTCGTCTTCTTCTAGAATACAGCTGACACGAGGTGTCTCCTGTGTAGGTGTTTCAGGAAAACCGAGACCACTGCGATCATTATGTTTGCGGGTGGTGATGGGGATGAGCGTATGTCGGCCTTGTTCATAAAGACCAAAACCAAAGCCTTTCCAAGCACAGCGAGTCAAGAAGGTGAGGGCGAAAGCGACGATTTGTCAAGGTATTGAAAATCGGATTGGAAGGGAACCACACCAAGAGGAGGTTCAGGGGTAATGGAGGATGCGTCAACACCCCCATACGTTAGGTTAGTGCGGCAATGGGGTGGTCCGTAAGAGATTACCTCCCCCACGCGACGGTCGTAGGTGGGATGTGCATGTAATTGTCCGTACTCCTGCGGGGTAGGGAAAGAACTAACGTTATATAGGCGGTACTCCCCCAGCGTAAGGCGTTGAAAAACATCTACTAAGGGGTCGGAGGTTGGGATGTTAGCTGCGGGAAGGGAAGTGGTTTTTGCGACGGTGGTTTCATCAGTTGAAGGCGTAGGCGCGGTTGAGGTGGATGGTTGAGGTACATTTGAAGAGGATGGTTGGGTTGAATGTATGGGTGTCTTGATTGGTATAAGCACATCGTTAGGGCGGTATAACATATTGCAGGTTTTAAAGGGGGGAGGATCAGCTTTTACGGTGTAGGACTTCCCCTCGTACTCAAATTTTATGCATCTATGTAATGTTGAGGGAACGCATCCCATGGCCCGGATCCAAGGACGACCCAGCAATATATTATATTGGAACTCTCCCTCAAGGACATAGAAGAGTTCGGGTAAAGTACGTGGTCCTACCCGAATGTTGAGGATCACGGTGCCTAAGGTAGAGGTAATAGCGTCATTGAATGACCGCAACATGATGGGGTTGGCACACATGTAGCTAGAAGGGATATTCATTTGTTGAAAAGCTTTTGAAGAGATGATGTTTAGGCTAGCACCCCCGTCAATCATAACACGACGTACACGAATGTCCCGGACGTAAGCTGAGATGAACAGGGCAGGGTCAGGATCTTCTGTACCAAAATCGACAATTTCATCTTCAGAGAAACTGACTGCAGCAGCTTGTGGTACAGAGACAGAAGTGGTTGGGGCGGTGGGTTGTTTGGTGAGAGAGGCAACGTGATTGGGTGTTAGAATGGAGGCAACGGGCAGGGTTTCATTAGGTAAGACCTCGATCCCTTGAAGAATTTCAACGAGAGCTTGTCGATGAGATTCAGAAGTCTGAATGAGATCATATAGTGTCATTTTTACGGGTGATTGGTGAAGCTGTTTAATCATGGCTCGATGGGCGGCTCCATTAGAGACGGGGTAAGCAGGTCCACGAATAACCACTTTGGGTGGTGGTGCAATCGGGATGTTGGACGGAGAAGGAGAGGACGCAGGTGTGCTTTCTTTTGCTTTCCCATTGTTTTTCTGCCCTCGAGTAGCAACACTAATCATATTAATCTCGTAGACCTGAGATGAGGAAGATGGTTGGGATAACTCATGGTCTTCAAGAGGTGGGGTTGTAATAATGATAGATCTTGGTGAGGCGGGGACAGATGGTATAGGAGAGGGAATTGAAGCTAAAGGTCTCTCCCTTCGTAAGTTGTCTTTCTTAACCTTTCTATCTGGGAGAGGTGACTGACGAAGGATGGTTTTTAAAGCTTTGCATCCCTCCACATCATGTCCTGGTGTGCGGTGATAAGCACAGATCTTAGACTCATCATAACCTATAGGTCGGGGTTTAGACGGGTCATAAGGTCTAAGTGGGGGTAGGGAAATGGTCGCATTCTCTACCAACATAGCAAGGATTTTGGCGTAAGATCCTTTGAGTGGGTCAAAATCAGAAGAGGATGAGGGTATTGATTGCGCGGGTTTTGGTAATGTTTGGGCGTGGTTAGTTCGTACGGGTGGTGGTTTAACCGAGGGGTGTTGATACGTGGTTTTTCACTAAACGTGGTTTCTTTGGCGCAGAAGCTATGTTAGATGATGAGGCCACAGATGATGTGGTATCAGAAAACAACCACGAGGAAATAGGAGTGACCGAAAATAAATCTTTTGATGATGGAATTTGTTTAGGGTTGATAGGTGGACAGGATACGCGGAGTGATAATGTTGATATACCCTTGGAATCCCTATATGGGTACGGAAGGCGTAGATTGTTTTGAAGAAAACGCAGGAGGTATGATATATTGATGTAAGGTAGAGGGATGGGGTCCCAATATGGAAGGTAGGTATGACGACGATGGTTTTGATTGTGATAGGGGCACGGATTGAGTTTATCTCCTAAGTGGCGGGGCGGATTTATTTTTGGATAGACCGAGTCACTTAGGCGGGTGTCGTTAGATTCGGCATGGGTAAGGTCCCAAGCGTAGGGGAAGATTTGGCTAAGTTAATAGAAGTGGACGAGGCAGTTGGTAGAGGTGAGGGGGTGAAGGTGAGAACATGGGCATTTTAAGCTTCTGTAAACTCTTCAGGTATATGGTGGAGGTCTCAAGATCAGTCATTTGTATTTGAGTAGAATATGGCGTACTCAAACGTTCCCATAGGGCCTGTCTATCTTCTGTGGAATGACAGTCTCCACGTGTGATTGTGTAACTTTTGTACGTAAGAAAGGTGGGTTGTAATTCCGGTCCACTGTGGGCGTGACACAGGAGGTAGATGAGGCACTGTATCAATAGATGTTAAGAGGTCAACCGGTCATTGAAAAGATTTAGGCAATGAGGGACTAATAGGTAGGAGGGCGTGTTTGAGGGGATCTGTCATGTTTAAAGAATGTGGTGATGTCAGTGTAAGAGATTTCTCGTCTAAGGATGTCAAAAGGAGTGGCGTACCTTCCTCTTGTGCAGCAAGAGGGGTAGAAGGGGAAATCTGGG
>JAHRHJ020003243.1:600000-771262 GCA_019776745.2 Taxus chinensis
AATGGTGAGATTTTTATTTTTGACATATTTGTACTTTCTTACAGTTTTTCTATAGCTATTGTCCACTTCTAATGGTGCTTTCTGAAATTATCCTTTGACATAGTTGTGGCACCATTTCACATGAAAGATGTTTCCATCTAAGGGAATCAAGTTTTCTTGGGTTATTATACCTAAGTAAGTTCAACCATATATTTGATGCTCATTTGGGTTATCTGTATTTGAAAAGTAAATCTATTTATTTCACATGCCTTTTTATTATTAGAAACATCTATGTATTGGGATTTTTTATCTGAAAAACCTATGAGAAGGTATTAATTATTTTTCTGCAAAACTCCATTGGAATCTATATGGCTTTGAGGAATATTAACTTCATCATAAGTTTTGAATCTTGTAGGAATTCTTCAAATTGAATTGCCAATGAAATTGTGTTGCAAAATGATTCATTTGTTTTTATTCAAAAAAATTATCTCTACTGAAATTTTATTTAATGATAGCTTTCTGTATTTGGAACACATGGATTTGGCCTCGATTTAATTGAAATCTACACCCTGTTACTAATTGTAGACAATTTATTAAGTGATTAGCCATGATTCACTACATAATAGCTTCATTTAATTCTGTTTGATGCAATAATTAAATTTCTGCTCTGTAATTACAAACTTGAAGGATTTGTTGTTCATGAAATCTTGAGTAATTCAAATGGAGTTGATATTTCTTAGCATGTTGACGATCTTGAGATCTTAGTCAATGAATTCCCCTGATATTTTTTGTTATTTAAGGGTTTCATGATTTGCACTTTGTTAAACAATTGGATGTTTGTTAGTTTTATGGATAACCACCTGTAGTCACTTTCATTTTAATGCTCTTAAATGTATTGATTCTGAGCTCTTTTCACAAAAACAGACTTGTATTTCTAATAGAATAGTATTGGTAAGCCTAACGAAAAATATTCTTGCCATGAGTATTTTCTCTTGAAAAGTTGTGAATGATTGATTTTCAATCTTCTGGGTGATTTAGAAATTCAATTTCTTCCTGAAAATTTAAACTTGCTATATTTATGTTCAATGACTATATTCATGTTCCTAAACTAGACTTTGTACTCTTTGACCCTTTATCCTTTGATGAATAGCTGACCAATATATTGAAACTTCTTCTCTACTTGGCTATGTGTTCATGATATGAAGCAAAGTTTGTTTATCCATTTGAATTGACTAACTTGAGGATGAGAAATATTTCTGGTAGAGTTGAACCCAATCTTATCTAATACTTATAACATTTAATCTTGTATACTTCCTTATTCCTGCACAATATAGTTCCTCAAACCTATGTTCATTATGGAAACATGTAGAAGTCTTAATGTAATATTGGAATACTAACTGTAGGAATTCTAAATCTTGAGTTTCATATCCTTAATGCATACTGGTTGTGAACTCTATAATCTACTTGTTGAGTGACTGAATTTGATGAACCCATACTTCAAAAATTTGTATCACTTTTCATGAAAATATTGTATAAACTTGAAATGTGCTTGTATTTGCATGATAATCTTATTGAGTTATAGTATCATATTTGAAATTCCCATATGTTTTTCATACTTATAAGCCATTCCACATAATTTATACTCTTCATTTTTGCAAGTTATATTAACTATAACCTCTTGATATGTTCTACTCCTTCACTTAGTTACACCTAGAAGTATTTGATAAAACATGTTTACCTAAGAATGGCTATACTTAGAACTTTTCAAAATTATGATGTATCTGTATCCTTCTCTATGCAGCCTGTACTATTTCAGTCCATGATTTGATGTTCATTTGATGTATGGCAAATGTTTTGGGTACATGATCTTCGAAAATTTTTTACAAGCTACATGTTTTTGGATAAAACTTCGATAATCTGTTTCCTTGAATAGCTACCAACATAGATTGAAAGTTGACCCTTTTGGATCTTGGATGTCTAACCATAAGTTGAACTATGCTTTAGCTGGGGAAAGTGTAGATTTGTTCATTTTGTAACATTGTCTAGTTGCAGGTATGTGTGATGGAAAGTAACTTTTTTGAAATCTTGATGCTTTGAGATGTATTAAGAATGTTTTAGAATTTTAAAACAATTGTGATACTTGAAAATCTATTGTTCTCATGAAGTGATATCCATTCATTATTATGCACCTTGTGACTTATTCTGATATTTGATATAATAGCTTCAATATTGACAATGCATTTCTAAAATATGAGGAATTCTATCGTATGTTTCTATTGGATGCAACCTTAATTACAAAATACTGTGTAACTGTTCTTGGAAGCTCATCTTGTCTATTTGAAAAGATACACATGTAGTTGAATTTTTAAAATATTTGTAGCTCACAAACTCCTGAAAATACGTATTTATTCTAAAAGATATGTTGTTGCTATATTTATAATTGAATCTTTAATATATCTTTATCTCATATCCTGAAGCTTGGATAACCTCTTATTTTGAATGAATTCAACTATGTATGGTAACATGCAATTCCTTGATCATCTAGTAGAGAATGTAGTAATGTTATTTTATGATGAGATCATACTTGACACTCCATTTTTTATAGTTTTAATTATATGCATCTTAACCATTTCCAAAAAATACAATATTAGTTTCTCACAACTTGTGTGAGAAAATGCTACGATGCATGTTCTTATTCCATCATGAATAAATGAGTGTATTTCCATGTAATGAGATGTATATATTTCATTTAGTTTACTTTCTTCATTTGTATTGATAATAAATAAAATTGTACAACTTAAGACCACTCATAAATAATTCACTTTATCATGGAAATATAATTAAAATCAAATGCTCAAACTTTTAATGTTCAAAGAAGTGTTTGAAAATTAATTCCACACCCTGTCTGCAGCTTCAACTTGTTTTAGGATGCAGATACATGATGTAAATCCTAAAATTGATTTGGGTCTATGCAATCAAGTCATTTTTTTGTCTGATGTTGCACAATTTTGACAAGAGCTTCAAGATGGAATGGTTGTATCTTTAAGGAATGGCAGATCTTGTAGCTATAAAAAAATATCAATCATGTTTTAAGTTCATAATTGACTCCCAACTTGTTGCAAATAGTTCAAAAACAATTAAAATGTTTCTGTCTATGTTCTGACATGGTTTCAAGAGCTTACCATTATCACAAATTATGAAAGATAAGTAAAAACACCAATAACAGACAACAAAAGAATAGGAAGATATGGGAAAATAAGGTGCAAAATGTCAATAGTTATTTCAGTTGATCCTAACCTAGACAATATAAAACCCTAAGGGTTAGTCATGAAATTCCTATTGGATGGAGAGATGGAGAAATTTTTGAGCTAATATGATGACTAAAGATGATTTAAAGTGGTTTCCTTTAGGTGTGAACAAATATTGGAGTCATTCTCTAATGGGAATTTCAAGTTATGATGTTTTGTGTGAAATAGGGTCAAGACGAAGGTCATTTCTAGCTCAAATTGCACCTTCTGATGCTCACCCTAAATTGTGTTCTTTTCATGGTCCCATGTGGATTTAAAGTATGTTTCTAAATTGATTCTAGAAGGTTTAAAAAAAAAAATGAGGTCATTTCATTGTCATGTTTTTATGTACAAATGTTAAGAAGGTAAACAACTTTTTTATGTACTTGAAACCCTAGCTAAAAATTAGTAGGAGAGAAAATGATCATAAATACATATAATCTATTGATAGTGCATGAATTATGATTTTATGATGTAGAGGACTCCTTTGGGATTCTATAAATGTATGGTATTTCTTGTGTGGTGATGAGTGGGGATCATTCAAATAATCCTTTTTCTGAATAAGTTTAGTTTGGGACAAGTTTTTTCCAAATGATTTATAGACTAAATGTAAATCATTTTGATTATGTTAGTTTTTTATTGATGCACATGGTGGTTTTATGTCATAGTGATTCTGGTAAAAGGTCAAGTGTGCTTTATTTGTGTTGATTAGTCAAAGGGCAGTTTTGGGGTAGTTTTTACGAAGTTTGCATAGATGGGCTTGGTTGAAGGATTTTCATTTAGAGTTGGAAGGATTTCCAATATGTATTGGAAATATTGAGAGGTTTTTCTAGTGTTATAATTTTTGGTCTTGTTATGAGTTGATTGATTTGATGTGGTTTCCAGGTCAGTTTGTGGAGATGAAGTTTTCTTGAGTTTCAGGATAAGACTAATTTTGCTGAAATATTGAGTTGATTGGAGCATAAGATGAATGAGTTTGATTCTTTCTACCACTTGGAAAGTGAATAGGTATGAAAATTGTTCCTATTTAATTCATTTATAGGTATTGAAAAATGATAAATGGTGAAAACTAGTTGAGTTTGAAAAAACATTTTTTTGGGCAGCTTATTTTGGTGAAGAGGAAAGTAGTTATGGTTTGAACCAGTGGATGATTTATGAGGTATAACTTGCATTTATGTTCTCTACAGGTCCTGGGAATTCCATAGAGACATCACATGACATCACATGCCATATTTAAGGTATTTTGGAGTGTGTTTTATGTCCAAAGGCAAACTTAGGGTGTTGGAAATAACTGTTTTGAGAAGGATAGAAGTAGGATGACCTAGTGGGCCCATTTAATGAAATATTTTATTGGTCCAAGGTAATATACAAACATGATTGATTTTGATATGTCATACTACTCATGTATGGTGAATTAAGGGTATTTTAAAATCATGGTTTTAGTATGAGTGGATTTTTCTCATCTTAGTGATTGCACTTTGTTTTTGAATATATAATGCCTGAAATTATTTACTACTTTGACTAGTGTGGAATCTTGTTTATCCATCATGGAGTAATTAATTTGTTCATATTTCAATTAGTACTTGTTATCCAAAATGTGCCCCAGCTCATTTTTAGTGGCTAACTCCTTGTGTTCTTGCCTCTCTTGTGCCTCAGTCCACATTTTTTGATTTTAAGGCACTCAAGGCTTTCTAGAAATGACACCATTGGATAGACCTCTTTCTTGGCTTTCTAGAAAGGTAAAGATTTCCTCCTAACTCCACGTATTTTTCAAGTTATGGCTTGGCAGAGTTTTTGTGGGAAATTTTCCCTTGGAGCTGCCACGTGTCCAAGGGGAAAAAAACACCAAGCGACCCGAAGGAAAAAATGGTCAGGAAGGGTCTCGCGCCCAATCAGAATGTGCCATGTGGCACCTGGAGTGGTGGAGTGCAGGGGTTTTTTGAAAAATTTTCCAAATGCAAAAAAGAGGTAAAATTCGAATTTTTTTCCCACTGATCCGATTTTGGGCCTGTTTTTGCCCTAAATCTTCAAATGGCCATAACTTTCAATCCAAAGCTCGGATTTTCATGTTCTTTATATCAATGGAAAGATGGTAAAAATTATCTACATGATTCCATGGCAAATTTCTGAATTTTGGTTCAGTTTGAAGAGAGAAAATTCAAAAAATGGTTCTGGTACATGCACCCATGGCCAGAACCGACGTTTCAACAACCAAATTTAATACAGAATGGGTCTTATTCTTCTCCAATATGGTAAAAAATGATAGGGTATGGGTTTGTAAGGACCTCCATGCTATTTTTAATGCATTTTGCCATCAATGAGGAATGGGCTCCCACGTGTTTTCACGTTTTCTCTTTCCTGGGCTCGACCCATGCACTATAAAAGCCAGATTTGGCTCATTTCTTCAAAGGGTTGAACACCTTTTTGGCACATGCAAACTTCTGTCTTTCACCTCCAAGCAAGTGATAGTTGTAAGAATCAGACCTTTTCATAGTTTGTAATAGGTTTTACTACCTCTTTGATGGTAGAATGCAAGAGATTTGTAAATGTTGAAATTGACGGTGCAAACTCTGTGAATGCTTTCAGTCCTCTGTTTGTATTGTTTTACTTCATTTTAAGACCTCTAATTACAGTCTATCAGCTTGTGCATGATGTTTTCCCTTGTTACAATTTCATGAATTTGTGTCTATTTACATGGCAACAAGAATGTGCTCACCACTCCTTTTGGTGTCATCACCATCTTATCAGTTTAGTTTCAATTTTTGCATTTCTTATCCCTGTCCTCCTTACAAATCTAGGGTAGAATTAGGATTAGAACCTCTGCTAGTTGTGCAAAATAATAGATCTAAATTAGAGGAGTTTGAGGAACCAGCCTCTATTCTAGAGATTCCTCTCTCATTTTTCACAAGTCCCACACTTGGAGAGAGGTTTCCATGTTGTGCAATCACACTGGATGCTCTAAAACATCAATTTAGAAACCTTAATTTACATCTAGGGGTGCTGCTGATTTCCAACAACAGTTTTGGCACCCCCGGTGGGATCCTTAGAGGTCTCATTTTCATTGCAGCAAAGTTGATGTGCATCTGCTGTAATTTTCTTGCTTCAAAAGAGCTATAAGTTACACATCTGGAGACTCCAAGGAAGAAGAATCATGCTGGTTTTAGCAGTGCAGACCTGAAAACTCATGAGAAGAATCACTACAAGGTCAAGAGCTGGAGAAGAAGAGGTGCTGTTTGAATATCTGGAGTTATCTCCAAGAGTAAGGAAAAGTGGGAGGAGAATCCAAAGGTCTCCATCTCCACCAAACAGAACTCTCTCAACTCCTCCACCTGGTAGGCCTTTCATTCAATCAACAAGGGTTCTAAGGCCAATTAGAATGGCACAAAACAACCCCTATGTCAATTTCACTGGTAGCAGCCCACTTGCTCTCAATGCACAACATCCAATTCCAATTGTAGCCTTGAAGAACATTCCATACTTCACTGGAGAGAATCAGACTACTCCAGGTGATCATGTTAAAGACATTGCCAATCTTTGTGTAATTCATGAAATCAATGAGATGCAAGTGGCTGTCAAATTGCTGGCATCTTCATTCAAGGGGAAAGTATTGTAATAGTTTAGGAGCCTTGGCCTCAGGTTCTATTCACAAATTGGAACCAGCTATGTATAGCACTTCATGAGCAATTTGGAGAGAAGGGAGACAACTTGTCTCTTTTAGAGCAGCTGACAACCATCAAGAGAGCTCCCAATGAGCAGCTGACTGATTTCAACTTCAGATTTCAAAGGACTTGGGAGAGAATTCCAGTGGCAGTCAGGCCAACAGCGGAAGGTGCTTTTCTCTACTACCTCAAAGCTCTAAATTCTGATATTTCTATGTTGATTCAGTCCATGGGAGGCATAACTATCCCTATGGCTTATAACATTGCCATTAGGGCTGAAAATTGTTTGATCCAAGCTGGCAAACTAGCCCCTAGACCTCCCATGCCATTGTTTCCAAGTTTAGAGAGCCCAAACACTAATCAAGCACCTAATTTGGCTCCTTCTCCCACTCCTAGAAATCAGAGTTCAAATGAATCTTCTACTTCATCTCCAAGTGCCCCAAATGAGCTTCAAGAAGTCATGAAGCAATTGCAAAATTTAGGCAATGAGCTGGTTACTCTCAAGAGGCAACAAGCCCAAGGTTTTAGACCTTCTTATCAGCCCCAAGATCAGCCTAACAGGCAGCCATACCAACCACAAAGACCTCCTAATCCAGCTGCAAATATAAATCAAACAAGGCCTCCTGCCAATAGACCATTTCAGCCCTATAATCCAAATGCCATATCTACCTCTAAGGCATTGGTGCCAACACAAAACAACATTGCTCAGGAGTATGATTGGTGTTTTCCATGCAATGAACCTCATAACCAATCTATGTGCTTTCAATGGTGCTTTGAATCAAGCATTAATGGTGACAACTACTGGTGTGGAGGGTGAGGGCAGTCAAAGAAACAACTAACAACAAGAAACATTCCAACAGCAATCAGCCCCAAATGACACCACATTGGTAAACTGGCAAGCAGAAGATTTTTGTGGCATGAATCAAGCAGTTTCTCAAGGTGTTGCAGCCAACACAAGGTCAAAAAGAAGGAATTTGGGTGAAGAGAAGCCATTAGCTCCAACCAATCTCCAACCTTTTATGGCTCCACAAATGGTTGGCAAGCAAAATCCAATTTCAAATGCACAAGGGCAGCCAAGAACAGCTCCTAGACCAACTCAAATACTAGTTGTTGCTGCCCACATGTAAGGAGTGAATGTGCAAACCAAGGGACAACAAAGAGATCCTCCATCACCATTCAGTATCATTGATCAGATGAAGAAGACAAATGTAAATATATCAATGTGGGAATCCCTATCTATCCCAGGCCAAAGAGATTTGCTACAAGCTGCCATGAAGGACTAGCCAACTTCGAATCAGCAAGTTCAGATGCAAGAGAAAGTGCTCACAAATGCTGCCCAGCCTAAAGGGAATCATGGAGGACAGCAAGGTAAAATGTTGAAGCCCCCTCCTTTCTATGTTTCATTAATCATTGGAAATCAGTTAGTGCACAATTGCATGATAGATTCTGGGGCAAGTAGCTCAGTGATGCCTAAACAAATAGCTGATCAGCTAGGGCTCCAGTATGAAACCATATCCAAAGGGGTAGTGCAGCTGGATGGGACATGCAGTAACAACGGTTGGAGTGATTAGAAACTTGAGTCTTACCTTGCATGCATGTCCAAATGTTGTTGTTTTACAAGATGTATCAGTTATAGACCTTCCACCACTCTTTGCCCTATGCTTGTCAAGGGACTTCACAGCCAAGATTGGAGGATATTTGTCTGCTGATTGGTCACACATGCTATTCAGAACGAGGTATGGAACCAAAGCTACAATCAGGTCTGAACCTATTGTAAACTTCCACATTGAGCCCTACACTCCAAGTTAGATCAATGCCAATTGTTCAGCATTTGATCAAGAAGATCACCCAAGCACTGATGAAGCTGACACCAAGGTTGGAAGCATCCCGGATCTAACTCTTGATGAATGGGAAAACAAGGTACATGCTTTTGATCCTTATCAAGAAGTAGAAGAATCTGAGCTAGGAGTCTATTGCATACATGAAGAAGATCAGCCCATCCCTAGCATCACCAAGCCAAACTATAAGGATGACAATGAGGTATGACAGCTATTTTTTGATGGATCAAGGAGTAGACAAGGTGCAGGAGGTGGAGCCATGCTTGTTTCACCTCAAGGAGTAAAGTACTATTCAGCTTTTAGATTTCAGTTTGCATGCTCCAATAACACTGCTGAATATGAAGCCTTGGTGCAAGGGATGCATTGGGCAATAAAGAGAGGAATGAAGAACTTGCAAGTCTTTGGTGACAGTGAATTGATTGTAAATCAGGTCAAGGGACAGCATGCTGTCAAGAATGATCTACTCAAGTGCTACAAGAACAGGGTATGGGACCTCATGGAAGATTTTGAGGGTTTTGGCATCAAATCCATTCCTAGGAAAGAGAACCAAGTTGCTGACAGGCTTGCAGCAGTAGGGGCAGCCTTTGACATTGTGGAAAGCATTCAACAAGACAAGGTACAACCAAACATCCACGTGATTGTGAGGCCTTCAGTGCCGGATAACAATGTAAGTTGGCAAGTGTTTGAGAATGACCAGCAAATCATCCATTTCTTGCAAGAAGAAGCTGAGTTCTCAGCTAAGAATCAAGAAAAATTGGAACAGCAGTATGGTGACCAAGTGGTACAGCTGAGAACTAACAAGCTGCCCAAGGGACTTATCACTTTGGAGTCCATTTTTAATCCCAATGATCAGTTTAGGAAGGAGAAAGCAAACATTCAGGTCAAGAGAGAGGATTCAGTATCCATCTTGGTGGAAGAGAACAAACCATTGCAAATTGGAAAGATGACAACTGAACAAGAAAGGTATGAGTTCATGCAGCTGTGTCAAGAGTTCCCTGATGTGTTTGCTTGGAGCTATGAAGACTTGAAAGGTTTCAATCCCAACTTAGCTCAGCATACCATTGAATTGGATCCAAATACTAAGCCTGTCAGGTAGAAACAAAGACCAGTCAATCCACACATGGAGCCTCTCATGAGGAAAGAATTGAACAAGCTGATTGAGTCAAGGATCATATTCCCAATCAAGCATTCTAGTTGGGTTGCCAACTTGGTTCCAGTCAGAAAGAAGAGTGGAGAGATCAGATTGTGTGTTGACTTCAGAGACTTGAATAGAGCATCTCTCAAGGACCATTACCCACTCCCTTCCATGGAGAAAATCTTGCAAGTTGTGGCTGGCTCCGAGAGGTTTTCACTACTTGATGGCTACTCAGGCTACAATCAGATTATGGTGAAGGAAGAAGACCAGTTCAAGACAGCCTTCACAACCAAATGGGGAACTTATGCATACAGGAAAATGCCATTTGGGCTATCAACACTGGTGCTACCTTCCAAAGAGCAATGGACATGGCGTTCAAAGGTTTGATTAACAACATGGTGCTGATATACCTTGATGATATCACTGTTTTTTCGAAAAATGCAGCAGACCACCTCTCTCATTTGAGAAAAGTCTTCACGAGGTGCAGGAGATTTGGAGTGTCTTTGAATCCTAAGAAGTGTATCTTTCTTGCACATGAAGGAAAGCTCCTTGGCCATATTGTCTCCAAAGAAGGATTAGCAATTGATCCAGAGAGGGTTGAAGCCATAAGAGCACTACCATTGCCAAGCCACAAGAAAGCCCTTCAGAGTTTCTTGGGGAGGATAAACTTTGTTCGGAGGTTTGTCCCAGATTTTACAGCCCTTGTCAAACCTATCACCAAAATGTTAAAGAAAAGCATGGCTTTCAAGTGGACAGCAGAAGGCAAGGAGAGTTTTGAAGCAATCAAAGAAGCCATCTCTCAAGCACCAACCCTCATCAACCCGGACTTCTCCAAGGATTTCATCCTCTATGCATTTGGAGGTAATGATACTATTTCTGCCATTTTGGTACAGCAGAACAAGGACAACGATGAGCAGCCAATTGCTTTCTTTAGCCAGAGCCTAGATGACTATGAGGTGAGGTATTCTTTTATTGAGAAGCATGTACTTGCAGTAATCAGAAGCTTGAAGAAATTCAAGCATTTAGTCTCAAACAACAAGGTCCAGTTGCTGGTCTCTCATGCTGGGGTTAAAGACTTCCTCCTCAACAAAGATTTGAATGAGAAAAGGGAAGGTTGGATCACTCATGTCATGGAGTATGACATTGAGATCAAGGTCACCAAGCTGGTAAGAGGAAAAGGATTGTGTGAGCAAGCTGATTTTGGGGAAGCAAAAAGAAGTATGCAATGAAGAAGAGGCTGTTTTGACAGTTCAAGACAGCCATGAGCCAAGTGGCACTCAAGAAGAAAATAATGTTGTCCCCACTCCTTGCTGGACCCAAGGTATAATGCACTTCCTAAGCACAGGCCTATGCCCTCCAGAGATGAACAAGACCCAAAGAAGATACTTCAGATTGCAGGCTGTCCCATATGCCATTGTTGATGGAGTTTTGTTCAAGAAAGATGTGAATGGAGTGCTGCTGAGATGCATTAGCACAAATAAAATTCATAGGGTGTTGGAAGAGTTCCATGGTGGACCAGCTGGTGGTCATTTTGCACTGAGAGTGACAGCTCTAAAAATTATGAAGGCTAGTTATTATTGGCCCAAGATTTTCAGTGATTGCTTTGCATGGATCAAGAGGTGTAAGAATTGTGCATTCTTCACAGGAAAAGAGAGACTTTCTGCCCTTCCATTGCATCCAATCTCAGTTGACCAGCCATTCATGCAATGGGGTTTGGACTTCATTGGAGTCATTAATCCCAATTCAAGCCAAGGGCACAAATGGATTTTGACAGCCACAGACTACTTCACCAAGTGGACTGAAGCAGTAGCGCTCAAAGAGGCAAATGAGTCTAGCATCTTAGACTTCTATGAGGGCATAGTAACCAGATTTGGCATACCTACTACAATAATCTCAGATAATGCATTGGCATTCATTGGATCCAAGGTGACTGAGTGGGCTGTCAAGAACGGGATCTACCTAAGTACTTCATCAAACTATTACCCTCAAGGTAATGGCCAGGATGAGTCTACAAACAAGAACTTGTTGAGGATCATTAGGAGAACTCTTGATGAGAATCAGAGGTCTTGGCATACCAAACTGAAATCAGCCTTATGGGCTGATAGGATAACTCCCAAGAGATCCACAGGTAACTCTCCATTTAGGCTTGTCTATGGAAGAGAAGCAATCTTGCCCATGTCTCTTGAGTTGCCAACATTGGAACTCATGAAACAGTTGGAGCTGTTGGAATTTGAGCCCATGGAGGTGAGATATGCAGAGTTGATGGAGCTTCAAGAGATCAGAGATCAGGCATCCCAAGCAATGGAGAAGGATCAAGCTTTGATCAAGAAGACCTTTGACAGGAAGGCCAAGAGTAGATCTTTCTAGGTTGGAGATCTAGTGTTAAAATAAGATGCAGATAGAGAAAAACCAGAGAAGGCATTCAAAATTTGATGCCATTTGGAGTGGCCCATACATGGTCACAAAGTGCAAGAACAACAATGCTTTCCAATTGTCTTCATTGGATGGTGAAGAACTGCAGATTCCAGTCAATGGAATCTATCTCAAGCATTGCTTCTAAAGGGAAATTCTCCACCTTGTAAATATTAGCTTAGGTTTCCATTCCTTCAAGTTCTTGTGCTCATTGTTTTTTTGTAGGTTAGTTTTACTTTCCCTAAGTGTTTTGGCACAGCTTGCTGTCCCTGGAGATGTTTTGCAGTCCTTACTTCCATCAGGTGATATTCCATCTTCCTCCTTGCAACATTCTAAGTCAGTTGGGGTTCCAAACAAAAAATTTGATGACTCCATGCCCAATGGACTACTTCAGGCAACTGGTATTTTCATCTAGCAGGTAGATGACCCCTTTGAGTCGCCAAAATTGTTATCCAAAATGTGCCCCTACTCATTTTTATGGCTAACTCCTTGTGTTCTTGCCTCTCTTGTGCCTCAGTCTCCATTTTTTTAGGTACTCAAATCTTTCTGGAAATGGCACCATTGGATAGAGCTCTCTCTCAGCTTTCCAGAAACGTAAAGTTTTCCTCCTAACTCCTCATATTTTTCAAGTTATGGCTCGGCGGAGTTCTTGTGGGAAATTTTCCCCTAGGAAGTTGCCCGTAGCCAATGGCGGAGGAGCTGCCACGAAATTTTGTGCCTGCAGGCCTGCTGAGCCAATCAAGATGTGACACATGTCAGTAGGGGAGGCGAAGTGAAAATTTTTGCTAAGTGTTTTGCGCAGGAAATTTTTTTAATTTTGGCTCGAGCCAATAAAGTGGTGCCACGTGTCCAAGTGGCAAAAAAAATTTCTAAGCAAGGGCCCGTAAGAAAAATTTCAAGGATGAGCCCGTGGCCAATCACATCATGCCACGTGGCATCTAAGTGGTGGAGTGCGGGGATTTTTGAAAAATTTTCCAAATGCAAAAAAGAGGTAAAATTCGAAATTTTTTCCCGCCGATCCGTTTTGGGCCTGTTTTTGCCCTAAATCTTCAAACGGCCATAACTTTCGATCCAAAGCTCATATTTTCACGTTCTTTATATCAATGGAAAGCTGGTGAAATTATCTACAAGATTCCATGGTCAATTTTGAATTTTGGTTCAGTTTGGAGGGAGAAAATAAAAAAATGCTTCTGGTATGCGCCCATGGACAGAACTGACGTTTCAACAACCAATTTTAATGCAAAATGGGTCGCATTCTTCTCCAGCATGGTCAAAAATGTCAGGGGATGGGTCTATCAGGTCACCCATGCTGTTTTTAATGCATTTTGGTCAATGAGGAATGGCTCCCACGTTTTTTCATGTTTTCTCTCTCCTGGGTTCGACCCATGCACTGTAAAAGCCAGATTTGGCTCATTTTTCAAAGGGGAACACTTTTTTTTGCACAAACAAGCTTCTGTTTTCACTTTCAACAAGTGATTTTGGCAAGTATCAGACCTTCCAGGGATTGTAACAGGTTTTTTTGCCTCTTTGGTGTTGGAATACAAGGATTTTGATGTTGAAAATCACAATGCAGGCTCTGTGAATGCTTTCAGTCCTTTGTATGTGTTGTTTGCTTCATTTCAAACCCTTGTTTATAGCTTATCAACCTGTGCATGATGTTTTATGTTGCAATTTCTGATTTGTGTCAATTTGCATGAGCAAGAAGTGCTCACCACTCCTTTGGTGTATCACCCTTATCAGTTTAGTTTTAATTTTTGCATTTCTTATCCCTATCTCCTTGCAAATTAAGATAAAATTAGGATATGAACCTCTGTAGTTGTGCAAATAATAGATCTAATCAGAGGATTTTGAGGAACCAGCCTCTAATCTGGAGATTCCTCTCTCATCTTGTATGTCCCACACTTGGAGAGAGGTTTCAATGTTGTGCAATCAGACTGGATGCCCTAAACATTAACTTAGAACCTTGATTTGCATCCAGGGGTCCTGCTGATTTCCAACAACAATAACCTATCTTTAATTTGAATCAAGGAGATCCTAAGAGTGATGTTTTGGGTGTTATTTTGTACTAGTTGAGTGTGTGTGAAATGTGTGACCTAGGTAAGAGTTTTTTGTAGGTATGAATGCTGATTTTTAAATCTGAGAGATTTCATGGTAGGCTGAAAAAAAATTCAAGTAAGTCTTAGAATAATTGAGAAGTGAATAAATTGAATGATTTTGCAATGATTTTGCAAGTTTGAAGACCTAGGTTTTGAACAAGGATTTTAATGTGTTTGGAGCTAAATCTTTTGATCACCACTAGCTGAGTTGTAGAAGAATATATTCATTGATATATTCATCAAAATCTTGTGTGATGATTTATATTCATACAAGTCTCTTTTTGTGAGTAATATCAACAAGGGTTTAGGGGTTGGTGCTCCTTGTGGGGTTGGTGCCTCATTAATGAAATATCTTGTGATGTGTAATATTCACTTAAGTATTTTTTGTGTGTAATATAAGAAAAATTTAGTGTTTTTTCTTCCCCTTGAGGGTTTCCCACTTACATCTTGTGTTATGGTGTTACTTTTCTTATTCATGGTTAACTAAATGAATGTTGTATGTTGTTGTGCACACTCTAATGGATGGTTAATTCATTAACGATTCATGTGAGTAATCTAGAATTGAAATTGAAATTGTGAGGAATGATTTACCCCCCCCCCCCCCTCTTAGTCCATTGTGCATATAAGATATGTAACGCAATTTTCATCTTCCATATTTTCTTCTTACTTGTTTGTTTCATTGGCTGTTATAACATGTTAGCTTTGTTTACAACACTACTTGTTACTAGCCCATCTTGTTTACATGTTTTTTGGTTTCTACTATGCACATCCTCTATTCGTTATAGGTATCCACATTGAGATATGCATATCAGCTTACGGTTCTCTCCTTTTAACCGCATTCTACTACAATCATCACATACACCCCAAACGAGGGGGGAATCTATTGGGTGAATAAATCACCCTTACAGTAGCTCAGAGATCAAAAATAGATCTACACATTATAGAAATAACATGGGAACACTATTAGATTTTTTTCCAAAATCATAATTAGACCCAAAACACAGAGAAGACACTAGTTCCCTATCTTGGATAGTAGTGGTGGGAACTTATGTCTCCCTGGGTAATTTTTATCCTGGGGGAACAATAGTCAATTTCTCAGTTCAACACAGTTTCTCGTAGTGTATAGATAGTTCTTACATAGCAAGTACTTGCCTCCAATTACATAATACATTCTATCAGTTACAATCATTTATAATAGGAACAACATGAACAAATCAAGGACGTACCATTTGAAGTGATGTTTGTCGGGAAGTGTCATAGATGGAGAGAAAAACTATACCTCTTTCACAAACGCTCTTCTCTTGGCATGAGATCACCAAAATAAATCTCTTGGAATGAGATTTCCCAAACAACTCACTCTTGGCGTGAGATCCCCTAAAAATACTCACTCTTAGCATGAGATCACCCAAAAAAACTTGCTCTTGGCATGATATTTCCCAAAAACCTCACCATAAAAAACTAGACATTCAAATTCAACAACATCCCCAAAGCAAAAAGAAAAATTTCTATCCTTTACTCTCTCATACATCAAGTGCACACTTTCCTTTTCTCACCTTTTACTTACTTGTGCATACATTACTTTGATTTTTCACATACGGAACTTTGACTACTTTCTCACTCTTCTTTTAAGAGGAAAATCCTTAATACACAACAAGAATTAGCTCACATCAGAAAGAAAAATCTCACAAAAATAGGTATAAGACATGCATACACTTCACCTCTAGGATCTACCTCCCCTTCATAGTTTCCACGCTTCACATTATGATCACTTCACTCTTCACTTGTCCACTTGGCATGTTATCCACCCACACTCTCTACAAGATTATAGGTATGTATCTTTTATCTAATTTATGTTGTTGATTATTCATTCAACAATGTAAAGTAGGTGGAAATGTAGACACAAAATCTATGTACTTGGGTACATTTCTAGGTCCTTGTCCTCATGTGTTTTTGCAAGGTCAAAATTCAAGATGAAAGCATAACAATTATACCCTAGTTTCAAAACATTTATTTAAAAACCCTTCTAAATCATCCTCTAGATTACTCTTTCTTTGTGTCATGACCATTCCATCCTTTAAAACCTTCATACCATGCTGCAAAAATTTTCTAAGTGTCTGAAAAGTGAGCATGAGGTCTTTTATTCCTTTCAATTGATTTTTGTCAAAAGATAAAATCTCTAGTACGCCTAAAAAGGCTATTCCATAACCTTTTCAAGACATGTATGCATCCTCTAGAGTTTATCAAAAATCCTAAAACAATTTGGATATGTTATTGAGGAGTTTTAAATGTAATGGTCAAATTTTAGGATTTTTTAGGAAGGTTTTCAAGGTTTAGGAATAAGAACAGTGAAAGCAGGTTTTGGTGGGTTAAGGAGCTTGCCATTGAAAACAATACTTGAACTTAAATTGATAATTCTGGGAGATCTGGGTTGATTTAAGAGGAAAACAAGATATCATCCAAAATATTGAAGAATCCTCTTCATGATGAAATCATAAATTTTTTCTCAAGAATTAAGCGCTTCTCAAGGCATATCAGTTTGTGCAGACTTGCCTGGTGGTCCTAAACACAAAAGAATAAGTTTTTGGAGAAGGGGGAAGAATAAGGTCTTTAAAAACATCCCATTGATCTTGACATGATAGTGGGATACATAATGATATAAAATTTTCCTAAACAAAGTTCCTCGAACTCTGGGAAAATTGATTTCAAGTTTCTAGGAGTTAGTCATTTTCACAGTTCGATGGGTGGCACATTTTGGTATCCCAATTGTCCCAACAGTCTAGGATAGTGGGGATATTGGGGTCATTAAGGACAAAAAAATTCATCCCACCCCCAGTTGTAGCTCTTGGAACCTCATATGACCCTCTCGCGTCTCAGCAAATGCTAAGTGGTTGAAAATTGAAATTTGGCTAAGTTTTTCATGAAAACCCTTGAGCGCATTTTATTGTCCCAACTGTCCTAGGGACATTGTGGAAAATTAGGACACAAAAATTCACCCCACCCTTTATCGCCTCTCATGGTTCACCATGTGACCCAGATTCAGCCCCCAGGAGCTAAAAATGAATTTCTCACTCTTCCCCCTCTTGCAATTAAAGCCTGTCAAGTGTCAAACTCACATGGAGGAACATTTTATCATCCCAACTATCCCTTGGATAGTGGGGACAGTGAGGAAATTTTTTTAACCCCAAGCGATGAAGGTTGCAAACCAAAAATAATAATCTAACCGTTCTACCTTGTTGCTTCTTGTTTCTTCCTCTCCTGTGAACCAGAAGTGTTGCCAGAAGTTGTAGTAAATCAAAATATCTCCTACCAACTTAAATTTTGATCATACCTCCATTTTTGCCGTGAAAAAACATCTAAGAACCTGCAAATATATCTGGAACCCTGTCAAATTTATCTCAGAGCATCCATGGTTGCAAGAATGAAGATTTTTTACTACCAACAAACAAAGAAATTGATCATACCAAGGGTTTGAGCTAAGGTATCCTCTCCAGAGCATCTCTGTGACAAAGAAAGATAATTGAATCCATTAATGGCTGCCATGTCAACTTCGGGCCTAAAATCCTGGCCATGGATATTTGATTTTTTTATTTCCAAGCATTCCAACAGGTGAATCAAAATGAAATTTGGAGCATGAGATCACGACAAAGAGCTGAATCTAAAAATAATGTTTTCATCGCAAAACGAGGTCATTTTTTTCACTTACTAAAAATATCATATGTCATGCCCCTTCAAGTGCTAAATATAGTAATTCCCTTAATCTTCAAGCTCTGATCACCCGGAACACTCAAAAACAATGCAGAATGGTAAGCCGTGTAAAATTGTCAATTTTCCCAAAATAGCAGGTCTGGAAAAAGTGCCTTCTAAAAATAGAAAGTGGCTAAAAATGGGAAAACTTCATCAACATAGGAGAATTGGAATGTGCCAGATGGTTCAAAAGGTCATATTTGAGAAAAAAGGGAGATATGTCCCAAAATAGCAGGTCTCGGTCTTACCTGTTAAAAATATTTAAAGTCTTCGTTTTGGATGTAGAAAGTTGTAGCTGACTCTATTTTTACTCATATTTCTGATTTTTGAACTCTTCGTAGGGTTGTAGGATGATCTCATAGCTCAAAAAAAGAAATGAAACATCCACAAGGGTCCTAGAAGCATCTTTTGGATCACAATTGTGCCCGAGAGCATGACAAAGCCTAACAAAGGAAAGCAAGAATCACTGAGTAGCTAGAAGAGATTCAAAGGGCGTCAAAGACTCCATTGATTCATCATAATAGGTAATCATAGCTCATTGGTCAAGATTGGATCCATCATCATCTCTTAGTGAGCTAGTTGAAATGAGCTCAGTGAGCCGAGTGAGTTGAGCTCGGTGAGTTGGATAAGCTAGTGAGTTGTGTGGGTTGAAGTGAGCTAGGTGAGTTGAGCTCAATGAGCTGGGTGAACTTGTGAAATGGGTGGTTAAGTCAAGTGAGATAGGAAAGGTATCATCCTTCTTCCTTCAAGATCTCACCTCAAGAAGTCTTGCAATAGTGTTTCTCAACACTCTTTCGACAGTCCGAGGTGTCTGTGCATCTGACAGTAAGAAGAGATTGTGACCACCATGTCTCGGATCAGAAAGTTCTACATCAAAAGGAGCTTCTTTGATATATCTATCAATCCTTTTCCCCTTTTCTATCTTCTCTCCCTTTCTTCTAATTACTCGTTTACACAATTGTGGTATTTTGTCCTATTCACTTAAGTGACAATATTTGTAAATAGTAAAAGTATTCTCTCAAAATTACAAGAGAGATACTTAATTTGTCTCATGTATGGGAAATTGAAAGGTCACAAGTAGAATAGGAGCATGAAGAGTCATGTGGGGGGAGATGAAAGGTCAATTCACAAGGCTATAAATCGGGATGACTTCTCCATTCCAAATGATCCTAGATTTTATTTCTTATTAGCAATTTTGAATTGTGGTAGATTGATTGATGCTTTGCATTCATCACTACACAAGAAATGAAAGCTACATTATTCATTTTTATTTACTCATATTTATTTTATTCTCTCTTTTCTGCAACTTTGCAAGTATGGTGGTTAAGAAGGAACTTGGTGTCTTTGATAAATGAATATAAAGAACTATGTGTCTAGATTTGTTAGTCTCACTAGGTGCTTGATTCTTTCTTTCCTCCAATTGAATGTTGAACTACTTAGGTTATTGGGTGTGAAATTTTCACTTTCCTACTCACAACGATAACATCTCCTCTCCTAATTCCTCTCATTTATCCCTCATCAATGTAATTTCCTTCGTTGTACCCAGTACAAGCACTTTTCCATAGGTTAAGTGAAGTTTTCCTATGTGATCCCCGACATATTTGGCCACCCCACAACAATTAGATAGAATTAGGATAGTTACATTCAATAATGGGAGCCTCCCCATACACAAGAAGGAGGGGCGTAGCCCTGTGAGCGTCGGTGGAAACCCATAATTTTCCAAATGACAAATTATTTCACCAACAATTTTTGACAACTCTACTGGGGAGAGATCAGCCCTCGTGCACTTATAAAGATCTCTACAAAATACAAAAAATTGAAAAAATTGAAAAATACCATTCAAATAATCAAAAGCCTTTTTTGCAATTCTTTTGAGAAATCTACAATTTTCAAGTTTCCCTCCTTCCTAAACACTTGAGACAAGTTGGCAGAAAGAAGGTACACTCAGGTTGATCATGCGGTTGGTATTGTTGACCCCGCATTTGAGGAACAACGAAGAGTTGATTTCAGACTTCCCCTTTTACCGACAAGAAGACAAGCTCCTGAAAATCATGTTGAAGGTCATACTGAAGAGCCATTTGTTGAACCACGAGTCCTCATTCCTCCTGAAGGAGAAAGAGAAGAAAAAAGAGAGGAAAAAATGGTAGCACAAGCACCTATGCCATGGGGACAAAACACTGGTCCACTAGCTTTGGCTCCACCACTCCATGAAATTCCACAAGGATCAAGAAATAATTTTCCAAAATTTTATGGAGATGGAAAGCAACATCCTGATGATCATATCACAACCTTCATCCCATCCTGTGGCATCCTTGGAGTACAACATGAGGATGTTGTCATCTGGTTGTTGATGAAAACTTTGCAAGATGTTGCGGTGGATTGGTTTTTCTACTTGCCTTCATGATCAATTGTTGATTGGAGTATGGTTTAAAAAATAAGTTTGAAGAAAGATTCAAGACCACAAAAGATGCTCATGTCCTCCTTGCTCAACTTACTCAGATGAATAAAGAGCCAGAAGATTCCATGAGAGACTTTGTGTTAAAATTCAACAAGTTGATCAATAATATTCCCACAATTTCTCTTCCCACTACAGATAATCTGAAGATGTTCTTTGTGAATTCTCAATTTCCTGAAGTAAGCTTCATATTGCAGAGAGTTCAACCAAGAGATTTGGATAACGCTCAAGAAATTATGGTTGAGGTGGAAGATGACCTCATCTTGTCTGGTAAGATCAAGAATCCTTCAATGAAAGATAAGGGTTCTAAAGATGAGAGAGTTGATTAAATGTTGTAGAAGTTGGCAAATGAATTGACAATGTTGAAAAAGGAAGTTTCTCAACGAGCACCTCATCCAAACAGGAATAGGAACCGAATTGCAGGAGCATCCTGAAGGCTTTCCTTGGAAGCTCTGCTGGTCAATGCAATATATGATATCAATGAAGATGGAGAAGAAAAGTTTTTGAATCAGAAGTTGAAGATGAAGGAGAAGAAGAATTTTCTTGGATCAGTTTTTGTGAATGACATTTGATGATGAAGAATCCACTAATAGTTATTCATATGCTATTTTCACTCAATCAAAAAAGGAGAATGAAGGTTCTTTTTCTGCTTATCCAAGATAAGAAATTGAATCCTCAAATGCAAATTCTAAGAAAAACAACAAAGAAAGGAGGATCATTGAAGTCCGCTTAGCAAGGAAGAAGCATGAGACCACTCAACCAAGAATCCTTCTTCCTCTTCAAGTAAGTCTCCTCCAACTTCTCTTAAAAATTTAGTTTCTACAAATCCTAAGAACATCCATGTCAAATATGCTACAATCCATGATGTTCCTACCACCTCTTCATCCTTTTATATAATTGACTATTTCAAAAAATCAAAAGTCCAAATTTTTGAATTTGAATACTTGATAACTCATCTCAAGCAACTTGAGAAACTTGTTCAGCATATCAAAGGGAGTATCTTTGTTTCATTTCCTATAGATGCCACCACCAAGGAACCACCTTGTGTATCTCAATCCACTCCATCTCTAAACGGTCTTGCCTCCACACCCTCCACCTCTAGGAAGGTAAAACCTTTCTACATAGCCTTACTCGTCAACATGTATAAGCTGAACAATTGCATCATTGACTTTGATGCTTTGGATAACGTCATGCCTGAAAAAGTCGTTAAAGCTCTCGGCCTCTCTCTTTCTCCCACCTCTGGCCATTGCCTCTCCATGGAAATGAAAGAAGTTCCTCTTATGGGTCAGATCAAAGATGTTGAGGTAGCATTGGTAGACTTCCTTGACAAGAAAATCACAATGAGAATCCTTGTAGCAGATATGCCCATGCCTCATATGGTATGTTGTTGGGCCAAAGCTTCTGTCGAGATGTTGGTGGAGATATGCAGTTGGATTGGTCACACGCCACCATCCTGGTTAATGGTAAAACAAAGAAACTACTTCCCATCATAAAATTGAATTATACTGTAATAAAAACAAGATGATCCAATGATAGACATCCCATGTTAAAATTCTAAATCTTGCATCTTTTTCATGACTTTCGAGGATGATCTTGAGTTTTCCGTGTTGTTGGAAGAATGTCCAAGAATCATGGAGCCGGTCAAAGAGCATCATGATGATTTCATGAAATCGAAGTTTGAGAGTGTGTACTTCCCATGGGATGAGAGCATAAATGAAGTTGCTCCACTAGATGTTGATGATGGTGATGAGAGCCTCAACTTGCAACAAAGCAATATTGAAGTGAAGAGTAATGTAGATCAAGGAGTGATACTCAGCAACTTCTTGACATGTAACTTCAATATTTATAATCATGTTATTGATGCTCGGTATGAGGTTTCATGTGATGAGTATTCTTGTGAGTATGAAGACTTATTTCTCCATTGGAAGAAGATGACAAGAAATATGAAAATGACAACATGTTTCTACCTCGTGAATGAGAACCTATTCAAGGAGACGATGATTTCATCAAGGAAATGATTTCTTGGTTCTTGGTGATCAAGAATGGGAAAATGAAAATGACAACATTTCATGTCCAATATTGTTCTCATTCCCTTTTCATGAGGATGGAAAATTCTCAACAAAAAATGGAGAAATGGAATGTTGTCTTGGTCCTATTGATGATTTTGTTCAAAATGGGAAACATTTTTAATAGACTTCAACCTTTCAGTGCTCACTTTGCCCAAGAGAAGGATGCTCTCTGCATAAAAATGGATGACAAAGCCCAAAATGGACAAGGAGAAGAAGATGACAGTTTCCATGTTGTATGCCCAATCTTGAGCTCATTATCTTTCCAAGAGGATGATGCAATGCACATGACACACCATGTAAGGAATCATGTTGCAAAAGATCCGAGAACATGAGAAAGATGACTTCTTGGGTACAATTGATAAATAAGGGACATCAAGAGGTTGGTGATAATGATCAATATTTCTAAAGCATCTGTCGAGATTCAATCCCTTGGAAGTGGTGGTCATGAAGTAGATGATTGACAATGAAGAACAAATATCTTGGTATGAAAATGATAAATCAAGTATAATCAAGAATCATCTTCACGACAACGGTGGAAAATTAGCAAGTGGAACAAACTTGAGAATCAATGAGAAAATGGAAAGAATATTTCAAAACAACAGAGGTAATGAAATGAATGAGTGGATCATCAATTGCACTAGTAATCATGCTAGGTTTCTCAAGAAGCTAAAGAGGGGTTCATACTTCAGTGACCCAGTCAACTTATTTGCGGAAGAAAGGCATTCGGTGATACCCATTTACAGGTAAGAAATCATTTCAGATAAGTGCTTCAATGAAAGCGGGTTATCCCCCACATGTACATAGGTGATTTAGGATGTTTCCCTTTTGATGTTGTGTGTTTCCTTTCTCGTTTCATGTCTACCTTGTGTTGTGTTTTTCCTTTCTCATCCTTTGTTTCCTTTTTCTGGTGTTTGTTTCCTGTTGTGTGTGTGTTCAATAAAGGAAGTTTTGTTTGTATATCTCTGTGGTGACTCTTTATAGCCCAATGGATAAAGCACCAGTCCATACAATGTCTTGAGATTTTAAAGTTCTTCTTATCTATGTCCTCATTACACTCGATCCAAAACATTTCCCCAAGCTAGAGCCAAGTTTTGTCATGCAAATGTGCAAGGGAAAAATTAAAATTTTCAAGCATGACAACTAGACCCAAATTAAAATTTTCACTCTTCAAATCCCATTGAAAGCCCTCTCCTTGTCAGTCTTGTTTGTGTCATGTCCTATTTAAGCAACCTTGAAGGTACTTCCAAGATGATGAACAAGCAAGTACAATGTTTGAAATGATGTAACAAGGTCACTCAATTTCATTCAGTGAAATGCTTTCTAATGACTAATTTCTTTAGTATGCCTAGAAAGGCTATTTTGAGCCATTCCTGGAACAAGTGTGCATCCTTCATGATGGAACGAAAGGCTCAAAATCACTGGGAATATGGTATTGAAGAGATATTAACATGTTGGAATAGTTGTTTAGGAATATTTAGGAAATTTTCAGAGGTTTTGGAACAAGAATAGTGAAAGCGGGTTTTTGAGGCCTTAAGGAGCTTGCAGTGGAAAAGGTACCTGAACTTCAACAGAGGATTCTAGGGATTTCCTAAATGATTCAAGAGGAAAACAAGATATCATCAGAAATATTGAAGATTCCTCTTCATGATGTATTTTTCACATTCTTCTCAAGACTCATGCACTTCTCAAGGCAGATTCAATTTGTGCAAGACTCATCCTGCGGTCCTGAATGAAAAAGCAGAGCATTTTTTGGAGGAGGATGAAAAATCGGGTCTTGGAAACAATCCCATTAATCTGGAAATAATATTGGGATTCAATGATTATATAAAAAATTTCCTGAAAAGACCTCCTAGAGCTCTGAGGAAAAATGGTTTCAAGTTTTCTGAGAGTTAGTCATTTTCATAGTTGGATGGTGTGGCACATTTTAGTGTCCCTGACTATCCAAATTTTCTGGGAAAATGGGGGAAAATGGGGAAAGTGGGGATAGTGGGGAAAAAAAAATGTGCCCCACCCCCCAGTTTTATCCCGTGGACCCTCATATGACCCTATCTCTTCCCAACAAGTGTTAAATGGTTGAATATTGAAATTTGGCTAAGTTTTTTCATGAAA
Organism: Taxus chinensis; assembly: GCA_019776745.2. Classification (NCBI taxonomy): domain Eukaryota; kingdom Viridiplantae; phylum Streptophyta; class Pinopsida; order Cupressales; family Taxaceae; genus Taxus; species Taxus chinensis. The sequence goes on from JAHRHJ020003243.1 coordinate 624,784, forward strand.
ACCCTTGGGCGCATTTATCTATCCCAACTTTCCGAGAATGGGGAATAATAAGGACACAAAAATGTGCCCCAACATTTAGCTCCTCTCATGATTCACCATGCGACCCAAATTCAGCCCCCAAGAGCTAAAATGTATTTCTCACTCACTCTCCCCCCTCCACAATCAAATGTGCTGCCATGCTCAAGCTCACATGGAGGCGCAATTTTATGTCCCAAATCCCTGGGATAGTGGGGATAGTGGAAACAAAAATTTTCCCCAAGCTTCCTTGAAGGTTCCAAACCTAAAAATTGTAAGTTTTACCTTGTTGTTTCTTGCTTCTTCCTCAAAATAACCAGAAGTGATGTCAGAAATTATAATAACTCAAAATAGCTCCTACCCACTTCATTTTTTTATATACCTCCATTGGTGTGCAAAAACACCTAAATAACCTAAAAATTCATCAAACACCCTGTCAAATTTCTCTTAGAGAATCCATGGTTACAAGAATGAATATTTTTCATTATTGGAGAACAAAGAAATTGATCATACCAAGGGTTTGAAATAAGTTATATTATCCATAACATCTCTATGATAAAGGAAGCTAATTTAATCCATTAATGGCTGTCATGGTAGCTTCAGGCCTCGAAATCCTAACCAGGAAAATTTCTTTTTTGATTTCCAAGTATTGCTGGCAGAATGAAACACAGTGCAATTTGGAGCACGAGATCATGGCGAGAGTCTAAAATTAATGTTTTCCATCACACAACCGAGGTCATTTTTTGTCACTTAATAAAAATAGCATATTTCATGCCCCTTCATATTCTAAAAATAGTAAGTCCCTTAATTTGCAAGTTCTAATCATCCAGAACACTCGGAAACAGTGCAGAATGGTAAGCCGGGTAAAATTGTCAATTTTCCCAAAATTGCAAGTCTAGGAAAAAGCACCTGTTAAAAATAGAAAGTGGACTTAAAAATGGAAATACATCATCAAATGGAGGAGAATTGGAATGTTACTAGAAGGTTCAAAATGTCAGATTTGAGCAAACATAGGTGTTATAAGTCCTAAAATAGTAGGTCCCAAACCTAGCTACTAAAAATAGAAAGTCTTTATTTTGGATGCAGAAAGTTGTAGACTGGCTTCATTTTTACTCATCTTTCAAATTTTTTGACATCTATTCACAGGGTTTTAGGATGATTTCATAGCTCAAACAGAGAAATGAAACCTCCACAAGGAGTCATGGAATCATCTTCTAGGATTACAGTTATGCCCTGGGAGAATGGTCAAATCATAACGGAGAAAAGTATCAGATCACTAAGCAAATTGAAAAATATTCAACGGGTTATCAAGGACTCCATTGATTCATCATAAATATGTCACCACAGCCCATTGGTCAAGTTGGATCCATCATCACCTATCAGTGTGTTGGTTAAAGTAAGTTTAGAGAGCCAAGTGAGTTGAGCTCGGTGAGTTGGGTGAGTTGAAGTGAGTTGATTGAGTGTTCAGCTAGCCAACATAAAATGAGCTGGTTGAGTTAAGCTAGGAATGATCTCACATGATCTTAGATAAGAAAGGAAAAGTTTACAATCTTGCAATATCAGTGTGCAAGACAAAGAATACAAACATCAAGAGGTTTATGCATCATGAATGAAAATTGTGAAATTCTAAAGAGCAAGAGATTGATCCTCACTCTCATTGTGAGGATGGGGAATGCATCATCATCCTTATGGGTCCTTGATTCATCCCAGGATCTCACCATCACGAGGTCTTGCGACAAAGTGTTTCTCAACATTCTTTCAAGCGGTCCGAGGTGTATGTGCATCTTGACAGAAGGAGGAAGATTGAGATCATCATGCTTTAGATCAGAAAGATCTACATAAGAGGGAGCGTATTCAACAAACCAGTAAATACCTTTCCCTCCTTCTCTTCTCTCCCTTTCTTCTAAGTCTTCATTGTACATAATCATTTTATTTTGTTGAGTATTCACTTAAATGACAATATTTATAATTTGTAAATTATTCTTTCAAAATTATAAGAGAGATATTAAATTTGTCTCTTCTAGAGGAAATCAAAAGGTCACAAGTAGAATAAGAGCATGAAGAGTCATATGGGCGGAGATGAAAGGTCAATTAACAATTCTATCAATTGGGATGGCTTCTCTATTCCAAAAGATATTGAATTTTAGTTCTTGGTAGCAATTGTGAATTGTTGTAGATTGATTGAAGCTTTGTATTCATAACTACTCAAGAAATGAGATACATTCTTCATTTTTCTTTGCTCGTGTTTCCTCTATTCTCTCTTTTTCAACTTTTCAAGTATAGTGATCAAGACAAAACTTTGTGTCCTTGATGAATGAATCTAAGGAACTATGTGTTTGGATCTTTTAGTGTCACTAGGTGCTTTGTTGTTGTTTTCCTCAAATTGAATGTTGAAACTACTCTCATTATTGGGTGTGAACTCTGTAATTTCATACTCACAACAATAACCTTCCCTTGCCTAATTTCTCTCCTTCACCCTCCATTGCTTGAAATTTCTCCCTTACACCCCATGCAAGTATTTTACCACAGTTTTAGTAAAGTGGGTTTGTGTCATTCATAGCGGAAACCCCACAGTAATAGATAGGATTATATAGTTAAAATTCAATAATGGGAGCCTCCCCATACACAATAAGGAGGGGCGTAGCCCTGTGAGAATTAGTGGAAATCAACTAATTTTCCATATGAAAAATTATATCACCAACGGTCCTAAAGAATACTCACATATACATGATTTCGAAGAAATAAAACTAGTGGTTGAAAAATCCTTTTGACATTTTTTTATTCATCTCGTGTCTTCTTTTTGGTCTTACACATCTTATAGTCCTTCCAAAACTGGAGTTATTTATCTTTTATGGCCTCGTACACTACCACCTAGTTAGGAAACAATCGCTTAGGTGCTCTTATCCCTCTTTTTAGCGCTCTTAATCCTCTTTATCCTTTTATCACTCTTTTGGGTATCTTTTACTTCTTGGACGTATTTTAATACTTTGGGTCAGCGTTTTAGTTGTCAATTATTTCTCTGAAATAAAGGGCCAAACACTAGCATTTTCTACTATCACCTAATCTTATATATAAAGGAACAAAGATAATTACAAAACATCCATCTAGCCCATCAGTACATAGGAAAAGGGCTACGTCACTCTACATACACACCATAGCAGGGGAAATTCATTATATTCTATATCACACATTTATATAATGGAGAAATATATATCTATCCCACTATCATAATGAAACTCAAGCACAAGAGAAACCTATGGCCTCATTACACACACACACATACAAAGAAATACATGGAGTTTGAGATGTAGTGCAATGCTCGATCCTAACATCACTCTCCGGGTGACCGTTGGGTTTAATCCGACTCTCCATTATGCATATTATTTATTAGGTTTGATATGGTTTATTTGGAGGTGTAGCTAGCTATCTATTTTGCATGTTATAGGTACGAATGACATTGTTAGAGATAAAGTAGAGTGACAAATAAAGATCAATAGTGAAGCTCTTCCAGCCCAAAAAATATCACAACCTAAGTACCTAACTAGACACTAACGCTCATATCAGTCATTACCGTCTGGGCGCTCATGTCCTCCCTTGGGAATTTTTTTCCTACACATCTTTGAGTTCCAAAACCTCTAGTGATTCTTGGTGATATTGTTTCTAGTTTTTTTCCTTGTTTTCCCTTTTTAGGGTTTTATATTATTGCATTTTTTTGTTTGACCATTACTGTATTTTATCACTTGTATATAATTCATTACATTAGTTACTCTAAAATTTAATTTAATTCCATTTAGATTAAATTAGGTGTCATACTTGTGGCCCTAATGTGAAGTTGGTAACTACCAACAAAAAAACACACAAATTTTCAAAAATAATGTGAATAGTAATCATGGGCCTAAAGTTTTAAAAAATAGAATCGTGAGAATAACAACCTTATTCCCTCCATTAATGTAGTTGTCTTCAAATGCTCCCTCCCCTAGCAAAACCACTCCCAATGTCAAAATCAATATCAAAATCCTGGCCAAGGAGGAGAAAATTACAACTATAACAACCAACATCATAACAACAACCAAGGTTTCAACCAACAACAAAATCCAAACCAAAGACCAAGGGATTATAATCCCTATTTATATTGTGGATTTCATTACCTCATTGGTCATGATTCGCATTCCTGTAGGGATTATAACAAGTTCATTTAGCGGCTTCCCGAGAATCAAAGAAAACTATTTGTAGATATTTCGTAGGGAACCCTAGTTATGCAAGACCTGTTATACCTCAAAACTCAAATTTAGGAATCTATCAAGATCCATTTTGCAAATGTCTTGAAGATGAAAAGGTAAACTCCCAAAATACGAAGAAGGGTATTCCCATAGGGACTCATGATTATGAATCCTCAACTTTCGATAACTCTCAAGTTGCCCCCAATTTAGATCAAAGGAACAAAACAAATATTGTGAGATTGGTTGAATTAGAAACAAAATCAAAATTAATGTGATGACTCGTACGAGGGATTATACATCACAACCTCTTCCAGTTTATCTTCTAATACAAGATGACATACTTATAGTCCCCAAACCCATGGAAGTATATGATTTAATTACATATCTTAATAATGACCTTTTCTCACATATCTCTTTTTTAGATTTGTTGAAGAATTCCCCAACCCATCATTATGCTTTGTTAGATGTGTTGGGTCTTGGTAATTTAATCCATATCATGCCTCCTCCAGAGGTTCAAATTAATCACATTGACTTCGACGTGCACTCCCCTAGGAAAAAATGGTAGGGATACAAGGTTTGTATTTTACATAAGTAAAATGCCTTTAAATGTTGAGATAGCATGAAGAGGAGATCCCACGTCATATTTACAAGTGCGAGTCTACAACAATTATTTTAAGAGAGCTATGATTGATGATGGAGTTGCGGTAAACACAATTCAATTTTCTTTCCTACAAAAATTAGGATACGGAGAAACCAATTGCTCTTGCACTAGGAACACGTTGCGAGGTTATGATAGCCTTAAGGCCACATCGATTGGAACCATAGTCTTTCTAGTTTCCCTCTTGCCAAAAACCATTTTAACAAAATTCTACATTATAAACAAGGAAACCAATTATAACATGCTCCTAGGAAGGCCATGGATTCACATGATGAAGGCCATTCCTTCCATGTTGTTCCAAGAGGTTATATTCATCGATTTAGGTAAGGTGTTTTTTGCTCAAGGGCATCCAAAACCCTTTGACATACATATGAAAAATATTAAAAGAAACCAGGAATCCATTCTGAGTTAGAGCTCCACGTGAACCAACTAAACAACGCACCTCCTTCAAACAAATTGGTTGCGACAACAAAGTGGGTTCTGAAAATAAAAGGAGATAAAACCAAAACAACTGAGATAGTGGAAAAGAATGATGGGTAGGTTTCTGTTGTAGAAACTGTATCTACCAAAACAACATCAGAAATCGTAAAACTATTCAAAAATTACTCGTCTATTACTCTTCCCTTCAACCACAAGGAATTGGCAATATTCTTGGCCTCACTTCTCTCCCTGCCGATGATCTCATAGATATTTGCATGGTATAAGTTTCAGTGGTGCAAGAAGAAGCCTAAAAATAAAGAAGGTTCCATTTTCCCCGTGAACTATTAGAGACTCCATTACGATGGAGCCAAATGCTAAGTATGACGCAGGTGTAGGGTGATCCTAACTTCTTCAGAAGGAAGGATTATGCCCTTTGCTTTCAAGTTAGATTTTGAATGCACCAATAATGGGGCAGAATATGAAGCCTTGCTTCTAGGTCTCATTGTGGCCAAGAAGATGAGAGTTAAAAATATTAGAATTTTAGGAGATTCACAACTGATAGCCAACCGAGTTTTAGAAGTTTATGAAACAAGGGAAGAACACCTCCAACTTTACAAGACTGCTTTATGTGAGATAAGCAAATATTTTGAATTTATCTCCATTGAAGCAATTCCTAGGGAAAGAAACTAGTTGGCATATTCTATGGCCTCTTCCTCTTCTCTCTTTGTCTAGATAAGGGATTAATAGAAGTTGATTTTCTTATATCCATGAGGACTAAACCTTTAATTCGAAGAATTTCAAATATAATGATATTTTCATATGTGGAAAACAAGAATGAACCTGTCACTATGGATTTTTCTGAAAATGACGAGGCAATCCTAAACTTCTTACATGTGTACAACAACCTCCCTTCTACACATCATAAGAGGGGTTTTTCTCTTATTCTACATCCTTTCTCTTGTTTTAGAGATAAGATTATTTATACACCTTCCCTTCAAGATCTTGAAATTTATGAAGTGGAAGAGGAATCTCTTGAGCTTCCCCTTGCTCCCCTTGAATTTGAAGAGGGAAATGCCTCTTTGATAGAAGGAACAATTGATATAAACATTGGAACAGGAAGTCGATCCTAAGATTTTGAAGCTTGATCTTCATTATCAAAAGAGGAAATAGAGGAACACGCCAAAGTCCTCAAAGAGAACTCACACACTTTTGTTTTCAGTTATAAGGATATGACAGGGGTTGCTCCTAGTGTAGTAGTTCACAATTTGGTAACTAAACCTGATGCTAAACCAATTAAACATAAAGTTGAGGCCAATGAAACCTAAGGTGGCCTTAATGGTCAAAGAGGAAGTGATAAATTTCTACAAGTAGGGTTTATCAAGCCAGTGGACTACTCCATGTGGTTGTCTAACATTTTCTTAGTCCTCAAGAAAAATGGAAAGATCAGGATCTATATTAACTTTAGAGACATTAATAAAGCTTTCCTAAGGATGATTTATCGTTTCCATCCATAGATGTCATTGTTGATGCAACAACTGGGTATGAGTTGTTGTCTCTCATGGAGGGATTTTTTGGGTATAATCAGATAAGAATATCTGAAGAAGATAGACTAAGACAACCTTTACCACGCCTTGGATAACTTTATGCTATGTAGTTATGCCCTTTGGCCTAAAAAATACCAGTGCTACTTATCATAGAGACATGACTTACATATTTCATGATCTCATCCATAAGATCATTGAAACTTACATTGATGACCTTCTAACAAAGGCTAAAAAGAGAGGATATCACCTGAGGTCCTTTGTATTATTCTTTCATGCTTAATTGAATATGGTGTCACCTTAAATCCTTGAAAAATGTGTTTTTGGAGTCATGGGAGGAAATATTTTAGGATACATCATTTCCTCAAGGGGGATTGATGTAGACCGGAAAAAAATATGTGCAATTCTTGAGATGACTCCACCTACAGATGAGTCTAGCATTAGATCTTTCCTAGGAAAGCTTGGGGAAATCCAAAGGTTTGTTCCTAACCTCACATATGCCATACATCCCATTAAATTTTTTTAAAGAAATACTTGTTACAAAACATGGATAAAAGAGTGTCACAACACCTTTGAATAGTGAAATGATTCCTACTTTCTCCACCAACTCTTATGCCACCCAAGTTTGATCATCCTTTAATTCTTTATTCTAGAGATATGAATGTTTCAATTGCATGTGTATGTTGGCACAAGAAGATGACGATGACCATGAAAATTGCTATTTATTTCATTAGTCGTGTACTTCTTGATTATGAGACCTAGTACACTCAGGCAAAGAAATAATGCTTGGCTATTGTTTTGCAACCAAATGATTGAGACATTATATGCTCAATCAAGAGATAAGGGTTATTCTTAAGTCTAACTAGTTATGAACTTTCCTGACTCTAGAAGCATTTTCTAAGAAAGATGGTAGGTTTATAACACTTATGAATGAATTTGAGCTTACCTACATTAATCTAAAATTATTCAAGGGGAAAATCATTGCCGACTAGCTAGCCGAAAATCCCTTGGACTCTGACGAACTATTTGACCTTGATTTCCCTGATGAGTGTATCTGCCACATTGATAAATCCATAATTTCATCATGTGTATGGTATTCTAATATAAAGAATCATATTGTGGATCAAACTTACCTGAAAGGGGAAAAATCTCAATAAAGGGAAAGACTTCGTATTATAACCACTAAGTACGTCATCGTAGAAGAAGTCTTATATCATAAGGCATTTGATGGCCTATTGCTTAGGTGCGTAGATGAAGAAGAAGTGGAAAGGATTCTTTTTGAAGCCCACAATGGAGTTTGTGGTGGGAATTTTGGTGGGACATTCAACTACTTGAAAGATTCATCAAATGGGTTACTTTTGGCCCACATTGGAGCATGCTGCCATGGAATATGTGTAAAGATGTCAAAAATGTCAAGAATTCTCATACACCATACATATCCTAGCTCAAGCTCTATAACCTATAGTTACACCTTGGCCATTCTCTATGTGGGGTTTGGACTTAATAGGAAAATTCTCTCCTACCTCCACTGATGGTCATAATTTCATTATTATGGCCACTGAATACTTTACAAAATGGGTTGAGGCCATGCCTCTAACCACAATTCCTGGCTCTTTCATAGCGAAATTCATTCTGAATCAAATAATTTGTAGATATGGCATTCCACAAGTCATTATCTCTGATAATGGCTCTCCATTAAAGAATGATGAGGTAAATGAATTGTGTGTGAAGTTCAAGATATCTCATCACGCTACCTCTTTGTATTATCCTCAATCCAATGGTCAAGCTGAGGCTATAAATAAAAAATTAAAGTCCATTCTTCTCAAAACAGTCAAAGGAAATAAAAGACATTGGTATTCAAAATTATTCCCCGCCTTGTGGGCATACAAGACTTCCATCCGTACACAATTGGGGAAAATGTCGTTTTCTTTGGTTTTTGGTACAGAAGTAGTGTTACCTTTGGAAGTATAACTTTCTAGTATTTGTGTGTCTTTACAAGGCATATTAGATGAGGATGAATATATAAATGTGTGTTAACTGATTTAGAAAACCTGGATGAGAAGATACTTAGAGAGCTGAACAACATCATCATGTTTATACAGACAAAATGTGTCGACAATATAATAAGAAAGTTTATGAGCCGTTCAATCTAGGTAGGTGACCTTGTGCTGAGACTTGACAGTCATATAGATAAAACAAATGGTGAAGGTAGAAAATTTAAACCAAAGTGGCTAGGCCCCTACCAAGTAACTCAAGATTTCAAGAATGACGCTTACCATTTGTGCACTTTAGAGGGTGAGGATTTGGAAAATCCATCAACTCACTCCACCTAAAATGTTTCTATATATAAGTATTACATTTCCACATTATTCACATTTCATTTTCACCCTATGAGTTGTTTGTATTATCATTTTGTTTAGATCATAGTATGGATTTACTTACTTTTAGATGATCTTTACAGTTTCAAATATTATAAAATGTATCAATCACAAACTCTCAATAACTTCTTCACATTCTTCAATTATATAATTTACATCATCATTTTCAACCATGAAAATTTTTAATATTAATCCTATAAGGTCTTGCATGCTTTACCCCTCTTACGGTTTCTCCCAATTCAGATGTTTTTCACCTATATCCCTCTTTAGAAGCTTCCTGATGGAAAATCCTTCCCTAAAAATTTCTCTCCATAACAAAAATATTCTAAGCATTTCACCTGGATCTTATGTTCACCCATCTCAGTCTTCAGTGATGAGCCCTCACATCTTACTAGTTGCATGGGGTTGAGATCAGGGGGTAAATGTTCCCTCCCAAAAAACACAATGCAAGGATAAGGAAAAATAAAAATAAAATTTACATATATATTCTTATCATAAATAACCACATATTCTGTCCCTCCTAGTCTTTGGTGGTGAGCCCATGCTTTGTACTGGTAGTGTGAGGATGGGAAAGGAGGAAAATGCCCTTACACACCTACATTTTGTCCTTGGTGACAATGAGCCCATGCTTCTTACTAGTAGCATGGGGCAATATGTAGGGGGTCTAAAAAAATAATAAAACAAAATAATCCTTAAAGCAATAAGAAAAGTGTTTGAGTGTACGAAATTCCCCAAATGATTTAGATTCTCATGTTAGGAGAGACAATCATTCCTTAACCTAGATTTTTCTAATCAATAGGCCATATTTTTATCTAAGTTTAGTCAAGGATCATAAGTGTAAACTGTCTCAAATTTGGTCTATCTATCCTAATTGGAGTTAAGTTGTAAGTTCCCCAAAAGTATTTTATTAAAAATTATGTGTCTTGTTCATCGTTCTCTGACATGAGACAAGAGAGAAATAGCTTCCTTGTAGAACAAAGAAGCCCAAAAAAACAACTGGTAAGGAGGACTAGCTTTCTTAGAAAGGATCAAATGGAGAAAACCGAAACATTAAGCAAAACCAATACCAACGATCCAAAAAACACACTCAAAACACAAGAAAAACACAACACAAATAAAAAACCATAACCTACTTGAACCTATTTTTCAAGTAACACAATAATGTTCTTCAAGACACAAGACTCATTTATTTGATGAGCCATAAATACTAGACATATAGTTAAAAAAATACCTATTAATATTATTTTTTTTAAATCTAAGAAATCAATAACCAAAAGACTACTAATTCTTACAACTAAAATTATAAGCATTAGACTTATGATAAATACTCCTTCGATGTAGAAACTGCAGATTATGGTGTCGGTTTGGAGCTCGATTTGTATCAAGTCGACACAAAGATGGAACGTATGGAAATGTTTGTTTGCATATGCTCAATATTTTTCTTAAAATCCATAGGCTATGAGAAGTGGAAATATCTATCGAGCTAGTGATATGTGGTGATAGCCAAAAACTCTAATTGAAATTTGTTGAGCTATCCGTGAATGGATTGCGACCAATATAAATATATAAAACACTTAATTTTTATGCGTGTGTGTGATCAATGTGAACTGGATATATTGAGACCAAAAAACCCAACAGGGGTTTGCAATTTGGATGTGAAATCTCCATTAGAATAGACAGACAGAAAAATAATCAGACGTATAATCTGATAGATCTATTACATGCACAGTTCCTGTTTTTTAATATCCTTTGTGTTAGAATTTAGCCAAATGCTAAAAATGACAAAAATATGTTGAAGGAGCTCGCGATGATCTAAACTGAAACAAAGTTGAACCAAATGCAATTTATAATATTTTAGCGCACACAGTCGAAGATGGATATGCAATGTTGGTCATGACAATACACAGCTGTTATGATTTTCTTCGCTATTGCAGCAAAAAAACTCCTCTGATTTGAATTCGACTGCGAGACTTAAAAGAGAAGTAACAGCTACAATACCATACACAATGAAAAAGTATATCATTGTTTCAAACCCTTCCCCTTCTTCAAACTTACAAAACTCTGATTTATTAGAGGCATTTGATCTTCCAATTTCATGATTGAGGATGAGGACGATTAGGGTGAACAAAATTCCAATCCGAAGATCACCATGGTAAAGGAAGTTGAAACCTTGCAACAACCAGGTATTATGGAAGTAGACTATTTTTCGGATTTGGAGGAATATTTGGATGGAAAGGAGCCTATGGAAATTGTCCTTTCTACTATTTCATCATCTAGCCTTCAACACAAAGTTCCTTTTACCTTGGAAAGAAGCATTTAGGAAGTGCCTACAGTCTCAAGTTACCCTCTTGAGACAAGATTGGAGGAATTGAATCTTCCATGTGACTCATTGAACGAAGAGAAAAATGAGTACACAGGAGAAAACTGAGTCAAATTCAGAAATCTTGTGTGGAGATGACATCATTGACAACTTCTTGCTCTCAAATAGGGAATCTAATTTAGTTGATGAACCAATGATGAAGGAATGTTTTATGTTGAATAAGGAGATTAATAATGCAGAATAATCAAAGGAGGAGGAATACTTAGATGAGCAACACGTTTTAAACATTTGTAGTGGTTCAACATTGGAGACTGCAAACAATACAAAAGAGTTGCATGTTTGCAGAAGAACTCCTTGTTGTCAAGGAAGAAATAGGAAATGAAGGGAACATTGCTTCAGTACCATTCATCCATGTGGAAGACGAGTTGTTTGTAAATGGGAAACATGACAAAAATCAACTCATGGACAACCATATTTTCCAAGAATGTCTGCAGGTAGATTTTCCATTTAAAATTGAGACTCAGAGTAATGGGCATATTCTAAGGGTTAGACTATGTCCCATAAGTTATTTGGCCTCTTTGGAGCCAAAAGAAAAGTCGCAGCCAGTCACATTCACTTCAGAATGTGAGGATGAGTTTCAAATCCCCAAGGATAAGTTGTAATGCCTCTACAAAACAAATGCAGAGAAACTAAAAGAGGCATTCTTTCTCTTTCCAGTTGATGCCTTGGTAAACTAAATGAAGAATTGGGCTCATTTTAGTTTTTTCACTCTCATTATTAGCCATATCCATTTAAAAATCATCTGCATGGCTGTCAATTATGAGGAAAGGAAGTTATTTTGTACAACCAGTGGCAGGGTTCATTTAGCTTACATGTGCCTCCAGTTAGCGTAGAGTAGGAATAGGTTTGTTTTCAGCAGAATAAGTGGTCAATAAACTATGCGTGTTTCATTTGAAGCATGTATGGTTTTCAGTTGTTTTTTTGTGTGTTGTGTTTCGTTGTTGCTCTTGAACAGTGTCGAAGGTGAAATTTTCAGAAGAAGAAAAAAAAACAAATTTTAATAGAGTTCCATGATGTCCCAAACTCAGAAAATGTTTACTTAAATTTCTGCAGTGTGCCATGCATTCTAGGTAGTCATGGGTTCTAATGTGCTTCATACTTGACAACATCAAATTCCAGGACAAGGTCAAATGGTCTACTTTGAGTTAAGTTTTGGGATTAACAGTGACTCCATGCCCAATGGATGTTAAATAGGCTACTGGACTAATGTTTAGCAGGCAAGCATCCCCAGAGGTCGCCGAAAATGTTATCCATTTTTTCCCCTGGACAAAAATGGACAACGGTGGTAAATTACACCTTGGGACGGAAAAATTCCTTCATGAAGCAATTCATGAATTTGGTTCATCGAATGAAAATGAAATATTGGAGTACATTAGGAATAATCAAGAACGCTCATCTGAATCAAAGTGGTGCTTAATTAAAAGGCACTTTATGAACATGGTTTTTTTCATCTCCTTTAGTAGATAAAGATATCAAAGAACGTGGAACTGAGAATGAGACTGAAATTTTTAAATCCATCTTAACCTACGAGTTTTTGAAGAAATCAAGTTCACACAATGAGTATTTATTCACAGCATCAGACGATTCAGAGAGTGAGGTGAAAAATAAGGTGTCTTAGGTTCCAAATGGTGGAGACATAAGGTGAAGATTAACTCGGCGGTTTGGGTGCTCGAACTAAGAGCTCGAAGGAGATGGGTAAAGCATGAGTTAGAATATATGTGAATAGCTCAAGTCGAGCTTAGTTCTGGCAAGCTCGTGGTCAAATCATGTCGAACCTGGCAATTTGTTCCTAAGAAAGAAAGGAAGAGACTCAGCAGGGCTGATTCGGGACTCGATTCAATCGCAGTGTTGGATAGGAAACAACATGAGCAATTCAGTCATGGTAAGGACAGTGATGGAGCTTGGCGTTTGAAAGAGGTGGTGGAAAATTGTTTGCCATGGTGAGCTAGAGCTCACGAGTCAGATAGATGGCCATGGTAAGCCGATTAGTGAACGGTAATGCAGACATGGACGAGCTCATCGAAAGAGTTGTGCAAGTCGACGAGCCATTTCGGAGGAAAATGGTGAGTTGTGATTTTGGAATTCATTCAAAGGAGTTCGAAGCATGGCTCGACGGTTGGTATACATGCCTCGGCATTTGGCTAGGCAAGGAGATCGAGCTAATGCTGGTGCGGACAAGTCACTCACCGTCACAGTAGGATAAGCAGATCTAGCATGGGCTCGGGTGAGCTACGAGCTACTCAGACAAGTAGAGGTCGGGATCGCTGAGGTAGAGCTCATGAATGAAGTGGCATGGGGTCAGAAAACCACTTGGCATGGGTCTCGTGTAAGGAAAACTCAGGTGGTACAAGGAATCGAGCTCAGCAGTGGAAGGTTGGTCACCGTGATGGTGGGTGATCAATACAACATGGGAGCTTGGCGTTTGGAGCGTTGAGAGCTCATTGTATGGATTGGGTGGCAAGTTCTAATCTGACGTAGAGGGGCTCACACGTTGAGACCGAGGTGAGTTGAATGAAGCAAGGTGGTTCGCGCATCTGAGTTACTAGCTTGGAGTCAGTTGAGTGAATACGTAGTGCCACGCATGGACAGAGTAATAGTCGTGAGATGGGGCGAGTTACTCGCTCGCATTCTCGACACATGGCGAGGAGAAATAGCTTAGCATATAGCCATCTCAGAAAAGCATGCAGGGTCAAACACACAAGAGGCTAGGTGGCCGAGTTGCATCTAATAGGCGGAGGTGGAAGATTTCGGGAGTTGCTTTTGGGGGTAGCCTGTTTAGGGATTTAAGAGGTTTTTTGGTTCGGAAATCACCCCGGATGAGTTAGTGAAAATTGCGGGAGATCTCTGAAACCTGAACTCCGAAATTCGGAGTTTGAAGCTTATGCTTTTTGGATTTTGGGAATCCATGTCTTCGGGGTTCGTAAAGATGGTCGAGCCAAGTTGTTTCGGGCTTCAATTCCTGAAGTAGATCGAGTCAACATGAACGAAAGCCCGAACGAGACATTTTCGAAGGGCATTAAATCGTATGCCGAGTTAAGAGAATGTAAATCGAATGATTCGCTCAAGGCGGTTAAACATTGAAGCCTGCTTGTAAAACGAAAGGAACCCGATGCAATTAATTTGCTCAACCATTACCATCGGGTGTTCTGACGTGGACCTCACCAAATTAAAACTTGAGTGAAGGTAATAAAGTAGCCCGCCAATATATAAATGCAAACGTAGAATGCCGAGGTAGTCAACAGGTGTAAAAACGAGGCGGTGAGTCTTGTAAAAGTTCAGGATGTAAAATTACAAAGGAACCTGCCATACGATGCAACAATTACACGTAGCTCGTCTGAAGCAAAAGGCGTAGCTCGCCAGCCAGCTTGGTGAGCTGGCTGGCGAGCCATTTTTCAAAGCATCACAAAAGACCCCCCAAATGCAAAACCAAACTTGTGGGTCCCACCAACAAGAAGGAACAAAAAATATATATTTTTTTAGGCCAAAGGCGTTCCCCATATGGGAAAGGCCCTTGCGGACGTTTTTATGACTGTCTTAAATTTGACGGTTTGACGGTCGAAGCAGGGATAATGAATATTCGTAATATGGTGAAAATTTTATTTTAGGAAAATTTGAAAAGGTGAATTATTCGGAGTGGGTCGGTGTCCTGTTCACCTAAAATATATAGTATATTTTTTTTGGGGGGTCGGCTTCGCCTTCATTTGAAAACATCAGACCTATAAAAACCTAGGTGATTCACCGGGTAGTATACCTCAAGTAGCTTACCAAATTACCAATACTGTGAAATTTGAACTCGCATACCCTTAAGCACCAGAGATTCAGATTACTGTTAGCCTGTGATTGTTCGTTGTGGAAACGCGACAGGGACAGTTTTGATGCGCGATAAAAGCAGTGTTGACGCGTGCCAAGGGCATTGTTGACACGTGACAAGAGTAGTTTTGACGTGCGACAAAGGCAGTGTTGACGCGCGACTTGGGCATAGCAGTTGACGCGCGACAAGGGAAGTGTTGACGCGCGACAGTATATTCAGACAGTGGACGCGCGACATTGAATAGGTTGTTGACGCGCGACAAGTGCAGAGTTGACACGTGACAAAGAGTCCAGACAGTGGACAGAGTCGCTACTTGGTTCTTTTGCTGACGCAGGACTCTCTTCAGAATAATGGAAGGTGTCAGCTCAAAGAATGCGAATAACCTAAAAGTAAGTAAGAAATCTCAGAAATCACTCTTCAAGTATTTTGGAAACTCTGCGGATACAGATATTGAAAATACCAATCATATATCAGGCATCACAAAGAATCAGAATACTGACTGTGTGGAAGGTATTATTGAGGTGGACATGCATTCTGCACAGTATCAAAGTCAAACAAATGAAACCTACGATAATATGCCAGATCTTGAAGATATTGTTCCTGTTGGGGTGCAACCAGAAGTGCATCTAGATATCACAGATACAAACACTCAGCAAAATGGAAGACAGAAATCAAAATCAAACTCCGGTCCAAGAAAGAGGAAACCAGGTGATTGTGATATTGCTCAAAATTCTACTCAAAAAAGTAAAGCATTGAAAACGAACAAGAATATGTGGACCATTGGCAGGACATACAAGTTTGATTGGGCAGCTAAATTTCTGTTTATTGAACCTGTACAATCATCTAATTCTGAAGAGATCCCATCTGAATGTACATGTACAATATGTACGTGGAAATTGGGAAAGCAACAAAAAATGCAACTGAAGCTGGACACTATAGAAAAACATTGTGGAAAACAATATTTGACTGTAACGGGGGCGGATGGCCAGAAAATCAAAACACATAGGTGGAAAACTGAAAAAGAATGCATGCATGTTAGATACGCAGCGGAATATGAGGCAGAGCAGAAAAAACACAGACATCTGTTGGAAAAGGGAGGAACGATCACATCGCATATTGGTAAGATGAAAGAAACAAATCTACATGCAAAATTCATACAATTCTCTACTCTTTTTCAAATACTAAAAAAAGGAAGAGTGATTTCGGATTTCCTCGATTTCAAAGTTTTGTATCAATTTAATGGAATGCTGAATGTACCTCAGTCTCATTGGTCTGAAAGTAGTGGATGGGAAATGGCAAAATGCCTCTCGATGATAGAGAAGGAAGATTTGAAAGAGAATGTAAAAAAAGCAAACTTTATCTCTCTTTCAATTGATGAAGTGACAGCAGTCGACAACACCGCATGGGTATGTATCCACGTCTATACTTTAGAAAATCATATAAGGACACCTCATCTGTTGGGTGTTATGAAAATGGTTGAAAACTGCAATGCCGAAAACCTACATAAAATAGTTGTTTCTCATTTGAAAGATGTTGCTGGAATGACTGATTATGAAATTGCTACGAAGTTGGTATGCGTTGGAGCAGATGGTGCATCTGTCATGCAGGGTCACCGAACAGGGCTATGTGTTAGATTACAAACAACAGTGGCCCCATATATGCTACCAATTCACTGTATGGCTCACAGAATGAATTTAGCGTATAAAATGGTAAGCAACCACGAAAACGTTGCTAAATTAGAAGACCTTATACGAGAACTTCATGCCTATATGTCAAGCAGCCCAAAGCGATTTCTCGAGTTCCAAAAATTTGCAATTGGAATTACAGATGGCAAAAAACTTCTGAAGGATGTGGAGACTAGATGGATCTCTTTGTATGAACCTGCATGCAGAGTTCGTGAGGAGTATCCTTCATTGGTTGGTTTCATGCACAAATACCGTCATGAAGTTGATAGGGCAAGGGACTTGTTGTTCCGTTTAACTGATTTGGAGACATTGCTTACATTGGTTGGTATTCTTCCAATGTTAAAGGAGATCAATACACTGATGAAGCATGCACAGGGCAGATTAATCTATATTGTGGATTTTATACGGATGAGAAAAATGGTATGCCAAAGTCTTGATATATTGTACTGTTCCCAAGATAGTTTTGATGCACCTGTTTTTGAGAATTGGAAAGCTTTATTAGATCTTAAAAATCCTAACACCTTTTTGAGATTTAATATCCACGATCACCTCTGCATCACTGTTAATGGGAGGGAAATACCACTGCACATTTTGCAAAAACGTCAAGATATTACAGGATCGGAACGAGAAGATGTTCCCGTGACACGTAATTTGTTTGAGTCTGTTATAGTTGAAACAAGAATAAAGCTTAAAAAAATTTCAGAAACCTTGTCATCAGAAATTAGGGAACGTTTCTGTAAAGATAAAATTCTGGAAGCCATGGGTGTGATGAATCCTAATTTTTGGAATACTGAAGGTGGCCGTGCAGACTTTGTCAGAAAGCATTTCCATAAATCAATGGGTACAATAATGGAACAATTTACAAAGACTTCAGAGCTCAAGGGTATGGAAATCAAAGGTATACTGAATGCCGATTTATTAAAGTTTCAGTCAACAAATTTTGCAACAACAATGAGGAACCAATATAAGAATTTAGATCAACCTTCTGAAAGTGGTGCTATTACAACGCTGTGGCGAGGAATCTATCAAAGTTCTATCTTACAAGAAGATATCAGTGAATATTTCAGATTATATGAGTTATGCCAAACAATGATTTTGGGGTCTGTGGAGGATGAAAGGGTTTTTAGTGCATTGTCATTTATAAAATCAAAACAGAGAAACAGGTTGGATAAAAATCTGGAAAGTTGCATGAGGTGTTATGTTTCTCGATACTCCATCGAAACCTTTCCGTTTGACAGAGCAATTGCGCATTGGAATTCCCTTTGCGAAAGAAGAGGTGTGAATAATACAGCTACAAGTACAAATATTCCCAACCTTGAGAGTGTAATTGGCTCATCGTCACATTCTACAGAAGACAACATCGAGTTTGATGAAGCTATTGATAATGGATTGTTTCAACTTTAAATAGGTATCTTCTTTATCTTTATCTTTATCATTAAAGATGTTACAGGTCTATATATTTAAATTTATTTAACTACAATCTTTTTATAGGTCCTTCTCGGGACTGAAAATGTCAGGCAATTCACCCATCTATCTACTAATCCATTTCTCGTGTTGGGTTTTCTTAAATTTTAAACACAGATCTAGCTCATTACCAGTGGCAGTGATGATTTCAACTTTAAGGAGGTATCTTTTTCCCCTTAATCTTATTGTTTGTTACTATTCATTTTTTTCAGCTCTGGTTATCATTAAAGATGTTACAGGTCTATGTATTTACATTTAGTTAAATACAATCTTTTTATTTTTTGAAAACGTGGGTTGACATCCATCCGAGGAAGCTGTTACTTCTCGGGACTGACAATGTCAGGCAACTCACCCATCTATCTACTAATCCATTTTTTGTGTTGAATTTTTTTAAGACAAAGATCTAGCACATTACCGGTGATGATTTCAATTTTGAATAGGTATCTTCTTGAACATAATCTTATTGTTTGTTACTTTACATTTTTTCAGCTCTTGTTATCATTAAAGATGTTACAGGTCTAATTCTATATATTTACATTTATTTAAAGATGTTGTTGGTCTATATATTTAAAGATGTTGCTGGCACTTCTCATGACTGACAATGTCAGGCAACTCACCCCTCTATCTACAATGTCAGGCAAAACAAAGATCTAGCACGTTACCGTTGATGATTTCACAGCAATCTATTACGCAAGAGGTAAGCTAAACCCTATCATATTTGCAATTATGATTAATTTCTTACCAGTGATGATTCTTTCTTGATTTCTTAAAATTATATTTAATTTATTTTTTATATGTGCAAAATCCTTTGATATATTTTTTTCACTGTGGGATAAACAATACATTATAAAATTTTAAATTTAAGTCCACATAAAATTCCTCATCATCCATATATATCATATCATCACCATATCATTATCATAATCCTGAGTCCTGACACTACAATTATTATTAACACAATTATTTATCTAATTTAAATTTATTAAAACAATTCCATTTTCTAAAAACAATTCATAATCATATCATTACAATTATATTCGTTCTAATCTCATATATATCCATTCTAATCATAAATGTCATCTATATCAATTATAACACATTCCATTTATTTATCATCTATATCCACATTAAATTGATCATCGTCCATATATATCATATCATTATCGTCATTCATCATCTTTCATCATCATCTATCATTAATTATCAATTATCATCATTCATCATCTACGTCCACATACAATTCATGACAATGCAAGTAAACAAGAAACATACATATAATTCACGATAATCACCATCTAATGCAATCAAAATTAATGATTGTATATAATTAAATTCAAATACCATACTCAATATTAGAAGTTTTCAAACTCAATATTTAAAGTTTCCCCAATAATAAAAGTTTCTAGTTTTCAACCCTCTTTTTCTTTATCCAATTGTACTCCTCTGCTCCCTTCCCCAACGGCTTCTTCCACTATGGCTGTACCCCTTTCCCCAACAGCAGAAATAACCCCTGAACTTATAAGATCTTCCGCAGCACTGTCCAGATTTTTTAAAATTCTTTCTTCTTGATTTGTCGCATCTCCATGCGACAACAAATTTGGATCAGCTGCTGCTTTAGCATTGAATAATATGTCAGGGTCGAAACCGTGCTCTTTAATTATCCGCTTTAGTGTATTGTTTTGTTTGTTAACCAAAACAATATTTTGCTTCAAATTTTTTGCTACGGATAAACTGCTCTTTGCTGTTTCCAAGTGAACTTGCAATACCTTCACCTGACTCTTCAAATTTTCATATTTCAACTGCACAAAAAGAGTAATGTCAATTCAAAATATTACTAAAAAATGAAAATTTCAAATTAACAAGAATGATTGTTTGAAAGTAATAGTACTTACAACCGCTCTATCTCTTTCGGCATTTGCAATTGCTACCAAATCCTTGTCCTTGGACCATTTGTTAAAATATGCCTGGGCCTCGGCACTAATATTTTCCAATTTGTTTAATGACTTATCTAAAATGTCATCTTTATAGTTGTTGTTATACGTGACAGTCCCACTTCTTACTTGGGTAAGTAAGGAATCCATCTTCGCAGGTTGATTCTGGACTGCAGCGTATAAACTATCCCGTTGCCAATAATTTTCATAACGACTAATAATCTCATTGATAAGAACTTTAGCCCTTCTCTCCCATTCTATAAGCTGATTGATATGAGGAAGAATAAACTCACTGACATGGGATTGACAATCATAACCAATTAAGTTCTCCAAAGGAAAAGGTAGCAACTGTTCACTATCTGAATCTGATGAAGATGATCTTGCTGGAGAAGTATGGGGGCTTTCAGCAAGATCAACTGCTACTTGTTTCTGCCTTTGGGTGGGCTGATCCTGTTTGTGAAAAAATTAATCAAGATTTAGATAAATAAATTTAAATCGAAATGTAATTCAAAATTGTAAAGCATATTTAAATTGAAATTTGAAGTATACCTGCTGGCCTTGAATCATCTCGCGGGTATTGAAAAAACCAGTTGGGTCATTGCTATCAATGCCCAAATAATCTTCATCTAAATTTATATTGTTCAAAACAGATATGCCCGTTGCACTGGGCAAGCCACCAAGTGAGAGAGTTGGAATTCGAAAGGAGGAGGCAATGTTTAGTGTCCCACTAGGGGCCGGAGCAAGTGGCATGCGTTTACCAATGTTCTTTTTCACTGTTCCTCTGGTTGGCATTTTAAAAATTATTGGTTGAGTGGGTGTCGGTGCCGCGGTTTGATCAGGACTGACATGTGCTGAAAAGTACAAGAAAAAAATGAAAAATAGGAAAACAATTCATAAAGTCAAAAACTACGAAATTAAACGTACTATCGAAAAGTTGTACCTTGTTGTCGAGGGGTTGTTTTTCTCGGTGCTAAGGGTGGCCTTGTAGGAGTTGTACTCAGTGTCTGTTCAGAAGATACGAATGCATGCGACTGTATGGAGTGAGTTGGGGAAGAAGGTTGAGTTTGTGAAACAAGTGTATGTTCCAAAGTCCCTGCAATTCATCAATATTAAATGTTGTCAATTCATTTGGTTAAAATTTAAATTGAAAAATAAATATGCAACTTTGGAATTTGTAAATAATATATGAGAAGGTATTACTTCTCTGGCGTTTAACGAGTTCAAACTGTTGAGGGTTTGGAGAGGAGTGAGCTTCCATTTCAGATTGGGAGTCCCCCGAAGCCTCAGCGTGTTGTTGGCCTCTTCCTCTCGATAACGCCTTTTTTCGGGGAAGGGCTTCAATAAATCTTCTCTGCAAAACATTAAAATTTAAGTGTTAATAACTGTGCACTGTAATGTCGAAAATTGAAATACAATTACAAACTAAATAGTTTATACCTGTTGTTCTTCAAATGGAATTGACAACTTCATCAACTCCTCATCAGTGCAAGTAGGAATTTTTTTATCTTTTAAATTTAAAAGTGCCTCATAATAAAGGCCGAGGAGATAGTTTGTTGAATAAATGACAGGTTTTTCTGAAAGTTTTGAATTTGTTAGGTCAGTTCTTATTTTTTTGGATAGATATGTGCACCAATCGAATTTTTGTTTTGAGATAGTGGCAACAATGTATGCAATGGCCCAATTTGGTATATCTGTTTGGCGACCCTGCAAAACAATTCTGGATTGAAAAAATGAAATAACTGCAGCAAGAAAGTGGTGTGCAATTGATTGCGTATCCACACCACGCCTGGATTTATTGACATGGGCTGCAAATGCGAAACAGTGAAAATTACTATAAATTTATAACAGCAAATTGTATTAGAATAAATAAAGAATAAAAAATATGAATTAAAACGAATTATACTTACAATCAACATGGAAACCAAACGTTGATTTGAGAAATTTCTTGTCTTCTTCCAGGAGTGTTGCCTTGGTTGTAACAATTGGTAAATTTCTGAACGGAAGGCCCGTAAACCGATGGATGTCATTTGCTTCGATACTGAATTGGAACATTCGGCCATCGTTCAGAGTCACATAAAAAAGGCCGTCCTCTGAATTGTAGGATGACAGAAGGTAATTCAAAATATCCGGATCTGTTTCGAAATGGGGCATATTAACGAGCCCTGTAAATTCACACGCATCCATCAAATCTTTATATTCTGAAGACATCTTTAAAACAGTATGGATGTGAGGGCATAAGGGATTCCTGTAGATGATCTTGGCCATCGATTGAATTGGATTCTCTTCTTGATTTTTTTCCTGAACTTGCAGTTGGGAAGCATGTGAAGTCGACATTATAGTTGTACTTGCGTCTTTGACAACGATTGAGACCTGCAAAAATTCAAGAGCGGGAAGGTGAAAACGAGAAAATGACCGGTTGAAGGGTATTTATAGGCTAAATCAGGCGTCAATGGCTTCAATTGACGCGCGTCAATGGTCTTAGCTGACGCGCGTCAATAGTCCTAGCTGACGCGCGTCAATGGATCCAATTGTCGCGCGTCAATTTGTTCTGTTGACGTGCATCAACTGATACTGTTGACGCGCGTCAATAAATCCTATTGACGCGCGTCAAGAGAGCCATTGTTGCGCGTCAAAGATCAGCTAGAGCCTATTGACGCGCGTCAGCTGGATCCATTGACGCGCGTCAATGGATCTATTGACGCGCGTCAATGGATCCAGTTGTCGCGTGTCAATGTATAGTGTCGCGATCGCGTCGCGTTAATAGAGTTTGTTGACGCGTGACAACTGGAGCCAGTGACGCGCGTCAGCCAAGACCATTGACGTTCCATTGACGCGCGTCAGGAGTGATTATTGACGTCTTGTTGTCGCTCGTCAATGATGCAGCCATGAAAAACCAGGTGAAATTTTGGTTTTGGAATACTGTCAAATTCACCTTTCGCTGAAACTGGTTCCGGGGATATTCGCCAGGTATTTTCCACCTACAATTTTATAGAGGTGTCTTAAAATGAAACTACAATGATAACATCCGAGTTAGAGAACCGGTGGGATGAGAGTTCCTCAATTGTCAATGGTGAAAGTTTGTAATTATATGCCGATATAATTCAGGTTTGGGTTAAAGAGCTTAGTGTTAGAGAAAGAAGATTCATTAAGAACAACAGGAGTTGCATTGACCCTGATGACCAATGCCTAGAGGGCACTAGATTTTCTTAGTGTTGTAGATTCAATTCGTAAGCAACATCCACAGATAAAAAGGTAATGATCTAGACATACCCCAATTTTATGTTTTGCATTTTAGTTGAAACATCCCTTTTTCTGATAAGGACTTAGCTTTCTTTATGCAAATCTACAGGGCAAAAGTGACTTTCATTCCATCAAGGATCACCAGGTAGCTCTCATATACTAGATATGGGAAACAGTAAGCATACCAACATAAGATACACTATAAATTCCTTAGAGGGTATTTGAGATTGGAACCTATAATAGAAATAACCATCGACTAACATTTTCCCTATTTCGTTTTGGGATTGCGATGTTTATTGTAGAGATGAGAAGAGAACTACAATATACACACAGGAGCATTACTCTAAGTCACATGAGTAATTATATTGAGCAGCCACACCCATTAACCATAAACGGCCCCCCCCATTGAATTGTATATCCAAATGCATCTAGATTCCAAAGAATATTTGTAATGATTTTTTGGCCACTTCTAAATTCTCTGGAATCCTCGCAAAATATCTTGGTTTGGTCTTTCTACAAGTAAATGAGCAAGTCATTTTGTTTGTCTCTATAGCCTTACTTTATCTTATGTTGATGCCTGTTCTAATTGTATAAGGTTCGACAAGAAAAATAGTTGGATCAAATGAAATCAACCAAGCTCGTGTTGATATAATTTTTTCTACATTGGACTAAGAGCAACGTGTGTAGTTTAAACCAAGATAAACTTTATTGTATATATAATACAGATAAATGAAAAGAATAATATGCTTATTGGGTTCGTGTTCTCTTTAAATGAGTATCTTTGCTTGCATGATCCCAGGTCATGTTGACATGGAAATGCATAAATCTAGTAGGTTCTAGTATTAATCTTATGATGAACATCCACTTGGTTGGAGGATTGAACTGAAATAAACATGTACAACATACAAATAACCTCTTGAAACCCAAGATCGTGATTAGATCTCTGCTCATACAGTTGTTAAAATTGATTAAATTCCCCTAATCTTGTTAACCTCAACAAGTAAGGTCCAAAGATGCAATTTTTGAATAAGCAAAATATTTTATGGATTGAAAGGGACAACATATTACAATCTGGAGAATTGCATAATTAAATTTCTAGAGTATTCTGAAAAATCACGTTAGGGAACCTGGAATTTTGTCTCTATACTGAAATCATATTTTGTCATGGTAGGAATTGACTAAAGAAATACCATTGCAATCAATTTCATTGGCAATTCATCTTCACTTCCAAGTTATAGGCTTAAATGTAACCCAAGGTTGTCATAATTGGAAGTGATCATGAGACATCTTTGGGGATTTGCATTGAATGGATAAAGCAACAAATCTTCTTTATGATGCAATAGCAGTAGACCACAATCTTACTCATGTGGATTTTTGTACTCTGGATTGATACAATGGAATATAGTCTATCCTATGATACTGGCAAATTTTCTTCATTGCAAAAAACCCTCAAGGTTGATATAACAAAACTTGGAACAATAGGGTAGTTGGATTTCAGCTGAATTTTGGAAGGACTTTTTATATTTATTTGTAAGTTGTAAATTTCAAATATTAGTTTTGTTCCAGGTGTTGCCGATGGTTGCTTAATTCATTTCTTTCAATGCAAAATGAACACTTTTTTTCTGTTCAACTTATTAGGAAGGGTCTGCTAATGGTTCAAGCAATAGGTAAGCTTAATAAGTGTATATGAAAGAAGATACACTCAGTGGTACTCATGATGCGCAATGCCACCAAAATTATGTTAATGCTTAGTCAAATTTGGGATTGTTGGGAGTCAAACAACATTGAAGGGAAAAATTTATACGAGACCCGTTGGGATATTTATTGAAATTTGAAATTTTCTAATTTGGGATACACTAAAAGAATTGTCTTAAAGCCTTCATAACTTTGATAATATTTTGTTATGATTGACAATTGACCTGATAAATTATACTGTCAACATAAGAAGGATATCTGTTTACTTCATGTCTAACGATTGTATCTTTGAGGTGTATCTTTACAGGAATAAAATATTTTGCTGCTCCATTTTGAATTTAAACATGAAGTTATATTTTTTGGTTAGGCTTTAAGAAGTGTTGTCATAAAAACTGGGATGACCATTAATGTTGCAAGGATGTTTGATCTCTGATCTGGCATGAAATCCTAGGGACTTGTTTGATAATAAACTTTCTATACCCATTCCGGGAGTTGTGGGAGATTTGGAACATCTTATGAAATTTGTAAGTCTTGTCCATATAGGATTTTATAGAGCATAAACAAGAAGTCAAGTTTCTATGAATGAACATTATATTGACTTGACGATTCATCACAATTATAAATTCAAGGAATTTGAGCGGAAATAGACTGAATGGGTTTCTGCCATAGGAGTTTGGAAATCTGAGGAGTATAGTGGATATGTAAGTTCTTTATATTGAAAATCTGATTATTTAACTCACAAGGTCATGTTTTTGGATCTATATGCTATGTATTTTCATTTCAAGGGAAACTGTAACTTAGTGTGCTTTTTTCGATGTCTACATGGATATTCACTTTCTCCACATGGAAACATGTTGTTTTATGATTACATGGTAAACGGAAGTCTGTGGGACATCCTACACGGTGAGTAAAATGATTATGTTATGAATAAAAATGGATATGTACATTGTAGATTCATATTTTGAAATAGAAGAATCCAATCTATCTCTAACCTTCTGATTAAAATGGATTGGTGGAGAATCTAACAAGTGTTTTTTTAATTTTTATTTTCATATAGGATCATCAAAGAAGATTAAGCTAGACTGGGACACTCGGCTAAAGATTGTTGATGGTGTTGCAAAAGGATTACCATATCTTCATCATGACTGTAACCCACACATTGTTCACAGGGATGTGAACACTTCTAACATTCTTTTGGATGATAATTTTGAAGCACATGTGTCAAACTTTGGCATTGTCAGGTGCATTTCCTTGGCCAAAACCCACACCTCTACCTATATTATGGGTACCATTGGTTACATTGACCCTGAATATGCAAGAACATCAAGGCTTAATGAGAAATCTGATGTATACAGTATTAAGAAAATGTGATATCTTAGCCTCTGAGTTAAAGTATGCATGTTGTAAGGATGAACTTTCAGTCTCTAGGTCCACAGTCATTTCAACCAAGGGCTTCCCATTATCCGTCACAGATGACTCACCACTCCCTACAACAGTAGCAAATGACTTATCAATTTGATGTGTAGTAAAAATTTGAACATTTGTGGAAATATCAATAGTGGCAACATTCTGAATCTGATTTCTTTTCTTCATGTAAAGTTCCATTACTCAATGCATTTGCTGCATATTTAAGCACCAGTGATCAGAATAACATATTTTGTATTGACAATTAGGATGATTGTTTCTATGCAACACTTGTTATATGCTTGTCAGAACAAAAAGGTTCAACTCTCTTATTATACTATTTAAATGCAAATAACATAAATAAAAGGGGGTAGAAGATGAGCATAATGTACATTCTCAAGCAATGTAGGGAAAAATGCTCGCCGTGAATCAAAACTAGAAATGATATTCTCTGCATCAATATTGACCTAGCATTACATATGATGACAACAAAAGAAACTTCACTTAGTAACAAAAGGAAAGGCAACAAATAATATCAAAGTAAATAATCATCTAATAAATAAATGTTGAAATCAATGAAGAGTGTGATAAATAATGTAAGGTCAAAGTAGCGTATCAAAGACAACAAATAATATTAAAATAAATAATCATCCAATAAATAACACTGTTAAAATCAATGAAGAGTGAGATAAATAATGTAACACCTATAACTGGTGGTCTTAGAGGGCATATCAGTGCTGAAATTGGCTTTGCAAGAATCAACATTGCATTCTCTTTCGAGTAGAACGATACATTGACTATAAAGATCTGGACTTGACAATTCTTCTGATATGTCCAATTTTTATAAATGAAACTTTACTCCATCAAATGCATATTTTTGTGTCTTCTTTGCTTTAGACACCAGAGATGGTGGTATTATTGGAATGACCTTTTGGGAGACATCATCAGATCTTTTAATCTGAATGCTTTCAAGAGACCTTTCCCTTATGAGTTTCTTGTGCCGCTCTTGAGCATCCCGAGTCCCACCCCAAGATTCTTCTACAGTATAATGACCATGATAATCAGATTCATTATGAGAGAAGCCTGTATTTGTATCATTTCTATGTCCTTTCCCAGTGCCTGATGACCTGTCCCAGCCACAGATTACCTATTGCAAATTCTTCAACATATCAATCCCATGCATTAAAAGATCCCATGAATTTGGTTGGATTTTTGGATAGATTCTGATTTAAAATCCCCTTGTTTGACATGAACGTATTTAATTAAGTGTATAAATGTATGCATTCAAGAGGGGGGGTTGGTTGTGAAGTTGTCGTAATGAATGTCTGTGTTGTACACCCTTTGACCTTTTATTCGCAGTTAAAAATGCTGGGTTTTTTAAATAATTTTTAAAAAAATAGTCGTTACAAAGTGGGGTAGGTAGACTCCATTCGTATGCTGTCACCTCCACTGCAATCGGAATCATGTTGGGACTACATTTTTCCCAAGGTTATCACTCATGATATTGAAAGTTGGTATATCACACATTTAAGATTAGGTGAGTTATATACAAATACACAGTTATTGTGAGATCTTCAATGGTTTTCTTGGTGTGTCTTAATATTTAAAGCAGTATCAAATGTAGAGCACATCATCCATTACATTAGAGATTATTCAAATGGACTACCACTTATTATATAGTGGTAATCTGATCAAAATACAGAATGTGGTTTTCATGTAGTCATGTTTGGTGTACAAATAAAATAGTCACTCAAACCCTTATTCTACTACACAATGATGATAAGATTTGTCTTTTGTACCTATGTATGAATTTGTAGACAAAATTTGAATATGTACAAATATTGAAGCTCTGTGAAAAATGTAATTTGATTCATCTATATATCCTACACTTACAAACTATCAATCACACCCATTATCAACATCAACTACAAAAGTAATAAATATCCTTCTAAATCAAATAAAATATACCGTTTGACGTTCACATTGTAGTGTACACATGTGATTGCTAGTAACAAATGAAGGAAATTTCAAATTTTTGACTTTCTGGAGGCATGGGGGGGTGGATCTTTTCTGGGGGTACATTAATGATGGGAAAATTCATGGAGGACCATACCCACTAAAATTTTTCCTATAATTTAGGATTTCCCCTTCTTTCTCTTCTCAGCTCAGCAAGTGCTATAAATTGTAAAATGGAACGCCAAATTACAAGTTAGACAATTTTCTCCAAGCTTCCACCCTTTTCACAAACTAAGATGTTGTGAATTTGGAGGCTTATAAAACTTCCTTCCAAAGATTGTAATGCAAATTCTGACTCATCATGTTGTAATGATGCATTGTGTAAGTGCTTGGAGTAAGTAAAAATATGTTTTGTGACTATTTTTTTTGTCCTTGCATCAGTTTTGCTTCTCTCTTTTTCTTCTCTCATGTTTGTAGGTACACTGTGCAACCATGTTTCCTTTACAAGTTTTGGGAGTTATTTTTCTTAGCTAGAAATGAATTATTATATGCGGATGAGTTCATAATGCATGCCCATTCTTCCCATGTTCATCTTTCTTCATTAGCAAACCAAAATTTTGTGTAGCAAACCCCTTTCTTGGTGCATCACCATTCCTAGTATAGGTTTTATTTCTTGCAAATATATCTCCCTAATCCCCTAGAAATGTTAGTGTAGGTCTAGTTATTTGTTTTATTACATTAAGAGTAGTGTAGTGCTTAGTTTATGAAGAGGAATACATCCTTCTCTGGAGGTTCATCTCAAGCCCGTAATTCCCATAGCTTGATAGGTGATCCCATGTTACCCAATCACACCAAATGTCCCATTAACAATCGGGTCATTCATGGTGTGCAGTAATTTGTTGATAACAGATAAAATCTAAAGAAAATTGAAACATTCAGAAAAGCCACGACCAAAGCTTCAAAAACAACATCCAAAACATGACCAAAACACAATACAAAAAAACCATAACCTACTTGAACCTATTTTTTATATAACGTACTAGGATCCAACTAAAATCCTCATCCTGTCCACCGTGATTCACTAACATGCCAAAAGTCATGTTAATGTAGTATTTATACCTAGTGCCTTCCCAGAAATATAATATTTTAATGCAATCAAGATCCACTATAGGGGGATTTGACTTGAAGATGACACCGAGAGATAATTTTCGACCTTTCTGGGAGTATTATCATTAAAGTCCATAAAAAATTCAAGTTGTCAATAATCATTTATCATAGCTTCCATCCTAATATCTTTTAATAACACATCTGAAGGGGCCAACACCATCAATTCCAAAGAAAATTTATTCATAGTAGATGAGACAACCCCATTCCTTAACTTATATCCTAGAGTTTTTTCCCTTCCTTTGGCAGGCCAATGAATATTTGTGTAGATAGATTATTCAATTCAGAATAATCTAGAAGGTTTCAATTGTCTATAACATATTATACTAATGAAATGGAAGGTTTAAACATCATCTGAAAAACTAAAATGTCTTAAATATGATTTTTAAATGTGTGTAATCCCATATATCATTCTATTTACCATACTACACTAGCATCCATAGCATTCATTCAAAAATTACAAAAACATTGAACATTCTTAAATATATAGAGTGAACAAATGAGGTAGAGTGCAAGAAAATAAATGTATAAGAGAATGTTAAGCCAAAAAAATAATCACACACACACACATGCACACATGATTATATACTTTTTTTAGTACAATTCCATCACACTGAAGGACAAGTGTGGTCATATTTCTTAATCATGATCCGAAATTCAAAAAAAATGATATATATACACATAAATGACACCAATCAATAAAGGTTCTCGACATATCTGTCTCTCCAAGATCCCTGAGAAGTGGCTGACTGAGGGCTCCTTCTAAGAATCCTATGATGATGTCTACTAGGACCTACATGGGAACCTCCTTCTGCCAAACGATGATAATTCCTATGATAATTACCATTATAATGTTCATGTGAGGTTATAGTGCTAAGAGCTCCACTCTATGTAGATCGTTCCCCCTCAACATATCATGATAGTCCTCAACCTGATGTGTAAGCACTGTAATCTCAGTTTGCATTTGAGAGAACCCTCATGTTGCATGTCAGGTTGGCAGAAAAACATCTATATGGAATTCATATATTGTGTCGGAAGTCTTGGGTCCTCTAATAGGGTATCTCATGATAGACTAGAAGATATGGAAAATAAATCAAGGTTCATCCACCTAATAAGATCCTGCCATCCTGCACTAGTGGCTACAAAACATAGGCTTACAAAAATAAATTAGTGGAAATAAAAAAGTATATATAAAATAATAAAATTCATTAACATTTAGTTAAAATAAATCTAATCTAAGAAGTAGAGAAAGGAAAAAAATTACTCGTTAGTATTTCCCTTGACCCAATCGAGGTCAACAGCCACCTCCTAGGCATCACCTACCTCCTCCTTTTGCTAGAAAGACTCCTCCTCTTCCTCCTCCTTGGATTGGATGGACTCCTCCTCTACCTCCTCGGATTATCTAACTCTTCCTCCTCTTTTCTACCCTGTTAGTCAAGGTCTAACTCTAAACTAGAACCTGTCTACACCTCCTCCTCCCCACTCCCCACTGGTGTCTCTATAATATGAAGTCTAGCTCCTCCTCTGCTAGCTAGATCAAGTGTAACTCTAGGTGTCTCAATCGTTACTTCTTAGACTATCACTATCCACCATAGAAGATGCATGATATTGTCTCACACCTCCCTAATACCATTAAATACGGTCTCGATTGTAGGAAGTGCGTCAATGTATGATATCTTAAAATTCTAAGGAACTCACACCACCATATGAAGCTCTACTCGACCACCACGATTGACTAACTATGTAGTGGTTGTGTAAGCAACCAATGCAATCATCTCCTCCCCCCACTTCCCTAACATGCCTTGGTAGGGTTGGAACACCATATCAATAGTAGTCAGATTGTCTACTACCTGTGGCGTGGCTCTAAGGGTTCCATATCCACCCATATCACTACCCTAATACTCGCAAGGTTTTCTATCTCAATGCCTCTCTGATATGGAATCAATCTCTCGTAAATCCATGACATGACTAGTGTAGTATGGTTAAGAGAGGTAGACCCACATCTAAAAACCCAATACAAATCATGGAATATGGTCCCCAAAAGGTCTATCCCCTACAAAATAATCCTTTCATGTTTCTCTATGCTTTGTAGAATAGGTTCCCAATAGAACAATAACTAGTCTCATCCCTTATCTCCAATCAAATGTGAGGATAATATACCAATAATGACATTGCATAAAGTGGGAATAGGGTCCTCCTCAACAACTACTAATTTGACTCCCTATTTAGCACTCATATCAAGTGCCTCTACATCCCCTAAATAGTATCCCATCTACGATCCTCATCTAACAAGTTGGCACTTTTAGTGCCAACCTCCTACCTGTAATAGGTACTCCCATTATCCTATAAACATCCTCCAACATAATGATCCAATCCCCATAAACACCAGGGAATCAGAATGATTTTTAGTTCACATCATATTATATAAAAAAATAATCGAGAATTCGGCTCACTGGGGCAACTGGTCTTGTCTGTGTCAACCACCATATATGTGCCCTCTCTAACAAGCCTATTTTGGTTCGTGTGTCTATAAAAGGATAACTCTAGCAAGCCATTCCTTTTATCAAGATCTACTCCATCTCACATAACTCCCCTACATCCACAAAAAAGTAGAAAATAAGTGCATTAAACCTTTATTAGCACGTAAAAACTCATATAATGCCAAAAAACACTAAGTAAAAAACATTAAAAATCTCATTTTATGATTTTTCCCTTGCAAAAGTTGCGCAACCTCCCCTCTTAGTAGTGTGGCAGTTACACAACCACCCCCTTAGACATATCTATGACTACAAAACTACCACAATGGTTGCATAACCTTCGTGGTGGTTGTATAACCGTAGCTTTGTGTAAAGCAATGGTCATGTCACAAAAGTTGGAATTATGCCCTTCAAAGCATAACACTCAAAATTTTTAAAAAGTTGTCAAATGACCTAAAATAAATTGTAAAATATACAAAGTGAGCCCCCCAGCAATCATTTTGCCTATAAAATTATCCAAAATCTCTTCAAACAAAAATGTAGTTTAGGGAAAAAAACAAAGAAATATTGATAACTTACTCATTCCCACCCTCTGTTGCTACCCCTGGGGTTTCCACCATCATGACTGAAATCTTGTCATTTTGGATTTATTTGCAACTCAAATTGTCACCAGAAATCCAGAGCTCCAAATTTAGCAAAGATGTGAAGCACGAATGATTTCTAAAAATAGCAAATTGGCATATGTATGGAGTATTTTGGTTTTTGTTATGTTATTTTGAGTTAATTTATATAGAGTTGGCATAGACGGAAAAATTAAATCTCTCACCCCTACAGAGATGATAAGTAATCTTGTCTTTTCATTTTAAAACTTTCGTCAATATTGTTTTTATTTTTGCACTTAATTTGTGTTCTTCTTTTGCAGGTAGCAGGAAGGTTTGAGTGACATCAAGCTGACACGTGGTCGGACAAGGTAATTTTTTAACCCTCCCATTTGGGATTTCCATTCTTGGAGATTACATTTTAATGCATTCATGGCTAAAATTCTCTTCCGAGGGGGCATAATGTACGCACCAAAAAATTACATGGTGCAACATGAAAAAATTTGTTAGGATATTAATGTTTACATTATACTTTTGTATTCAATAAGTATAAATGTTAGTAGTTATATTATTGTTATATAAACAATAATATATTATTGGAGTTGTTTTAACAACTCATATGATTTGAGTTGTGTATTGTTACGTGAGTAACAATCACAACTAAATAGGATTATTGTTAGAGAAACTTCCTAGTTTATAGGATTTGCGTATTCCTATATATTTGTAGTGGTATTCGTATCAAATATAGAGAAGAAATGTAATGTGTTTGTTTTTATGTCAAATATATTTCCTGTGTAAATTTGGTTTAGAGTTTAGATTTGGTATCTAAAGCCCGGTTTAATCAACTAAGGTGTTGCAACTTAAATTTGCTTGGGGCAGCATGTAAATGAGAATCTAATTGTCCCGATGCATGAGCAGTATATTATTTACATAATCTTTATAGTTATTAGATTTTGTGTAGATTTATACAGATTTATTGGAAATCCAATTTCACCAGATACGTCTTCCTGAATCTAGGACTTAATACCATTTCAATTGCTCTACATATCTTTTGGTAAGCAGTTGAGTTCGTTGAGACTGTCACCTTGGCACATGGCCTCCTGGAATCGACGCAATAATCACCAGCAATCACAGGTGAAACTTATAACAATTCATGCATTAGATGGAGCATCAATGTCCTATTCTGACCCACAATTCTGAATCAACATAGTATCTGGTCTGCATCAAAGAAACAATGGTATTCTCTGCGATAGCACAATAGTCGTTCAACTATACTTTTATATAATTTCATGTTGAATCATTGACCTGACCATTCTCAAAACTTCTCTCATGATTTTAAATCACGAATTGGTAATTAGATTTGTGGATGGTTATCTGTATCTGGGTCAATGATATCATATCAAACCCATTCAACACATATGTACAGATCTGACTCAGGACTACGTGCTTGATTTATTTTATGGAAGCTTCCTACTTCTTTGCATATATCTTTGATCACAGTCTCAT
The DNA here is from genome assembly GCA_019776745.2 of Taxus chinensis. Classification (NCBI taxonomy): domain Eukaryota; kingdom Viridiplantae; phylum Streptophyta; class Pinopsida; order Cupressales; family Taxaceae; genus Taxus; species Taxus chinensis. The sequence continues at coordinate 659,328 of JAHRHJ020003243.1, forward strand.
GAAAATAATACTACTTGTAACATTTCCTATCCTGATATTTTACTCGCATGCTGTCCTTCATTTTCAATCAATCTTCCATTGGAGCTGCACAACAGCTATGCATGCTTGCCATCATTTTAGCCTGAGATCTGTATGTCTTTTAAATGCGTATCAATGGTTGAGAGTTCATGTTTGGTGTATGGGAACCACGCTATTTCTTATCAGACCTGAGATTTGAAACAAATATTTGACTCGACATGCATGCTATCCTCTTAGACCGGAAACTCCATTGACCACATATTCTTATCCACGCATTGGTGTTAGGGACTACCTATGAGATTGGAATGTGTATTTTTTTATTCCATTCATTTTCATGAGGATGGTCAAGGAAAGAAGGTGTGATATGAGTTTTGTTATTAGTTAGTGTCATTTCAATGTTAGTTCGAGAGATTATGCATTTCAAGTCTAATTGGTTTAGTTTATTATTGTTTAGTTTTGAGTAGAGTCATAGTGTTAAAATATTATTACATATTAAGTGTGACTAAATTGTGTTAATGGTCAATATAACCCATATGATTTTGTCACTTCATGAAAAAAACTTGTCACTTTATGAAATGTCATCTAGAATCATTTATGAAATTTTAGTAATATATGTTTGATTTTTAGAGTAAAATAGTCAAAGTATTGTTCATTAATAATATTAAGTAATTATGAGTTAGTCATTGTAAAATTACGTTAAATTAAAAAAAAAAATTGCCTCACGGATGCATTTTCAGTGATACCCAACGTCTACGAAAAATAAAGTGTTTCACATTGCGGGAGGGAAGAAAAGAATAAGCTCAATGTGGAACCATATTGAGCTTCATGATCCAAATCTGGCTAAGTTAGCAACATGTAACTGGAGGATGGAGGCATCGGAGGTTGGAGGTTAGACAATGACCTCTTGTCAGTCACCAATGACGATGGCCACACAGAGCTGTGGTGGATAGTGTGTGTGTGTGTGTGTGTGTGTGTTTATGTTTTATTTCAGCGTGTAATTTTTCAATTTCAGTTGTGTGCTTCAGTTTTTATAGTTTGTAGTTTTTAATAAGTGGAAATTTCAGAATTGAGGGGGGAATATGATCAACATGATCCAATGTTCCATTTCCAGTTTTTCAGTTATGTATGTGATTATTCATATTTCCCCAATGCAAAAACATAGTGAAGAATAGATAACATAGTGAAATGCAACATCATGAGTCTTGATGAGGTAGAACAGTCATATGTGTTCTTGTTCATACCTAGCTTTGTGGTTAGCCTCTTGAAAACCATTTAAGGTTGTTTAGATGTGTTCCTACTTGAGTTCCCACACTGTTAGGTCAGATGTGTTCCCTAGAGTGACTGGTTGATAAACAAATGATTCTTGAGTGTTTTCCCATCCTCGTTGGTCAGATGTGTTCCCGACAGTGCATGGTTGATAAGAAATTGATGTATTCCTTCTTCTACCTTCAGTTTGAGTGTGTGCCAAGATCATGAGCAAGCAGAGGTGAGCAAGCTACAGAGGAAGTGTGAAAATTATGTCATGTAAACATTAAGGGGTGGGAATGTTAGGATATTAATGTTTACATTATACTTGTGTATTCAATAAGTATAAATGTTAGTAGTTATATTATTGTTATATAAACAATAATATATTATTGGAGTTTTAAAACTCGTATGATTTGAGTTGTGTATTGTTATGTCAGTAACAAACACAACTAAATAGGATTATTGTTAGAGCATCTTCCTAGTTTATAGGAGTTGCATATTCCTATATAATTGTAATCTATTCGTATGAAGGAATATTGAAGAATTATTCTTGTGTATTCATAATATAAATTGATGTTGCATTTATATCATTTACTAAATTTTGTATGATGGTTGTCCTTCCTAGGTTGAGTCATTGTTTCTTGGTTGAGATGTGTTCTTGAAATCTTCTCCTCCAACAACTTGTAAAAATAAGATTTTCATTTGTATCATGGGTTGGGAATTTGATATTCTATTGTGAATTGTTATGTTGTCTGAATTTGGAGAGGTATTACACAGATAGTCTGTTCTCTACTTTTTCCTTCCTTGTTGCTCACATTCCAGTCATCCTATTTGCACAAAGTCAGCAACATTCAATTTTCTTTGATTTTCTTGTTGTCATTCACCATTCTTGCTTCCCTAGATCAATTCGAACTCATACATTGGAAGGGGATTTGCAGTTGTGGAGACACCAGATGCACTACATCTCTGGAAATAGTTACTGCAACACAGTAGTAACCGGTTGGAGCTGCATTTATTTCTTTGAAGTTTTGATATAATTGTTACTTGTAGGAAACATAAGTTGTGTATTTAAATGTAATTAAAAGGGGAAGATTTCATCACTTCTCGTGTATTCCAGTGTTCCTTTCCAAAATACCTCTTCCATTGATATCCTCTTCCTTGCTTATCCTTGTGGATCTGCACAGGAAATTGGTTGGAGGAAGAAGTAGTGGTATTTTATTTCTTCATTATTATTTTCTTCCATTTGATTTAGAAGAAGTTATGTCGAGGAAGGTTATACGACGAAGAAGAAAATTGCTTCTTAGAAGTTTTCTTCTTCCTTGGAATTTGAGGTAGAAATTGTGTTCTTAATAGATAATATCTTTCTTTTAATCTTCTTGTCATTATAGTAGTTACGCAAAAACCCACAACAGAGGAAAAATCACACCCGGTTAATCCATGTTTAGATTTATTTTAATTTCGCAAGTAATTGTAGATTTATTTTAATAATTGTATATTCTATTTCTTTTAATTTCTTGTGTCTATATAAATAGTTCTTTATTTCTTTTTATTAATCCTAAAAACACAAAAATATTAGAAGTTTGGATTGTATTAATTGTTTTTTTATTCGAAAATCTTCATCAAAAGCACTTTTAAAAAGGACTTAGAATAGTAGATGTATTTGTTTTATTTAAAAAAGAGTGAATAGAGTTTAATTAATTAAAAGGGAATTTTAATTGTCTTTTATTTAAGTTAGACTCCTTTTACATTGTTTATTTAAAGCTGGAAATTTAGAATAGTGTAGAGGATTAAAACAAAACAACAAACTTAGTTATTAGCAGCTTAGACTACCAGTCCATAGTCCTTAGCCCCTTTCGACTAGTTTCCCAGCCTCATTTACCTCACTCATGAGTTGGTGTTCTCACATGACCATTCCTAGTCTGGCCCAACCTCGTAGGAGGATATTTGAGTCAAGCATCCATCCATTGGGCATAGACCGATATCAAGGAGACATAGATATGGGTTTACGAGCACTAGCATTTATATCTACTCTTTTTCCCACTAAGATAATTAGCCAGCTAGATGCCATTAACGAGCAATTGACCATAGCTCATTAGTTTGGGCCAATCAAGCGAACTAATTCAGACACTCAAACCCTTAATTGTCTTTTCATGTCCTTTGATCTTGTCCTTGCATGACCCTCTCTGAAGAGGAGTATTTGGAGATGAACGGATAGTTTCCACAAGTCCGACAACTGGGTCGAGATGTTTTTCAGTATTACGGACATAGATCGAGAGTTATGCTCGGTAATTATCCTTGACCATAGCATCACGCTTATAGAGGTTAGATGAGCTTTTGCTTCCCTTGACGAATAGGTTCATTACTTACAAGTTGATTTGATTGTGTTTAGCTCGACCATAGAACCTCGATTCATTGACATGCCCATATATTCCATATTTATCACACACACACATATTATATATCACATTCCCATATCATCTGTCATATTTAGGTTGTCTCGGCATGACCTCGGGAAGTCGAGTACAAAAGGAATCATGTGTCACATTTCCTATATAAAAAAAAAACACACTACTAAACAAATTAGTAAATCCAATTATTATAAATTATTATTTATTTTTGAACAATCATACTACATTTGGTTTTTTAATTACATTATGGTCCATAAAATGTCTCTTAATACAATAAAAAAGATCACCTTTTTAGTGATAATTGAATGGAAATTACTTAAGTTCCTTTTAACCAATATAATGTGCATAAATAATCACAACTATACAGCAAATTGAGATAAGAGAATGCAAAGGATACACTGGAATTTATCCTAGAGAAAGCCAAGGTGGGAAAAAATCCATTGGGTAAGAAAATTGCTTCCCTCTCACTATGTAAATATGTAAAATACAAAGTAATTCTAATAATTGGCCTTCAATAAGGATTCAACACTCCTTCTAATTGTATTTTCTTGGTCACAATCCTAAACAATGAAGAACTCGCTCTCATATTAACAAAACAAGAAAGAAATACAGCTCCTCATCTTTGTTCACACTTTTTTTCACTCAAATCACTTTTCTAGAATGAATGAATGCACTCATATTTATAGTTAATCTGCCCCAAGGATGGAAGGAATGTGAAATGAACCATTTGAGAATCCCAAACATTTACAAATGTTTGGGTTCTCCATTTTAGCGCTAAAGGAACTAAATGTGTGGCATTTACGCAACCAAACCATGGCTTAAATTCATCCAAACCATATCCATTTCATGGTAGTTTTGTGGCAGTTCATAGTTAATAAATAAAATTTCACCAGAAATGGTCTCTTTTTTCATTTGAAGGTGTCTGGATCACCTTCAACCTGACTTAGCCATTTTCATATAATAATGAACATATTGAGGGTATGTTTTATAAGTATCAAAAAAATAGAGAATACATAGAATTGGGTATTTCATATCCATTTTTGGATCATACCTCCCAATTTGAGGATTTTAAGTCTCTAAAAGCTTCAAGGACTGAGACAGTGAGGAAATTCCTTCCCAACATCTTCCCTATGATACCACTCTTGCACCTGGAGGTGTATCTGTTGGATTGTTTAGATGAATATATCATCTTTGTGGACTTCCATTCCCACTTTTCTATTGTCTCTATATGGTAATATCAAAACAACATCAATTACACTTTTAAGAGAATCACCAAAACATGTCTCGAAAAGAGTGTTACTAGTAGAAGTAGGAAGTGCCTTATCATAAGGCTACTAGGTATATACTAATTACGCATCCCAAGTCATAGGGTCTCTTATAAACTAGACCAAGGTATAGCTTACCACCTCTATTTTCTTGTATGAATATGGATGACATGCGGTAAACCTCTTAGTATCCATCTTCTCCCACAATGTAGACCAAAAATCACCAATGAATTGTGCCTAAAAGAATATCCCTAAAATGATGAATAAAATATCCCATTTTATTCTTCTATTTTTTATTAACTATGTTACTATTGGGTTCAAAGATAACTTCCTCATCTTTTATATCCCTTATAAGAAGTAAATAAAATCACCCACTAGCATTAAGTTTTTGTGCTTTAGTGGCACTTACCAAATAAATCTTCGAGTCTCCTACAAAGGATAAAATGATGTAGCTTTTACCATCCTTCACTAAATGGTACTGGTTGGATCTTATCATGAAGATGGCATCTCTGATATATACAAATACAAAGTGTCAAACACTACGCCACACACATCAAGAGGAACGACATCCAAAAATTTCATCAATGAGATGTTTATCAATACCAAACATAAGCTTGTATTGCTTTGTAATCCTGATGTCTACACCTTTATTTACCCAACCCAATGATTATAGACTTAGTTGATTGCAAGTTTCTAACATCATCCTATTAACTAGCTCTTTACTAACCAAATTATCTTGTGAACAAGTATCAAAAAGAGCATCCAATTTGGTTTTCTTCAACCAATTTTTTATATGAAATATCTTAGTAAGTTCATTCTCTTGAGCATTACTACTATTACCCAAACATACCTCTCTGCAGACGAAAGTGCAACACATAGTGTCATCCACCTCTTCAATATAAAACACTTCCTCTCCCTGGAGGGCATCCATGGCCTTCTTCTTATTTTTCTTATTTTTGAAGGGATGTAATTTCGGGTGAAGCTTCTAACAATTTTCCTTGAAATGAGTGTAAAAATAACAATAAACACAATGAAATTTAGTATCCTTAATGTAAGTAACATTCTACTTGTCTTTCCCTTTTTCCATTCCATTTAGCTTGATGTTATCTTCTTTGTCTGAATCGTGTTGAGAGGTAGATTAACTCTTTTTCTTGTGCATCTGTGAATAGTGGGCTTGAGAATAAGCCTTGTCTACATCTTCTAGCTTTTCCAAGAGGATTGGTCTCCTCAAATTCCTATAAATTCCACCAATATACTTCATTCAAAGGTCCTGGTCTGCTACATATTTTCCCATCTTTACAACTTTCTTCCGGAACTCACTAGTGCAATCCTACACATTCTTGCCTTGTTTCTACCTGAGATACTACCAATACATGGACCGCTCTTCCTCATAAAAAATAGGATATAATTTCTTCTTGATTATATTTTTAAATTCATCCCACTTAGAAATATGAGGAGGCTTCTTAACAACCAAGGAATGAACATAACTTTCAAACAAGTTAAAGAATGATTGGTCAATTTTAATTGAGTAAAGGAAATTTGTTGGCTCTCATTAATTTGATGAAAACTGAAATATACCTCCAGTTGGGCTAGCCAATGGTATAGCTTCTCACCATTCATGTCTCCATCATAAGTCCGAATATCTATCTTGGCCTATGCTTTGAAAGGAGGAGATGTGGGAATGGCACAGGGATGATCTTCTTAATACTCACAAGTATCTTCTTCATGGGCTTCTAGTGTCTTTTTTATAACACCAAGTTTCTGCATGAGTAATCCTGTGATGGACTCCAATTTCCATGTGGACAAGGAAATATTGCCCACATCCTTGGAAAAACTTTCCACATTTTCCTCCAACTTGTAGAAACATTCTTCTTTGCTATCATCCCCATCTTCTCTATGATCCATCTCTTAAATTCCTTGGTTCCACTTCCTTGCGGAAATCTCTACTTCAAAATGAATAAGGATACCTTCATCACTTTCTTGTCCCTTTTGGGTAAGGGGAATCTAATTGCAATCTTAACACAAGTTAATCACACAAAAATTAAAAACGTAATCGCTTTGATACCAATTTGATCTGTAAATTGCCTCTAATACAATAAACAGTTCTTGTTCTTCATGATAACTAAATGGAAATTACTTAAGGTGCTTTTAACCAATATAATGTGCATAAATAATCACAACCATATTACAATTTGAGAAAAGAAAAGAGAATGCAAAGGAGACACCTGAATTTGTCCTAGAGAAACCCAAGGTGGGAAAAACTCCAATGGATAAGCAAATTACTTCCCTCTCACTATGTAAATCCCCAAAGTACAAATTATTGCCAATAACTTGCCTTCAAGAAGGATTCAACACTCCTAATTTTATTTGCTTGCTCAAAATCCTCAACAATGAATAACCCACTCTCATATGAACAAAACAAGAAAGAAATACAACTCCTCCTCTTTGATCACACTCATTTTCACTCAAAATTACTTGCTTAGAATGAATAAATGAACTCGTAGTTATAGTTACTCTGCCCCAAGGATGGAAGGAAGGTGAACTGAATCATTTGAGAAGCCCAAACATTTTCAACTATTAAGATTATCCATTTTGGCGCTAAAGGGACAGAACTGTGTAGTGGTTACGCAGCCAAAACGCAGAGAAACCGCAACTAAAATGTAGGCAAACCACAAAAATTTCATGGAATTTTTGCAGTAGTTCATATTTAATAAACATAACTTAAACATAAATTGTCTCTTTTGTCATTCGAAGGTGTATGGATCACCTTCAACTTGACTTAGCCATTTTCCTAGAATAATAAACATGTTGAGGATAAGTTTTACAAGTATTAAATATAAAGAATACATAGAATTGGGTATTTAAGATGCATTTTTGGATGACATTTTTTATTAAAATATAACTTCTTAATAGATAATATTTTAATTTTACAAATAATTTTAAAATAGTTTATTAATTATAAATTAAGATTTTAATGTGGGTATGCAAATTAAAATTAATAATCTTGTTTCTTTTTACTATACTAATTATATAATTATTAAAATATTAAACCTTAACAAATAATACATTAAATTTAAAAGTAATCGTTCATTTTTCTATAAATTTTAAATTTTTTGTTGAAGGTTTGGAATTAATTCAGTCTCCTTTAGCTCAAATGCAAAGTCTGAGGGGTATCCATTCCGCCAAAGTCTCCCGAGGCATGATCTCAGCCTCATCCCTTATTTAGATTCTTAGGCCTTTGTACTTGATAAGAATTGATCCTTGGTGGGCTCATTGAGAGCCTGACAACTTCACCAATAGAATAAAAACTAATTGACATTAATTGTAAATTAGATTAATTTACTACTGTTAATTTGACAGTGTTATTTAAATTTCATGCGCATGTACCACACCTTTCATGTTACCATAATATTAATAGGCAAAAATAACTCAATTTCACAAACATTATCTATATAGACAATGAAATATTGTATAAATAATGCTAATAAGTTTTAGGAAATTATATTATTAGAGCTCACATTATTAATATTAGGTTAACTGTTATGTTTGTTATTAGCATAGTTTATATGTGAATTTGTTATGTTTGTTATTAGCATAGTTTATATGTGAATTTTTTAAATAAACAACTCATGTATATAGGAAAATGTGAGATATTTGTGGGATGGGTAGTTCAAGTAGTTTCCTAGATTATAGGGATGTAAAATCCTACATATATTGAGAGTTGTATGTTTCGTATGTATCAGGGATGAATTGAATGCAAGATCATTATTCTGTGAATAATATTGTGTAATTTTGGTCTCAAGATTTCATTTGGCATCAGAGCGAAGTTCTTCGTAAGAAATTTGATCTAGTGCTTTAATGGAAGCATAATAGAATGGTAGGGGCAATCAATTATTATTTTTCCCCTGAGGATGGTAACACTGTAAACTGTAAATTTGTTTTGAGTGTTAGTAATATATTCTCTATAAAGGTTTATATATTATTATCTTAGGAAGAGTGTGCTGGAGATTCTTAGTGGTTCCAAAATATACTTCTGTTGTGTTTTTATTCCATCTCTGTTGTCCTTGAAATTTTCCATTGATGTCGGTTAGATCTCTCTGCATCCAAGCGTCCAATCGAGATACATCGAGTTCTTGCACGTCGATCGCCATCGTTCCATTCATTTAGTCAAGTGTAATTTTATTTCCTGCGTCTGAATTGAAAGGTCTGTCATTTTGGCTGGATAGTTTGACATTCCATGCTTGGGAAAGCCTTAATCTCAACTAGCATAAGCCGGAATCTTTCTTTTAGACCGTGTCAGGTGATCTTCAAGGCTTTCGAATTGGAGAGCTTCGTATTGAATCTGCATTGAAGATTTTTCATAACGTTAGGTCAAATACTTTAGTGTTCTGAAGAGACATGACTAATTCTTTCCATCGGTTCCACTGTGTGTATTTCTCCAACCTGATAGAAGTGTTCAGAAAAGAGGATCCGTTTTCTTGACATCTGGGCGATTAAGAGGACATCAACAACTTGTGAACCCATTCGCTGACCAAATATTGGCAATCTACATGTTGAAGTTGTCAAGAATGCACTAGATTTTATTCATTTAACATTTGGCTATTCCACATTATTATTTTCTACAGCAGGAGTGTTAGAACGTGCACCATTTAGAGCTCTTAGATGCTTATACGTGGCGGCTTGGTGATTATCATCAACAATTTTACTGTGAATAATCCATTACACATGCTTTCTCTTGTTTGGAGAAGAAGGCCCACTTCCCTACGACGCTTAGTGATTATCATTTTGAGTTATGCAGACTTTAGATATGGACATGGCTTATACTTATGTTGATTAGCATGATGTTTTGTGACTAGACGCATTTGGATTATGGTTGGATTTTGTTTTCAGTATGATCTGCACTGACTCATGGACAGACTATTGGATATTGATATTATTTTTATATAGATATATTGCATGTGTTCTAACATTGGATTTCTTCGCCCTGATGAGTAGAATGTAGTTGTTGAATTTACATTACTATGATTTTGGAAAATGATGAAATGCATAATTAAATTGTGAATTAGACCTAGAAATAATGATTGCTTGAATTACGTATAGATGTTAATAAATTTCATGCATATGATTATTTTGGATATTTTGACATGGCCGCAAGGCCGAAGAGGGTATTTTGCATTTTTGCAGGAAACACAGCATGATCACAACCATGAGGGGGATTGGGGACCAAACACAACAGAATGTCGGGTGGTTACAACATTGGTCGTCAAGGCAACTTGTAAACTGTATTGTGTTAGCTTGTTCTTGTATGTGTTGAGAAAATTTTCTTGAGGGGGTAATGTTCTAATGTGACCATGGGGTTGAGAATTTTATTTAATTGTTTTATTTACTTTAGTAGGTGATTTCATTTGGGATGCCCTTCTTTTATTACTTTTGCTAAGTATGTTTAGATTAATTTAATATCTTGTTTTAGTCATGTGGGTGTAATAAATTTTGTTGGTTGGCTCCTTGAGCCATGTGTTGTCTCTTGTATTGAATGCTTATCTTGAGTGTTGACCACTCCAAATCTCTTGAAAACTCGAATTTGAGTTTGAGGGCAATTTTGGGGGACTTGTGGGACAAGTTAAACTTGTCCCACACTTCCCAAAACCCCTTACCAACCATATCTATGGGTTGGGAAGCCCAAAAAGGGATTAGTTATTGTTTTGGGAAGTGATATTGACTTGGAGTGCACTTTTTCTTCATTTTGCATTTATTTGTGCCTTAAGGCACATGGGAAAGGGATGGTTGTGGAAGAGAGTTGTCATTCAACCCAACCACCCATTTATGGTGTTTTGGGATTTGAGTTGACCTTGGGAGATGGTTTGAGGATGTGTGATGTGGCATCCTACATGGAGCCACATCACCCTCACCTTACCTTTGATCTATTTATTGAAACTTCCTCTCTTGTTGAGGGGGTTAGAGCTTTGTTTTTGTGTTGTTGAAGAGTTCTCTTTTGTGTTATTTTGAGAGAGAGGAATTGGGAGAAAGAGATAGAGAGAGTTTTTGGACTTGCATGCTTGGATTGATTTGGGAAGGAGCTTGGACAAGTTTCTTGGTGTAGGCTTCTCCAATGGAGAGGTAGGGAACCCTCTCCTTTGTTTTTGCTTTCATATTATTATTGCTTCTATGCTAAAAATTGTGAAAAAGAAATGCATGTTTACTTTGGTGAAATTGTGAAAAATGGTTTGAATGCTTGTTGTGTAGTATAGGAGAGGTCTATGGGAATAATCATGAGGGAGGCAAAAGAGTAGATTAGGATATTGTGGAGGGAGTTTGAGAGGGATGCCCATCTTGGGTAGGAATGTTTACATTCTACCTTGTCTTTGAGGGAGCCATAAGAGGAGGGAGGCATAAGAGTATGGGAGGAATAAGGGGTACTTGAGGGAGGCATAAGAGTCATAGGGGCTTGTGTATATTGTGGAGGGTTTTGGATGGGCATCTCATCTCATTTGGGAGGCATAAGGAAAACATTCCCATAGTTCCTTCTCTTGTTGGCTTGGATGCAAGCCTTGTTGTGTAATGATTAATGTTATTGTGTGTCTCTCGTTCTTCTATTTTAGCTTGAATGTTGTGAAGAACTTGTATTGTGGAAGCATGTATAGTTGCCTTGAGTTGGAGACCACCCTCCATTGTGTTGTGTTTGGGGCTCGGGGGTCAATGGAGGAGATTGCTTCTCTTCTCCATTGAGATTTGGTTGGGAGGAGAGTGTTGCCTCTCCCCCTATCTTGGTTGTGATTGATCTTCATGGAACTTGGAGCATGGAAGAAGAACTCTTGGGAGCACAAGAACCTTGTTGTTGACATTGTTACAATGTTAAATATCATGTAATTACCCACCTTGAGTGGAGAAAGAAATGTAATATTGCCTTGCTTTCTCTAGTTTTACATAATTGCAAATTTGTTCTACATAAAGTAGAATGTGTTGTGAAAAGATTTTAAGGAAAGTTGCATTGGAAGGAAAGTAAGCATTTCTTGCTTTAAGATTTATTGGAAAGTGTTGTAACAAATATTGAATGAAAATTGGAACTTTTGAGTATCCAATAATAAGCATGTTATGGATGGAAAAAGGTTATTGGAAGACATTTTGGATTCTCTTTCTTTCTTGATTTGGAAATTTCATAAAAGATATATATTAAGATTTACATGTTTAGTACTTGAAGGATAATGTATTGAAAGAGAAAAAATAGTGTATTCATTCTTCTCTTGTATTAGGGTGTTGGAAAGACTTAAAATACCTTTTTAAAATAACTTATTCTTGTTTATAATGTTAATAAAAGTATTTCAAGCTCTAGTTCCATTTTTATGCTTTATTCATCCATGAATTTATTGTAAAATCCATTTTGCAAATAAAAAAGAGAAATGAATCAACTTGCTTGAAATCTTCATGCAATGTATTGAAATAGAAAGAGTTAAGTTAGAAATAAATCTTTATACCAAATATACCTATGAACTTATTCAAGTCATTTGTTCAATTTTACTCCTTAATGGTATGAACAAGGGTAAATAGTTGCAATAACATTAAACTATTGCAGTGCTTACTAAACTAACGGGAATGGTATTTATAATAAAATAAAGATATTAAAAGACATTAATTAGTATATTGTTAAAACATATATCTCAGCGGTATATCACTAACATGTATGCTCAATAAACTAAGTCATCATTAAAATAATGTCAATGAACCATATCCTTACGTAGTCTCCATACTTATATAAGAAAATATCAAAAGAGATAGAACGCCGAACCTGTATATTCTGGCATGAAACAGATCCACCTCGTAGTTGGATCCAGGGTGCTGGCCCAATCGTTTTTCTGATTTCGTGGATCAGCCTGAAACTTTGTCTTGTCATCACACCTGTAAGAGATACTGTCCAGATAACAGCAATAGCTGCAGATCTGCTACCTCGTGCCTGCTCTGAAAGTGCAATGAACTCTGGTCGTGTTTGGCATTTGAAGAGTAATATGGAAATGATGTATAAACTGTAAGTATAACCAAATAGTTACAAATAAAAAATTCCACCAATAGTTTAAACTGACCTTTTGGAGGCATTTAACAGGGCATAAAACAGATATTTGAGGGTCATATCAAGCTCACTGCAAAGATATCAAGCTGCAGTTTTCAGCCTGCTCAACTGCACCCGAAACCGCTCTCCTGAAGTTGTCTCAAAATACTGTAAATTATCACCGATCTTAAGGGCGAATCCCGACCGTTTTTGAGAATGACTGTTAGATGATACTGAACAAATAACAACATAGTTGGAGAACCTGCCTTTTCACCATTTAGATAACGCCCTGATAGACAGTCTTTTAGTTACACCTTGTCTATGCTGTCAGATGCATCACGCCTGCTAAAGTGAGACAGTCCCTGCAGCGCCTGTATTTAATAACATAGTTGAACAACAGTGCTTTTGGAAACGCCACGGGGAGGCACCTGCCACGCGGATCCCCGGCGATCCGCTTGTCTCCCTCCATGTTTCTGTTCCATAGCGAATGTTGCAGTACCAGATGAAAGTGGAGGTAAACACAGTTTCCTCCTCCGCTTCCTGTGCACTGTCTGCAGTTTTGCACCCTACCTCGAGCTGCGCGCGGCCAGGGCGGATGTAACCATCTGTGTGAAAAAAATCAGACCTCTGTACAGGCAGCTGCGTCCCTTACCATTCCTTGCTGTGAGGTTTACTTCTGACCACCTCTTCCTTCACGCGCCACGCTGTCTACATAGTCACCTTCCTTAGTGATAAAATATCTTGAAGTGAATCCCGAGATTGGAGGGTAGACAGACATGGCAGGGAGCTATTAAGGCGTGGATTTGGTAAATCTAAACATTCATTGTAGATGCGACCTGGGGGAGAGAAGCGGCTTTCCTACGCTGAGGGAGTGAGTAATGGGGACAGCTGGTGGTTGGGATCCACCGCCCCCAACCAACAGTTTAGTTAAATCGATTTATCTTGCTTTTTGAAACTCAATTTGTTTTTTAAATTTGGATCCGTATAGAGGGTTAAAAACGTATGTTCAGGCATTATCATAGTTAAAGGGAAGTTATGAATATTACATAAGCATTTTTTATGCAAGTAAATTGGAAGCACCCAATTCTGGATATATAGCTAATCAAGTATTAATGTATATATAAGCGCGTAGCGGTAATGTGGTAAAAATTGATGGTTAAATAATATTATATAGTATGTAAATAAAATTGTATGTCTAATTAGTAAATATCGCAATGCATATAAAATAATGCCTGAGTAATGTGTAATATCTTTTACCTATATATACATAAAATACATGTGTTATAATGTATTAAATCAGGGGACAATGTGTAATATAATAAATTTGAAAATAATACGTAATAAAATAATAAATAAAATAAATAAATAATAAAAATCGAGTGGATCAGTAAATCTTCGACGCAAATAAATTATACCTTACTCTATGGTTAACATTGAAAACACCGCTATTACGATAGCACCAGACAATAGACAATTTTAACTCAAGAGACGACCCTCCTTTCCCTTGCTGAAACGTCGAATGAGATTTAACTTCGAATATCATCGTTCCCGAAGCATTAACGGGACTAGTTTAGTTCGAGCCTGTATGCGAGCACACCATCATCAAAAAAAAATTATGTCGCAATTTTCGTCTTGGTTGTTTGTGGCGCGTCATCATCGTTGCGTCGGCGTTGGTTTTCTGTTGTTACATTTTTGGTATCAGAGCCAGGGGTTCGAAGCTGGGACCCTTGGGCACACGCAGGAAAACGCAGAAACAGGAACACTTAACTTAGTACAGAACATTTTTCTTTAAAAATATGAAACCATATTGTTGATAATTATAGTAAACAGCAAATTTTGAAAATGAGCACAAGACCTAGTACAGTGAACTAACTCTCGCCTTGATCTGTGCAGGAGGCGCGGATTGGGTGAGGGGTCTCTTCACATAGACCTAGACATACCACCGCCAGAGCAGGCCGTAGCAGCCCTTCTGCCTCAGATTTTGCAGACACTTCAGGATGTCAATGCCGCTATACGCGGAGAGCCCTTGGGAGGGCGACTTGCTAGGCATAGTTTGGAGCCATCAGTAGATGCCCAGGCATCCCCTCGACACAGCGAGGAGCACAGAGCAGAGAATTTCCGTGCAGAGTCGGTTAGGGCAGAGTCGCCACAGAGAGGACATGGGGACAGGATTTCAGGACATAGGGACAGGTCTCGGAGCCCTAGACAGAGGGAGGAGCACACAGAGAGACCTAGGATTCGTCATACATCAGCTGCAGACCATATCAGGGAGATCCTGAAGCTGCGACCATCTCAGTATTCAGGAGACATAGGCGGTTTTCAGGCAGAGGCTTGGTTGGTGAGCTTGAGCGGATGCTTCAAGCTCTGTCCTTGTAGTAGCAACACGAAAGCTCGTGTTGCGATCCATCTTCTGAAGGATGGAGCAGGAGTCTGGTGGAGGACCGAGGAGCAGAAGCTCCATGTCGACTCAGAGACGATTACCTGGGAGCTGTTTGAGGAGCGGTTCAGGAGCAGGTATTTACCTAGGAGGTTTATTCAGCAGCGTATAGATGAGTTTCATGACCTCCGTCAGGGATCGATGACAGTAGCTGAGTATGAGAGTCGATTTCTGGACCTACTTCAGTACGTCGACTATATGCAGGATGAGCAGGTACGGATTCACAGGTTCATCCGGGGCCTGAACTTGGATTTAGCTGGCGCAGTGCGCATTCACTGCCCACAGACGTTAGCAGAGGCCGTGGAGAAGGCCTATATTGCAGAGGAGACACGGGGGAAGACACAGCAGGCTAGAGATAGAGTTCGGAGCCGTATCCAGCAGATGCAGGATAGTAGGTCGAAGGGGTCAGTTCCTCCTCCACGGGGTGGACAGAGTTCAGGGCAGGCTTCATTTAGGCCACCACAGCAGCAGCAGCAGCAGCAGACCCGCCCACCTTACCGACCTCCTCAGAGATTCGATGCACAGAGAGGACGTAGTATGGGGCCTCCTCCTAGGGGTCCCATCAGGACACAGGGTGCACCGAGAGCTCAGTCAGTCGGAGCTCGTCAGCAGAGACCTCAGCAGTCCATAGCCGGATCGTCAGGATCGGCATCTCAGTCATCTAGAGTACCAGCTGGAGCCGCTTCCCACTGGAGAGGATCAGGCGGCTGTTATGGTTGCGGAGTCGTTGGGCATATTTGGAGAGATTGCCCACTTAACCCTACCAAGGGTAAGACACAGAGCTCAGAGCCTACTGTTGGAGATATGGCACGGAGTCATCGGATCTACGCAGCGGTCGAGAACCGCCAGGCTGAGCATCAGAGTACTGTGATTGAGATGACAGGTAGTATTGGTGGTATTTCCACCTCTATATTATTTGATTCTGGTTCCTCTGATTCTTTCATTGCACCATCTTTGGTAGAGCGTTGTAGGCTGGTGGCAGTTAGGCAGGGCCGTAGTTGGGACGTAGAGATGGCTTCTGGAGCCAAGATTTCTGTAGACTCCTTAGTCAAGGAGTGTGTAGTGGATTTGGGACCCTTCACCACTACTTCAGATCTTCGGATCCTTCCATTAGGATCTTATGGCATCATTTTAGGCATGGATTGGTTGTCCGCTCACAGAGCTAGAGTGGATTGTTACCACAAGACTATTGCTTGCATAGATGATCTTGGGGTAGAGTCAGTGATATCAGGAGTTAGGAGACCTGTTTCTATTCGCACCATCTCCGCTATGCAGCTTAAGCGGTGTGTGCGACGGGGTTGCCAGTTGTATGCTGTTACAGTTAGTGACAGATCAGAGGATGAGTCAGGGGGACCTTCCCTCGATGATCATCCCATCTTATCAGAGTTTGCCGATGTGTTTCCAGGGGAGCTACCGGGATTACCTCCCCCACGTGAGATCGACTTCCGTATAGATCTAGTTCCAGGCGCAGAGCCTATCTCACGAGCACCCTATCGGATGACTACACCTGAGTTATGTGAGCTCAAGTTACAGCTTGAGGGCCTTCTGGAGAAAGGCCTAATTCGTCCTAGCGTATCCCCTTGGGGTGCACCAGTTATCTTCGTAAAGAAGAAGGATGGATCTCTTCGGTTGTGCATTGATTACCGTCAGCTGAATAAAGTAACGATCAAGAATCGTTACCCCCTTCCACGCATTGACGATTTGTTTGATCAGATGAAGGGGGCTACTGTTTTCTCCAAGATAGATCTTAAGTCAGGATACCATCAGCTCAGGATTGCGGAGACAGATATCCACAAGACAGCTTTCCGCACGAGATATGGCCACTACGAGTTCACAGTGGTACCTTTCGGTTTGACGAATGCCCCCGCAGTGTTTATGAGCTTGATGAATGGGGTATTCAGGACCTTCCTTGATCGCTTCGTGCTCATCTTCCTTGATGACATTCTGATTTACTCACGCACACGTGAGGAGCACGAGGAGCACCTTTGCTAGGTTCTTCAGTGTCTTCACGAGCAGCACCTTTATGGGAACTTGGAGAAGTGTGCGTTCTTTCAGACTGAGGTGCAGTATTTGGGCCACGTTATTTCTGGGGAAGGTATCGCAGTCGATCCTTCCAAGATTCGAGCCATCATGGATTGGCCAGCACCCACTAGTGTGACTGAGGTGCGTAGTTTCATGGGACTAGCAGGATACTACAGGAGGTTTGTTCAGGACTTCTCTCGGATTGCGCACCCCATCACTTCTCTTCAGCGGAAAGGGAAGAAGTTTGTATGGACAGATAAATGTGAGCAGGCCTTCAGTACACTGAAGGAGTGCCTTACGAGAGCACCTATCCTTGCAGTGCCGGATCCTCATGGAGAGTTTTTCGTATGCACAGATGCTTCCTTGGCAGGAATTGGAGGAGTGCTAATGCAGGAGGGTAGAGTAGTTGCCTTTGAGTCTCGCAAACTCAAAGATTATGAGCTCAATTATCCGACCCATGACCTTGAGCTTGCAGCAGTAGTACATGCCTTAGTGCGGTGGAGACATTTTCTTCTTGGCCGGAGATTTACACTCAGGACTGATCACTTGAGCCTTCGCCACCTCTTCACGCAGCCCAATCTTAACGCTCGTCAGCGACGTTGGATGGAGCTACTCTGTGAGTATGACATGGAGATAGAGCATGTGAAGGGAAAGGAGAACGTGGTGGCAGATGCCTTGAGTAGACGGAGACATGTGGCTATGGCCACCTCAGTGGGCACGGATTTGCGGAGTAGGATCTTGCAGCAGCTTCCTCAGGATAGTTTCTACCTTGCAGCCAGAGCAGAGATTGAGTCTCAGAGACCTCTTGAGGGGAGATTTGATGGATTTTCTTTAGAGGCAGATGGCCTTCTCAGACACAGAGGTCGGATATATGTTCCCAGAGATGGAGGCTTGAGACATGACATTTTGACAGAGGCTCATCGTGCACCGTATTCAGCCCATCCCGGGGTGAAGAAGATGCACGCCACCTTGAGACAGCTGTACTTTTGGAGAGGACTTCGGAGAGACATAGCTTCATTTGTATCCCGCTGTTTAGAGTGCCAGAGGGTGAAGGCCGAGCATCAGCATCCAGCTGGCCTTCTCTATCCTCATGCCATACCAGAGTGGAAGTGGGACACCATCTCTATGGATTTTATTGTTGGGTTGCCGACGTCGAGATACCACCACGACGCCATCATGGTCACGGTGGATAAATTGACGAAGGTAGCTCACTTTTCTCCAGTGAAGACTACCTACACGGCTAGTGCAGTAGCACGAGTATATCTTGATGAGATTGTCAGACTACATGGGATTCCGCGGAAGATCATTTGCGACCGCGACCCTTTGTACACCTCCCATTTCTGGACCACCATGCAGTATGCCCTCGGGACGAGGATTAATTTTAGTACAGCTTATCACCCTGAGACAGATGGACAGACAGAGAGGGTGAATCAGATTCTGGAGGACATGCTCAGGATGTACGTGATGGATCATCAGTCGAGATGGGAGGAGTATCTGTATTTGGTGGAGTTTGCCTACAATAACAGTTTTCAGAGTTCTATAGGCATGGCTCCTTTTCAGGCATTATATGGTAGAGAGTGCAGGACACCTCTTAGTTGGGACAGGATTGAGGACAGGGTTTCTCTTGGGCCAGCATTATTACAGGATATGGAGCAGCAGGTTACCTTGATTAGACAGAGATTGCAGGAGGCTCAGGATAGACAGAAGAAGTATGCAGACCAACATAGGACAGATCGCAGTTTTGAGGTAGGCACGAAGGTGTTTCTTCGTGTCAGGCCACATAAGAGCCCTATCCGTTATGGAAAAGGTTCTAAGCTTGCTCCTAGGTTTGTGGGACCCTTTGAGATCTTGGAGCGCCTCGGCCCCTTAGCCTATCGTCTAGCACTGCCACCTAGCTTATCGCGCGTCCATGATGTATTTCACGTTTCTGTGCTTAGGAGATATGTTTCTGATCCTTCTCATGTATTAGATTGGACTGCATTGCAGGTGCAGGACCAGGGGCAGGTGATGGTGGAGCCCGTGCGCATTTTAGATCGCAGGACCCTGGGCCTTCGCGGCAGAGAGATTGATCAGGTCCGAGTCCAATGGGACAGATACGATGAGACTGCTGCTACTTGGGAGGATGCTACATCATTGCGAGCTCAGTTTCCACACTTATTTCAGTGACTTCCAGGAGGAAGTCTAGTCTAAGGGGAGGGGGATGTAATGCCCACTTCCCTACGACGCTTAGTGATTATCATTTTGAGTTATGCAGACTTTAGATATGGACATGGCTTATACTTATGTTGATTAGCATGATGTTTTGTGACTAGACGCATTTGGATTATGGTTGGATTTTGTTTTCAGTATGATCTGCACTGACTCATGGACAGACTATTGGATATTGATATTATTTTTATATAGATATATTGCATGTGTTCTAACATTGGATTTCTTCGCCCTGATGAGTAGAATGTAGTTGTTGAATTTACATTACTATGATTTTGGAAAATGATGAAATGCATAATTAAATTGTGAATTAGACCTAGAAATAATGATTGCTTGAATTACGTATAGATGTTAATAAATTTCATGCATATGATTATTTTGGATATTTTGACATGGCCGCAAGGCCGAAGAGGGTATTTTGCATTTTTGCAGGAAACACAGCATGATCACAACCATGAGGGGGATTGGGGACCAAACACAACAGAATGTCGGGTGGTTACAACATTGGTCGTCAAGGCAACTTGTAAACTGTATTGTGTTAGCTTGTTCTTGTATGTGTTGAGAAAATTTTCTTGAGGGGGTAATGTTCTAATGTGACCATGGGGTTGAGAATTTTATTTAATTGTTTTATTTACTTTAGTAGGTGATTTCATTTGGGATGCCCTTCTTTTATTACTTTTGCTAAGTATGTTTAGATTAATTTAATATCTTGTTTTAGTCATGTGGGTGTAATAAATTTTGTTGGTTGGCTCCTTGAGCCATGTGTTGTCTCTTGTATTGAATGCTTATCTTGAGTGTTGACCACTCCAAATCTCTTGAAAACTCGAATTTGAGTTTGAGGGCAATTTTGGGGGACTTGTGGGACAAGTTAAACTTGTCCCACACTTCCCAAAACCCCTTACCAACCATATCTATGGGTTGGGAAGCCCAAAAAGGGATTAGTTATTGTTTTGGGAAGTGATATTGACTTGGAGTGCACTTTTTCTTCATTTTGCATTTATTTGTGCCTTAAGGCACATGGGAAAGGGATGGTTGTGGAAGAGAGTTGTCATTCAACCCAACCACCCATTTATGGTGTTTTGGGATTTGAGTTGACCTTGGGAGATGGTTTGAGGATGTGTGATGTGGCATCCTACATGGAGCCACATCACCCTCACCCTTACCTTTGATCTATTTATTGAAACTTCCTCTCTTGTTGAGGGGGTTAGAACTTTGTTTTTGTGTTGTTGAAGAGTTCTCTTTTGTGATTTTGAGAGAGAAGAATTGGGAGAAAGAGATAAGAGAGTTTTTGGACTTGCATGCTTGGATTGATTTGGGAAGGAGCTTGGACAAGTTCTTGGTTTAGGCTTCTCCAATGGAGAGGTAGGGAACCCTCTCCTTTGTTTTTGCTTTCATATTATTATTGCTTCTATGCTAAATTGTGAAAAAAATTGTGAAAAAGAAATGCATGTTTACTTTGGTGTATTGTGAAAGATGGATTGAATGCTTTTTGTGTAGTATAGGAGAGGTCTATGGGAATACATCATGAGGGAGGCAAAAGAGTAGATTAGGATATTGTGGAGGGAGTTTGAGAGGGATGCCCATCTTGGGTAGGAATGTTTACATTCTACCTTGTCTTTGAGGGAGCCATAAGAGGAGGGAGGCATAAGAGTATGGGAGGAAAAAGGGGTACTTGAGGGAGGCATAAGAGTCATAGGGGCTTGTGTTATATTGTGGAGGGTTTTGGATGGGCATCTCATCTCATTTGGGAGGCATAAGGAAAATATTCCCATAGTTCCTTCTCTTGTTGGCTTGGATGCAAGCCTTGTTGTGTAATGTTTAATGTTATTGTGTGTCTCTTGTTCTTCTATTTTAGCTTGAATGTTGTGAAGAACTTGTATTGTGGAAGCATGTATAGTTGCCTTGAGTTGGAGACCACCCTCCATTGTGTTGTGTTTGGGGCTCGGGGGTCAATGGAGGAGATTGCTTCTCTTCTCCATTGAGATTTGGTTGGGAGGAGAGTGTTGCCTCTCCCCCTATCTTGGTTGTGATTGATCTTCATGGAACTTGGAGCATGGAAGAAGAACTCTTGGGAGCACAAGAACCTTGTTGTTGACATTGTTAAAAATATCATGTAATTACCCACCTTGAGTGGAGAAAGAAATGTAATATTGCCTTGTTTTCTCTAGTTTTCCATTATTGCAAATTTGTTCTCACATGAAGTAGGATGTGTTGTAAAAGATTTTAAGGAAAGTTGCATTGGAATGATAGTATTTCTTACTACAAGAATTATTGGAAAGGTGTTGTAACAATTATTGGATGAAAGTTGTTTGAAATGTTAGTTTTCCACTCAAAATTTATTGGAAATGTTGTTGATTTCTTGTGGAATACTTGAAGAAATTACAAAAGGAAATATATTAAGATTTTCTTTTGGATACTTGGAAAGTAATGTGTTGTAAAGATTAGAAAAAAATAGTGTATTCCCTTCCTTCTTGTATAAATTGAAGAAAGGACTTAAGTTTTTAATGATTTGCCTTCAATATAATCATGAAACCTTTTCAAGCTCTAGTTCCTATGCTTTCATTTTATGAATTTATTGTCAAAATTACTTGCAAATAAACATAAAATGAAATCGAACCTGCTTGAATATTCCATACAAATGTTTCTATTGAAATATGTAGAAAGGAAATTTAATACAAAATTTCTAAACTTAGTCAAGTTCCTAAGCTTACTTTAACCCACTTTTAATACCTCAAGATAACTATAGTTTGAATATCATTCTTATTTAAGTAATATTTAAAACTAATGAATTAGTAATAATAAACATAAATTATTAAATAGAACATAATTATTATTTTGTTATATACATATACCTCAACCATATTATAACTAACACATATGCAATAAACCACCATTCAATTTTATAATGTCAATAAAATACATATGGCCGTAGAAACCTACGTAGCCTCCATACTTCACAAATAACACAGCCTTTATTGCAAGACAATCCTCTTGACCTCTGTCAATGGAACAGATCCACCTTTTTGAAGTGACCCCTTCGTTTTCCCACTGCTGACTGTATGCACGTCCATCACAGAGTGCTTTAAGTTGTCCTGGAGAAAAAATGCTAACCTTTGGAAATGATGCATACGGGTCAGTCCCGGATATAATCTAAAGACTGTTTCTGGAAACGGATGCATACAAACCCACAGAATGAAGGAACACAGGTGGCAATGTTTGGCCAAGAATAGTAATAGGGACTGTCATGATCTTAAAATTTAAGTTGATACAAATAATCCCACACAGTGGGACAGGCCGCTGTCCTCCACTGATTCTTTTAGGCTGAACCTTCACCTCAAAATAAAACAACCCGATTTTGATTGGAGATTCATCTTGAAGGAAGTCTGGAATTCTCAGGATACATCAATACTGCCCAGATCCCTCAACTTATAGCTTAACAAATCTGCTCTGCCTGATCCAATCCCGAATTTGCTTTGGAAAAGATCTAGATATATTTATATGCATCTTGAAGGAGGACCCCGAATTTGAAGATGCATTAGATGCTGAGCAAATGGCAGCTTAGTTGGGCGACCTGCTTGACGGTGCGCGTCCACCATTTGACTATCCACGCGCGCCTGGGATCCTTTTGGTGAACCTGCTTACACCCTATGCGTGGCCCTTCTAGATGCATTCGAATGAAGTGGGGATAGGCGCCTGCACCTCGCCTGTAACTTAGTAAAGCCTCTTTCTCTTCTCGCCTGAGCGACCGCAGCATTGAAGGAAAGGGAGGTTAAACACATTTACCTCCCACCCTCCTTGGTAGTCGCCCCATTTGAAGCCGAGTGAAGTTGGCGATACCCCTGTTTCCCATCCACGCAGCACCAATGCGTCCCTTCACCATCTCCTCACGCGCAGGGAACTGTTTTTTTGTTCTGTACCTCTTCCTTCTACGCCACCGTAACTTCTACTGTTCCTGTCTTCCCATGCGCCTGGCCAAAAGTCATCAGCTGCTAAGGAATCCACGGTCTATTGCCTCCACGCGGCCAGACTTGTTTACCTTCTCTTCTCACAGACGACGAGGTCAACCGTGAAATCTCTAGATTTGCAAAATCTAAAGGATTCAATTGGATGCGACCGCCTGGGCATGTCTTGCACGGCTTGGACCTACGCTGACGCAAGATTTTAGTAATTATGTTCAGCTGGTTGTTGAGGATCCACCTTCCCCAACCAACACACTGTTAAATCAAGCTTTTTTGAAAGTGCCACGTGATAGCTTGGTTTGCCAATACACCCTTCTCTTCCATGGCCGAGATATTAAAACCCGAGCCGTGCGTAAAACTTCTATTCGAAGCTTAGTTAAGGAATATGATTTGCATAAGTAATAATATTCACTTTAATATAAAATAATCTCTTATGGTTATAAAAGCAAGACCGAGTGGTAGCATACCTAAAATTTTAAAGATATAATAATTACTTAAATGTAAATAAGGTATTAGTATATATACCTAAAATGTACAATATGCAATGCAAAAATAGATTAGTGCCAAAGTATGTAATATCTTAATGTGTAACCCCCTTAACAGTAATACATGTATTTATATATATATTATATATAAATTACATATGTAATATATTAAATCGTGATAACGTAATTATAAATTGGAATAAATAAAATAAAATAAAAAATCGAAGTGGCCAGTGAATTCTTTTCATTATAATAAATTATATCATACTCTATGGTTAACATTGAAAACACCGCTATCACGATAGCACCAGACATCAGACAAATAACTCAAAAGACGACCCTCCCTTTTCTTGGTGAAACGTCGAATGAGACTTAACTTCTTTTTATCATCGTTCCCGAAGCATTAACGGGACTAGTTTAGTTCGAGCCTGTATGCGAGCACACCATCATCAAAAAAAAATTATGTCGCAATTTTTTTGTCTTGGTTGTTTATGGCGCGTCAATGTCATCGCGTCGGCGTTGGTTTTCTCATGGATGCATTTTCGGTGTTGCCCAGTGTCCAATAAAAAATTCACATTGTCGGGGGTAGTTATACAAATAAACCCAATGTGGAAACTATTGAGATTAATATCTAAATTAGGTTGAGCTAGCAGCATGAAACTGGAGGACGAAGGCATCAAAAGTAAGAGGTCAGTCACCAACGATGAGGCCACACCAAGTTGTGGTGATAGTGTGTTTATGAGTTTACTTTCAGTATTTGATTTCCATTGTGCTTCTTTTTCATAGTTCCAGTTTTAGTTGTGTGCAATATGATTTCAGAGTCCCTGATTTGCGTGAATAAGTGGAAAGTTCACATTGAGGGGGGGGAACATGGTATCAATGTTCCATTTTCCTTTTCTTCATTTAAAAAAAAAAATCAATGAGTAGTAATTTCCTACATAATTCCATGATGTGAAATGTAGTGGAAAAGATGAAAGCACAAGGAAAAATGACATCATGATATTTGGGTTGTTGGTTGTCATGTTAAACCATCCATATGTTTTGGGTTGTTGGTTGTCTTGTAAAACCATCCTTGCAAGTTGTTGGTTGTCCTTGGAAAACGTCCATCCTTGTTGAGGTTGTTGGTTTTCATGAAAAACCATCTAGATCATGAGCACATAGGGGTGGTAACCTATGAAGGAAGTGTGATTGTTTTTCTCCCATATTCACACAAAGGGGGATGTTATGAAATTATATTATTAGCGCTCCACATTATTAATATTAGGTTAATTGTTATGTTTCTTATTATCTTAGTTTATATGTGAAGTTGTTAATAAACAACTCACGTATGTAGGAAAATGTGAGATATTTGTAGGATGGCTAGTTCAAGTAATTTCCTAGATTTTAGGAATGTAAAATCCTACATATATAGAGAGTTGTATGTCGTGTATGTATCCAGAATAAATTGAATGCAATATTATTATTCAGTGAATAATATTGTGTAATTCTGGTCTCAAGCTTTCAATAAGTTCATTATCAACAATATAAAAATTATGACCTAACTTCAATATAATAATTGAAAAAAGCTTCAAATATTTTTGGGAGAATCAAACCATCTTATAATAATATTTTTAATATGATTTGAATGGAAATTATTATATTTTGCATGCAGTCCTTATGAAAAATTGGTCAGATATTTTAATAAACTAGAAATACAAAAAACTCATATTTGAAACAATAATACTCAGCTTCTCTATTACATATATTACATTCAGGACTGATTACATACTTCTAGGAGTTCCATGTCCTAAATTATAGGGTATCTATTACAACTTATCATAGTATTGTTGTAACCACTAACAAACCTATTTACATGGGATGGTAATATTACAATTTATCCAAATTTACATCAAACTCACAATAGAATTTTACTAACAATTATATTTGCTCACATATGTGAGCACTAACACGATATTTTTCTAACACCCTTAAGTATTCTACACTCCGCTCTTTTTTATGGGGATCAAACATTGAAAATTTCCCCCAAAAAATAAATAATAAAAAAGCAATAGGCTTCGATGGAAAACTTCTTGGTAAGCAGTAAAATTGTTTGTAATTTTAAATGTTGTAGATTGATGGATGACTATGCAGGTTTGTGGTACTATTGTGGTGGTAAATATGAAGTTTAAGAATGTACAAAGGAAAAATAATGAAGCAAAAAATAATTGCGACTCTTTTTCTAGATCTCGACACCCTTCATCGACTCATAATGGAGGCTAATTTATCCACATTGTTATCCACAATAAATTCATTTTGTGGAAAAATTGTGAATTGTTAACATTAAATAGATAAGTTCTATAAAATGTATTGTGTATTTTCTACAAATTTTAAAAATTCAAATTCAAATTTGTGAAATATTTATATTTTGAAATCTTTTTTGTGGAAAAATCACATTTTATCCTCATGTTTTAAAAAACCTTACAACTTTAAAATTATAATTACAGATAAAACCCATAAATCAAATATATCTTGTCTTGCAATGTGATTTTATCACAACATTTTACAAAAAACAAATTATACACTATACTTTGATTGTATCTTCAATATTAAAATAGTTTATTAGATAATTTAAGACACAATTTAACACTAATTTTTCATAATCTACAATTTATTGTTTGTATTATATGTCTAAATTGCTAAAGTTTAAAAAAATTGAGAAAAATCTACACTCTAAAATATTGAGTTCTTATTATCCACAAAATATTAAATATATACATTGTGGAAATTCAATATTTCTATTTAATAATATACACTAGAAAAATATAATAAGTTCTATTTAAGGATTATCTACATTACTTAAATTTAAACATAGATAATTAAAGACAAGGCAGAAATATTCAATCGTGAGTAATATAAATCATCCCCACTTTTAAATTTTCAGTGTGGATAATTCACATAATTAGAACAATATAAAATAAAAAATTAGTTTATTGTTAAATTTCCCACAACTTTAATGGGCTATAAAACAAATAACATTTTACTCTATTTTGCACGTTTCGCTTGGATCGAGGAGCAATATTTGTGAACCGTTGATAAAACAATGTGATCTAATGGCAGGGATGTAGGCCATATTAAATGGTTTGTTAGTATTTGTTTTCCACCAACGGTGGGATGGAAAGGTGTAAGTGTTTGCAAGTGTATTTTAAGAGTCATGCATTGGCTTATTTCATTTACCAGATTTTTCAAATATGTAGTTGAAAGTCAATTATCAAAGGGAGAATAAGATGAGATTTGAGTTTATAAGATCACGAAGATTGTATTTTTTGAGATTACCTGACCATTGTAGGAATGCAGAAATATTAAGCTATTGTCTCTTTATAATGATATGACGGATCGAAGTGATGCAGACTGAACCATGCTTGGATGGAAGGGAATAAGCCAACATGACTGAAGCATGGTAACTAATTGAGCATTGTACATTCAATAATAATTGTATGATTCGAAGTACTTGGCAATATTGTGTTGAAGTGCCCAACTTCCATGATGAATAAAATGATTTCGAAAGAGGGGCTGTCAAATCTGGCACACATGCATGATAGAAGAAAAATAATAATTTAGTTTATTGAACAAATAAATCCAGTGCAGTAAAATTAAGATATTTTTAATAGGCTAACATGATTAAAATTATAAATGCTTTATGGATTTTTTTGGCCTAATATACTTGTCTATGTTTTGTTTATAGATAAGGAAATTCAAAGAGGGTAAGGATCTGAACTACCAAAAAAAATGGAGATTGAATGAGAGAAATATTCACGAAATTTGCAATGCCAACACTCTTATTCAATGAACATTTATTAATAAAAACTTCAACTTCTATTGCTTATGCTCAAATTAGATGGGAAATGCGTGTTTATGAATTCTATTTCAACCAAATTTTATAGATGTTTATGAAATTAGCTTAAATTCAGGTTTTTAAATTTATGCATGTTTATGAATTATGTTTGAGCCCAATTTTATAGACATTTATGAAATTAGCTTGAAATCAATTTTTTGAATTTATGTTTATGCATGCAAGTTTAATAAATATTTATATTTAATATTTTTGTAAATATTAAATCTTTAGAAGCATTTTTTATTAGTAAAATAATATATCTAAATATTTATTTTTAAAACGATTTTTAACACAAAATTTTGAATTATATTTATCTCTAAATCTAAATATTTTATTAATAAAAAATGTGTGTATGCCTGAGTTGGCCTAATGGTGAAGAACATGTGCTCTTGAAATAGAGGTCACAAGTTCAAATCCTGCAGGGGTAGGGTATGTACGCCTCATTTGTAGCAAAGTTAGTTGCCTCCCACATGTGAGTACGAGGTAGTCCCATATGCTATAAACCGCTTGTAGACCCAAAAACAGGTTGCCCCACGGCATCGTGCGTGGACTGTAAAAACCTTTATTATTATTATTATTATTATTATTATTATTATCTTTGCATGGAATGTATAAAAAATATACCTAACAATAATGAATTGATATTTTGAAAATTTTATTCTATTGCCATATTTTATTACTTTCCATAGTTAGAGCATGTAGGAATTTATAAAATTTCCTAATAAAATTGCTCTCTAATATTATAGTTAGAGCATGTAGGAATTTATAAATTTCCTAATAAAATTGCTTTTTAAATTTTTATTAAATATGAATTTTTTTCTCATACACTTATAATTCAAATTTTGAGTAAATTATGGTGTGTGTGTGTGATATATTGTATGTATAATTAATAATATTATTTAAATATATGACATTAATATCTATATAATAAATTTGATCTTATTCTTTAAATATTGTATATTTAATTTTAAAAATAATAATTAAAATTTAGATATTTCAAAAATTAAATAATAGTAAAATTTTAATAAAAAGGAGATTATATAATTTTAAAAGTATTAAAAAATAGTAACAATTTTAAAAAATAGGCACACTTTAAAAAAAACGGACCCAAGAAAAGCTTTTATTGTTATTGAATTATATATCATAATTTTAAAATTCTAGATCTAAAAAATATTTAAATTGTGAAAATTGTCACAATTTTCACAATTTTCACAATTATAGAAATGTAACAATATTAAAATTGTGATAAATGTCACAATAAAAAATTGTTAAATATTCATAATAGTTTACATTGTGGCTTTTGTCACAAACTTTGTCACATTTAATATTTTCACAAAATAATTGTAGGTGGAGTCCACAAATTTGGATTCACAATTTTGAATAAGATATCCACAAGAAAATTGTAGAAAATTTGTGGATACAAAATCCATTTTCTTGTAGGTAAATTTTCATAATATAGTTTTAGAATCTTGTAAAAATGGATTTTTTATTTTTTTAATGTTATATATGATTGAATTGAAACATTACATAGTTTAATAACACCTCTTTCTCAAGGTCTATTATTAAATCTTCAAATATGAAATAAATACAAACTTTAGGTAGATAAAACAGAGGAGATGAGGTGTTGTAGCAGTCAGTTTTCCCACGCAAACATGTGTGATTAGTATCACAGAAACAACTTCCAAAACTGAGTAAATGCCTCTAATATTCTCCCTTTCTTCTCCCACCACTAACATTCCTCTCTTTACCTTGCCACGTGGAAACTTAGCCTCCACAGCTACCGTAGCCTTGTCCATAATGCTAGAACCTTGTCTGAACACACCTACAAATACCCATTCCCCGATCTATGAAATGACCCATGCTGACACTGGAAAAAATCATCTGAACCATGCGCGATACTCAAGTGGAATAAAGCATGGAAGAACATGTTAGAACGAAACAAACGATTGCAGCATCGGAAGGGAGTGCGTTTTCCGACATTCTACCCTGCACTTACTCCTATCCTTCTTCGGTGAGCGAACTACAGTAAGGTTGGGAAAGACAAAAGAGTCCATAACCGATTCCACGCCCCTCACTGCCCTTCCACCTATTAATACCATCTCCCGCGGCCATTTCTGCAACAAATTATTTCAGTCAATAAACTTTACATGATGATAAATATTTCATGAGTTTTGAATCGTACCTTCATAGTTTGAATGCAGGGTTGAAAAGCTGATCTGCTCTCTGCTACCACCGTCACTGACTTTAATATCTCCGCCTGCTCTAAACTTTGTATACCTCCCGACTTCCCCAAGGTCCATGCCGTCAACCTCTCCAACGATCTTGATTGTTCCAGGCCTTCGATTTTTTCAAGTAGGTAGCAAATCATTCTATCTTGATCTCCTGGATGGAAGATAAAGTTGCAAAACTTGGGAGCTATGCTAACTTCAGACAAAAACTCAATACAATTGAGGGATCTTAGATTTTCAAAGCCTTCTGTTTATTCAAATTGTGACAATGTAGCAGCCTGATTTCTGTAACTGCTGTAAAACTTGGGAGCTCATCTATCGTTTAGATGAAAATATAGACAGAGTTTCAAGATTTACTAGACCCAGAATGCCTCCTATTCTCTTCAGCATGTCACAACTACTCAATTCAATGGTCTTCACAGATGTTGGTAGGGTTTCGATATGAGTTAGACAGTTATTACGAGAGAGAGTGAGAATTTCAAGGGTTGGACATGAGTCTTCAGATATCGATATTCTTGACACTTGGGTGTTGCTTATGTCAATCACCTTGAACCTGCACAATGAGGAAGTACCTCAGTTGTCTGAGTGGGCAGTCACTGATATACAAATGTTGAAGATTAAACAGTTGCCCAAAGTCTTCTGGCAAAGACTCCACTGCTGAGCTTTCTATGCTTAATTACTTAAGCATATTTAGCCGCCCCACTGAATTTGGCAAAGATTTCAACATGTTACAGCCATAAATTTGCAATCGAGACAAGCTGGACAAATTTTCAAGAGAGAATGGCAAGATTTCCAAGAGCGGACTGCCTATCTCCAGCACTTCCAATTTGCCGAGAACACCGATGTTAGTTGGAATATTCCTGTAACCTTGTACGATCAAGCATAGAGCTTCCTCAAAGACGCCTGATTTGTGATATGATGAGGCAACTCCTTCAATTTGGTGCACACTGAAAAGCTCAAGTACTCCAGCTTTGTCATGTTTTCCATCATGTCTGACCTCAACCTTAGATTCTCACAATATGTTAAATCAAGATGTTGCAGGTGTATCAGCTGCTTAAAAGATACCGGCAACATCTGCAACATCCAGCAGTAAGAGAAGTCTATATGGCGGAGGTTAATCAAATCCCCGAAATTAGTAGGTAGTGAAAACATCCTATCAGCTGTTAGCTCCAGATGCTCCAGCGATTCGAGAGTACAAACCTCTTTTGGCAGACTATTTATTCCGATTGGCAAGAGGCAGTTATCATTTTCAGATGCTTCAACCGTCCTATTGACGTCGGAAAACTTCGTAATTTAAAGCCGCCTGTAATAGTAAGCTCTCTCAGCTGCAATGGCGGCTGGAGACGCGGCAAAAATCAATTCAGTTCAGCTACACCGAAACCAGGCAGGAATAAAAACTTGTATTTTTTAACTATCAGTAAAGAAAAAACTTACATCCGCATCAGTCCATAATTCTGTCAAGTAAGTAGGGATATTGAGCTCTAAAATTCTTAATTTTTGGAGTGAAAGCCATGAGGGTAGTTTCTTGTTCTGAAAATGAAGCCAACGAAGCCAGACAGGTTCTTCTGCTGGTGTCGCAAACTGTTTGGTAAATTCAATTCTGTACCAATAAGAAATTTCAAGCCATCTCTTCCAAAACTTCAATCTTGATTCCCCGAATAGACATTCTTTTCTGAATGGAAACACCCTACAAAATAAACCAAAAAACATTAAATTGACTGAAACTAACGTTTTCTATAAATAAAAAAATTATAGTAGACAAAATAATTAATTATGAGCAAATGTAGTAGTATTACTTGATATGTTATGTGTCTACCATCTAAAAAAAATTGTTAATCATATTTTTGTAACTATTATTGCCTAATATCCTGAGTTAATTTTGTAACATATAATCTATAATAATCCCCCTTTTCTGACATATTTCCCAACTATTTTTTTCCAAATTCATTACATATTCACTTTTTTTTATCTCTCCTCCCAAAAAACTTACAAGACTTCAGAACAACTCAAAGTATAAAAAATAAGTAAACTATGAATTAAATTTAAAAATCCTGCAACAAGAACACTTGCATTAATATTTAAGGCCTCCTAAATATCATAATCTTAATAGAATTAAGTAAATTTAATTATATTTTGAATTAAATGAAATGAGTTGGTTATGTAAAATTGGTCACTAACTACTACTAATATATATAGTTAATAAATTGATCTACTCTTCATCAAAACTATAGTTTACCTAGACCTTAATCTCTCTATGAGTAAGAAAGAGTAAAACCTGCCCTGATTTGGCAAGTGGGAAGACAATATTATCTACAATAAAATTAAGCAGAACTCACCCGGGCTTGTTTCTTAATGTTGATCATGTGCTCTTGATGCCATAGACGAGACGGCGAGTGAGTATGAGCCAGATCCCTTCCCAAATCCCTTAGATGGTCATGCATTGTTATGCAATTATTCTGGTCTAGATCAACAAGACACTTGTTCACAAGCGTTTCCCAGCTACGCAGACCACTCAAACCCGGATCCATCCCATACAGCAATAGCCAAGTCGATCCTTTCTCCAATGAAAAAACATGCTACATCCATGACGACACCTCTTGTTCGTCTTTGTCCAAGGCGTCGAAGCTCACTTTCATTCTCTGTTTAATGTTTTCCGGCATTATCCTGGAAATCTTGAGCAATTGAGACTCACAGTAGTCTTTGGACTTGCCATAAACCTGTCCTCCAAACACCTTGAGTGCCAAAGGTGATCCACTGCAAGCATTCAAAAACTTTTCAACTAGATCTTCAAATCCGTTCAGAGGATGGGATTGTAAGAAAGCATGCCAGCAGAATAGTTGCTTCGCATGAAACGGATTCAGAGCTTTCATTCCTTCAAAGTCATGAGCAACGTCATCCAGTCTAGCTGGGTATTCGGCTACCCGGATTGGCAACTTCTCCATCGCCTTCAATACCATATTTACAATATATTTTAACGCCCTGCCCTCATCGCTAAACATGCACAACACAATAAGATAGTCAAATTAACAAACATCATTGAACCAAATAAAATTCCAGAATGAATGGGATGCAGAACTAAATTCAATTAACAAAACAGGTACTCTGTTCGATACTGACTGATTATTATTAATAACGCAGCCAGAATGAAAAGAAACAGTCTGGAGCGCCATCTTCCACTCCTGAAGCTTTTGAGAGGTGTATCTACCCTGCTTTTCATGGTGGTTGAATGCATCGGCATAGATCCCCTTTCCTTGATCCACCCATCGAAGATCAGAAGGGTCAACGTGAAAGAAGACGGGAATGATTTTTGTGCCACTTGTGAGCATAAGCGACAGCTCTTGCAAACACCATGAGGAGTGGGCATAATTGGGGTAGAAAATGGCAATATGAAGTGAAGCACTGTGGATTTCGTGCTGTATTTGTGTGCTGATAACATCACCGATTTCGAGGGCTGCTTCATCAAGAAAAACTCTCAGTCCGATACCATGAAGTGTATTACGGATGATGGTGGCGAGGGTGTGTGAGACGTCAGTTCCACAATGGTTAATAAACACATCCAATCTGGTTGATGTAGTTGGATATGCAAATTCAAGCTGGTTGTGTTGTTGAGAAGAAGTGGAAGCCATTGAATTAAATTCAAGCCAAATGAACGGAAAACAGAGTAATGGAGGTGGGCATGTATTTGGGGGCAGATACTCTCTCTGTAAAGCCAAAGCGAAAGACTTAATTATAAGGGGGAGAACGTGAACAAACGCGTAACCAGGTCGGGGAGATGCACGTTCGAAACCGCGTTCAACTTTTGATTTAGTAACAGTCAACTTTACACTTAGTTATTTTACAAGCAATTGCACATGAGTTGGAAGAGATGTTAATGTAAAATATTGTTTGAAAATTCATGTTGAATCTGTAATTTTGTTGTGAATAGTATTTTGACTTATACGTTGGGATGAAGACAATTGAAAATTGATGCATATGGAGAATGTAGAATTAGGGACCTATATAATAAAAATATGTTGCAAATATGTATTAATGTTACGAGTTTTTGTAAATGGAGAGGAAGTCATTTGGAATTAAGTATGGTCTCCTCTATTTTTCTTGTATTAATATGTTTAACATTTTTTATTTGTATGTGATATAACATTCAAATATAAATATGAGTGAGGTATGTAATTATACATATGATTTCATTCTTGAGATTGCGACGAATTTTAAGAAATGTATCTTTGGTTAACTTTACAAAAAACAATTGAAGGACACCACACGCAACGGGATATCTATGTAAATATTGAGAGAATAGGAACAAGGGTAATAAAAAAAGTAGCACATGTACCAACACTAAATCTTTGCTCAAGTTTCTCAATTTCTTTCAATAGCTTGACAACTACTATCGTCGAGGAGCATTTCCTTTCTATTTAGATTTAGAAGAATATTGCTAGATTTCATATCTCTATGAAGCACTTTATCCACTCAAAGACTTCAAAGGTATTTGCTCGAACAGAAAGCCACATACCAAGACTATCTTAACTATTAATCATGTCTAACCCTTTCTTTTCCATAACATGATAAGGCTCACTAGGAATAGTTATGGCCTATTTATCTCCCTCCAGCTCATTGTTTGAGCTCCTTTCAGTAGTATTAATTAATAAAATCCATTATGCCACATATTTAATACCATATAGTATCATACACGTGTTTTCCAATTATACTATAGTAAAAAAGTATAATTTTACTTTTGCGTATATAAATTTATAGAATTTTTATTTTAATATAAAACATACAAATTGGAAGAAAATTATATGGAAAAAAGAGTCTGGTCACAAGCATATTAGCTTTCACACAAAGGGATGTGAAACAACATCACAAATCTCTAACATATATAAATTTGTATGCAAAAGGATATATAAATTTGCATGCACATTTGTAGATATAATTAAATCCCAAATGAGAGACATAACATAACAACAATATAATACAATTACTCTAAGCAAAAGTAACATACAAAATGAAAAAATATATTAATATTGTGCCAAGTACTTCAATGATAAAACTATTAATATTAGGCATAAAACACTTGCAAGTATAATGTGTGATATCGTGAAAATCGAAAATTAGATCCTTGATTTCCTTATGATAGAAATAGAAAAAGATATCAAAAAAGTCATAATTAATAAAAATATTCAGCCTCGAACAACATGTCTATATTCATTTCAAGTAATTCATGATGTGATGCATATAGAGAAATTAGACAAGTTGGAACAACATTTTTTGAATAAGAAATAGACAAGGAATAACATCTACTAAGCTACATGCCAACATATGTCTACTCCTTGCGTGTGGATGACAAGCCCAAGTGTCAAACCTAACACAAAAGGATCATAACCACCTTCCACAACCTGGATACGACACCATTTTCCATACTCTACCCTCATCCAATAAATACAACATGATAGAGTTGGACAAGGTTAAGGTTAAATTTAAATCATTGTTGGATCAAATCAATATTTAGATTGGTTGAGTAGCATCTAATTTGAAAATTATTCTAACACATTTTGTATTCTTCAAATAATAATCTCAAACACTTATACGAAATTTTTACTAAGGTTATTACTTGGCATAGTTTTCAATTACGTCAAACAACAAAAAATGGTGACACGATATGTGGAGCTCATGGACTACCTCATCAACACCTTAGAGGATGTTGACATATTGTGAAAGTGCGATGTCATCATTCATCACAATATGATGATAATAGATGAGTAGTGGTGAAGATGTGGGATGTGATGTTGAGGCCTTTCTTTTTTATGGAAAATAAAAACGATTCTAAAAATAATATTTCCAGAAAGGTTTGACATCAAATAAACCCCACAATAAAACATCTCCAACATACTTATATTTAGTTTCTTTAATATATCACTTGTATATATATGTTAAGAATATTTATTTGAAAAAAAAAGTCAAATGAGATTAATTTAGAAGCATTTTTTTGGATTTGTTATATATTGATCAAAAATCTCGTTATCTTCTAATCAATTTTTTTAATAGTAAATAGTTTGAATTTAGTTGTATCACCTTTTATGAGTTTAGTGAAGATTGTTAAAGAAAAGGGCCTTCAAACATCACCATATACTTATAAATATATTACAAATTTTCAATCTATTTCTGTAAATAACAAGGAGAAACTTCCCTAAGACAATTAAATAGATTTGAAATTTAAGGTTGAAACTTCCCTATAACAATCAAATATATGTAAAATTTAAAGTCAAATATTAGTTTTGTTAACATCTTAGCAACATTGCTATCCACCACCACCTTTGGTTACCATTATAAGTTATGCCTCTCGACTAAGTATTTGAAATGGATATAATGATATTAACTAGAATCAACTCATGAATGTGCTTGCAAATAGTTAATAAGAACTCGTATTTATAGATATAATGGGCTCTCCCTACATAGAATTCCTTTTATCAAATAAGTGTGCAAGACCAGTTGGCCTATAAATATATGTATATATATGTATATTTATAGGGTCTAATGACATGTCCTTATATAAAAGTTCTTATAATAAATAACCAGGGCAATAAACTTATAAAGATGAATACATGTATTGATATTTGTAGGTACTTTTAGTTGATGATTCTACTTTATTAAGAGATATGAACTCATACATTTTAATATGTAAAAATATTATATTATTAACATAAAATGAATCATGGATTAGTTTACTATGATAACATGTCAATTTTTTGAGGAAAGTAAGTGTGATTATAATTATTACGTTTTTACGCCGAAGGCGTTCTCCTATGGGAAAGGCCCTTGCAGACGTTTCTGCGACTGTGTTAAATTTGATGGTTTGACGGCCCTCTAGATGTTTTCACATTTTCCTACTCTTTTTAATGGTTTTTTGATCCCTGGATACTCGGCTTTGTTCATGGTATGTTTGGCTTGGTTTGCTGATATTTCACTTAGGTCAGAAAGCGTACCTCTGTACACCATCCTGAACCCTCCCTCGCCGATGAGATTCGAGTTGGAGAAATTTCACAAATTTCAAATTCATGGCGATTCCTGTTTAAAATTGGTATACAATGAAATCAAATGTAATATATTATATGAACTGTAAATATTTAATATACGGTGATGTTACAGACAAGCTCTTTGTTAGGTTAAGATTGAGCCATGACACTTTGGCCGATTTTGACGTTGCTTTGTAGTTGTGCTTTCTCTACCTCTCTACCTTCCCAGAAGATGAAGTTATCTTTACTGGATATGTCAGTCAGTTATGGATTGGAGAAGGGTTTTGTGACTGGATAGGATCCTCTCCAAATAGGATAGCGATTCGTCAATTTGTTAGTTGATCGCTGCCTTATTGAACCACTCCTGAAGGATTCAGATGGAAAGGTAGTCTTTTTCAGATGCATGATATGTTGCACGATTTAGAGCAACAAATTGTTGAGAAGGAAGATAAATGCTTCTTTCGTGCAAGGACAAATTTGCAAGAGTTTCTAGCTGATGATTGTTCGGTACACTTCAGAATTTCATTGATGGGTAACAATTTAACTAATGTTCCAAATACTTTTGAATCTTCTCATAACCACTCCTGGTTAATGCGTAACAATCCTAATTTGAAAAAAAATTCCCCAACAGGTGATTGGTAGTATGGTCTCTTTGAGGGTTCTGGATTTGTCCAAGACTGTCGTCCTAAAGCATAGGATATTTGAAGCATTTAGTTTGCCTCAGGTTAGGCTCTACCACCATCAAGAGACTCCCCAACTCTATCCCTGCTCTTACAGACCTTCAAATGCTTGATCTTAATAGCTCCTATATTACAGAACTCCCATCCAACATTTCAAAGTTAACTTCCCTAAAACTTTTGGACATCAATAATTGTGAGCATCTGCAGTCCATACCTTATGGGATTTCACAGCTTTCATCTCTGGAATACCTGAGTGTCAATGGTTGTCCAAATGGTTTTGGTGTAGAGACGGGAAGGAATAAGTGCAGAGGACGACTACTCTCAATAAATGATTTGGGCACCTTAAAACAACTCAAAAGGATGGAGCTTGAAAACAATGGCGAAACAATTCGACAACCATATACAAATCATACCAACAAACTATCTTGGTTCCGACTAAGGTATGTGGATCCCAACCCCCAATAAAAGCCAATTTTTGCTTCACCGAATGAAAGCGAGCATTCACTCTTATTCCCTTTCCATTTCCAATCGATTTGGGAGTGGTCAAAAGCATTTTGCATATGTTCTAGATTGGATCGAACACCCTTACTCTATATTCATATGAGCATCCATTCCTCGGGCATGTATTCTGGATCATACATATGTGCCTTTAATCTTTTTCTGTCTTGATAAAAATGGGAGCTATTCAATACAGCTTTCCAATTTTTACAGACGCATCTTTGAAGGGTACGAAAATCATAGAAAATACTTGCAGATTAAATGGATAATATGCCAAGTAACCGATTTCACAAAGCAACACAAATTCTGCATGCATGCAACTACACCTGTAAGAAGGAACACTCAGTGGATAATATAATTAAAAGAAAAAGCCCAAATGCATACAACTTAGAATCTTTGGAATCTAGGGGTCACCGCGGTGTGAAGAACATATATTACCATCACCAACAATAAGGGGTGGTTGAGTAAAGATAGGAGATCCAGAAATTGGTGCAGGACGGTGAAGTTCAATGAATTCTTTCCTCCCAAGACTATTTCCAAGTACAAATCTCGGATCCTAAAATGTTCTGAGCTAGGTAAAGCTACTGAAATTGAAGATCTTGAAAGAAAATAGTTAATTTTATAGGTTTTGGGCCTGGATATCAAAGAAGTGCTCAAGTTTAGTGAGTTAATGTCCAATTTAGTCACGTGATGTCCCACATTTTCTTTGATTAAACTACTTTGGGTCTTAATTAGCATTCATTGAGGACCACTCCTCTATCCCATTTGGTGCTTTTTTTGGTTGGAATTTTTAAATACTCTTATATGGGATATTTGTTTATAATGGACACTGGAATACATTACATTATTTAAAATTAGTGTCTTTCTTATAATAAATACTATTAAAAAATGTATTCATATTTTTGAAAAAACATATTTTTGATAATAATGACAAGTAGAAATGTACCTATGGAGCCTGAAACAACTTGGGTTAAGAGTTTGTTTGAGCGACTTTTCTCTATTGTCCAGCACCAACAATTGGGTATGTTGCTACTATTGGTTCATGTGTGCTAATGGGGACCACTCTAATTCCCAACAAGAGTTCTTTCTGCTCTGGAAACTTTCAGGATACTTCAGACCCCTATCTATAATCTCCATTAGCCTTAGTTTCTATGCTTGCTCAAACAAAGGTGTCGCTAAGGACAGAATTTCCACATTTTTACATGAAAATGATTCAATCCAATGCAATAGAAAATATATCCAAGGGTTATTCAACTGACATTGCTTGAGATTAAAGATGTAGAGTTTTCATGGGATCATCTTTCAAAAAGATCAACATTAAGAGGGATAAATTTGCATCTAACACAAGGAATGAAAGTTGCAATCTGTGGGTCAAAAGTTAGTTCAGGAAAATCCAACCTTTTTGCCAGTATTTTGGGTGAAATACCCAAGCTAGCAGGGATTGTGAAGATCATTTTGGTACTAAAGCTTATGTTCCACACACTCTATGGATTCAAACTAACAAAATTGAAGATAACATCCAAAATAAAAAATGATGGATAAGTAAATAGTGAAAAGTAACTTTACCTAGTATGAATAAGGACCAATTGTATCTAGGATTGGATCAACCCTAGACAGAGATTGGAGAAAGAGGAATCAATTTAAGTGGTGGACAAATGCAAAGAATACATCTTGCTCGTTCTATTTACCGAGATGCAGATATATATCTTCTTGATGACCCTTTTAGTGTCGTGAATGCACATACAAGAGCTCAGCTCTTTGATGTAAGATTTTCACTGGCTCCAATTAGAATTGAATTTTTTTTACAATAGATTGTGATTAATGTTATTCCTTGAACTTAAAAACTAAATGTGTCTTATCAATTGACCATCTAATATCACAGGAGTGTTTGCATGGAATTTTAAAGTCGAAGACAATTGTGTATGCTACACACCTAATGGAGTTCTTACCCGTATCAGATCTTATACTGGTAAACTTGCTCTATGAAACTTGCAAATTCAGGGTTTCATCTTTAATTTTTTTCTATTGGCTCAAGTATTTGAAGTATATATTGCCTAATAAATTATCCCTCACAATTATTATCAATATAGAATCAACCCAATTACAACCTAATAATGTATTTTATGTTAAATTGTTGGCTTCCATAAGTAATAGACTCCTCAAGTTATTACCAATGTGGAATTAACCCAACTACAATCCAAGTAATGTATTTTATGTTAAATTGATGGCTTCCATGAGTAATTACGTCGAAGGTGTCCCCCTATGGGAAAGGGCCTTGCGGTCGTTCACGTGACTGTGTCAAATTTGATAGTCATTTCGATGTTTTTTCAATGCAATTTAATTTAACCGTCGTTTTGACGGTTTTAATGTGTATTTTGTTTTTATTTCCTATTTTTAGTCATGCAAATCGGGAGCCCTATAGTGCAACGGGAAAGTTTGGAGATATGTCCATTCGGTGTACTCACAGGAAAGCTGGTCACGTGATTTTTTGAATAGATCTTTTGTTGCCTTGTGATTTTATTCTCATTGCTTACCTTGGATTAGTTGTTGTTTTTGTTGTTAACGACCTATCATGATGAATCTATCAAACCCTTAAAGGTACCCCATTCTTAATGCAAGACCAATTTGTTCATATGTTGTTTTCAGGCATCTTTCAGTTAGTTTGAGGGAAAACTATGTTAATATTTTGTGATTTTTCTGTTACATATTTATAAAGAAAACCATGAACATAATAACCTAAGCTACTCGTAGACTTAAGAAATCCT
Organism: Taxus chinensis; assembly: GCA_019776745.2. Lineage (NCBI taxonomy): Eukaryota > Viridiplantae > Streptophyta > Pinopsida > Cupressales > Taxaceae > Taxus > Taxus chinensis. Next base: position 700,471 of record JAHRHJ020003243.1, read on the forward strand.
GAATTTACAACTGTGCTCCATATTAGCCATCATATTGTGACACCACCCAATATTCCAGTTGAATGCCTCTCTGGAACACTTTCTGATTACGATTATCAATAAGCATTGTATCTTATTGTGCTTGAGTTCACGAGAGCATATTAAAATTTGAATCCCATGTCAACATTCATAATGCCATTTACTGTCTTATCTATAAGTTAAAATAAGATATTTTGAGCCCAAAACAGACAAGTGAAATCTCAAGCAACATGTACTCCATGCCAATATTGAGTTTTGCAAGAATTTGCTTTAATTTGGGAATGTTAGCATACGTTGTATTTTATATTTTTAAAATAGGGCCTCATCTTACTCGCAAAGCTCTCCTCCTTGGTGCATTCCATTAAAAAAGCATCATTTTATTTACCAAATAAAATCATTACTGCAATGCATTAGTCATGTAGTGCTCAATAGTTTCCATGCACAAGTGCAAGGAGACAAGGGTTCAAATAAAAACATCAATTTAGTAAATTTCTTTTGCAGATAGATGTATCTACGTTAAAAGAAGGAGGGAGGTAATCACTGGACTTTGAATGTGATGGTACTTGAACAATAAAAAAGAAAGAACTTCAATCATCCATATCAAATGTCAAATGAAAGGTCAAAGAATTTGAATGGTCTGAGAAGAGGCCAGAAGGACCTAAGCAAAAGGTATAAAAACATTGGAAATACACCCCATAGTGAAATATATAAATATATATATATCAAACATGTTTTATATTGCAGAAGGAACTTGGAGTAGTAGACTTTTGGTACAAGTAAAAAAATCTACTTTTTTATTTGTTCCAAACTACATAGCTAATATTTATGCTCCCTCATCTTGCACGTATGAATGACAACATAGAAGCTCCACACATGTCCATAATCTATTATGGCTTGAGAACGCCCCTAAAGTTGATGTAATGGACTAGGAGGATACATTATAACTCCATCTAATCAATTAAAATATAATACTTAAAACTAAGAATCGTGTCATAATAAATGATGTAGGACCATAGCATGCAGAGACTATAACTTTTGATCTAACTATTGGATCGTCTGGAAATTTTACAGGGTGGTGGATATACATTAGTACTATGCTGGGGTCAACTTTGTGTGCAAGGTTGTGGCCATTTCGGCATATTTTCGAGCCCATATTCCTTCATCTAGTGGTGCAAAATTGGCTCTGGACATTTTTTTGACTTTTGAATAGGTCTTAGAAATTTAATAAGTTTTTTTGTGCTTGTTATAATAAGTCAAAATTTTGCGTGAGCCTTAATTTATGAAGGTATATTTGGCACGCAAATTTTGGGGCCCATCTGAGTTGTTTTGCTAGTAGATAATTTTTGGCATTTTAGGGTTTTTAGAGTAGATGTGAAATAAAAGGAGGATTGTAATGATGTAAAAGATTAGTGTGGATTCAAGAATGAGAAGAAAGCTATTTTGAAACTTCTGGTTTTTATTTACAAATTTGTTTATGTGTGTTTTGGAGGTATTTCAACCTCTTGCAACTAGATTCACATCAATTGGTATGAGAGTAGGATTTTGATCTTGCAGAATTAGTTAAGGTAACATATTACATTTTTATATGTAATTTTTTCCTCTATTTTATATAATCATGGCTAGACGTGGGAGGGTAGGTTATGCCTAGATGAATAGGTATATGCAGGAGCTATAGAGACAAGTTGTCAAGCTCACAGGAGAATTTACCCACCTTAGAAGGGGACATGCAAATAGGGATGAAGATCCAGATAGTGATACTGAAGAAGTACCTCCATTAATGAATGAGGGAGGAAATGAAGAAGAAAATTATAGAGATGAAGACACCTTAAATGAGAGACCATTTGAGGAGAGATTGATCCAGGATTTAGAGGGAAAGAATGATGAGCATCAAGATTAATGTTCCTAATTACGGTGGAGGGTTATGATCAGAGGAGTTGAATGATTGGTTTAATCACATGGAAAAGTCCTTTGGGTGGAAAACCCTTTTATAGGAGAAGAAGGTTAAGTTTTCATGCACTAAGTTTTCTTGATATGCATTGATCTGGTGGGATCACCTATAAAATGAAAGACAAAGGAATGGAAAGGGAAAGATCTGAAATTGAAATAAAATGGTAAAGAAGCTCAAAGAAAATTTTCTTCCTATATATTAGTCTTAGACAATCTTTTGAAGGTTCAAAAACCTAATACAGAAGGATTTGAACCTTAAGAATTATACCAATGAATTTTACAAGTTTTCAATCAGGTGTTAAATAGGGAGAGTTTGAAGAAAAAAGACTACACGATATATAAATGGATTAAGTTACACCATACAAATGAACTAAGTATTCTTCGGATCCATATCCTAGATGATGATTATCAAATCGCATTAAGGGAAGAAGAAAATAAAAAGAGGAATAATTTTAGAAGAGGTGTGAAAAGAGGGCAATCATCATCTCCAATGAAAGGTAATGATAGATTTGAATCTACAAAAGGTGAATCCGCTAATGTATTTAAGTGCATTAAGATCTCTGGTCAAAGTTGTGGTAACTACCAAAGAGGTAGGGGTTTTAGAGGGGAAGAGGTTATAATGGAGGACGTGGCTGGAATAGCCCCAAAGGGAATATACATGTTACAGATGTGGTGAAGAGGGTCACAAAGCCTTTGATTTTCCGCTCTATCATACATAAGATAGATGGTGAGAAGAAAAACCATGAGTAAATCTGGTTAAAGCTGAAGAGGAATAAGAAATGGAAGTTGCTACAGACTTGGGTGAAACCATCATGATAAGGAGGAAAATGATTTTATCAAGGAAATAGAAAGAACACGATGTTGCTGGTGCTGATTTTTCATTGTGAACAAATATATTTCAAACAAGATGCACTTCTTGAGGAAAGGTATGCAAAATTATTATTGATGGTGGTAGTTGTGAAAATATTTTTTTGAGTGTGATCGTTGATAAAATCAATCTAAAATGGGAGATGCACTCGTATCCCTATTATATATCATGGTTCAAGAAAGGGAATGAGGTAACCATAGATAAAAGATGCCTTCTAAAGTTTTTGATTGGGAATGCCTACAAGGATGAGGTATGGTGTGATGTTATCCCAATGGATGTATGCCATATATTACTAGGGAGGCCTTGGCAATACAATAGGAAGGTTAGACATGATGGAGGAAAAAATACATATACCTTTTGGGAGGATGGTGTAAAGATGGTCTTAATACCCTTCAAGGAAGAAGAGAAAAGTGAGGCCGTATTGTCTACAAAAGATTTTGTTGCATAGAAATGGAATAAGTTGGCTAGTGTTATGCACTGATGTCAAAGAAGGTGGAAATAGAGGAATTTAATATAATTGTTGCTGTGGAAAAGGTCTTAAAATAATACAAATATGTCATACTAGATAGGTTACCTCCAAAGCAAGATATTCAACACCATATTGATTTTATCCCATGATCCACCCTTCCAAACCAAGAATCCTATCAGAGGAGTCAAAAATAGAGTGAAGAGTTAAATAGACAAGTGAAATATCTAATACAAAAAGGATTAGTGAGAGAAAGCATGAGTCTATGCGCAACCTCGACTGTATTGACTCAAAAAAAGATAAAGACGAGAGATTGTGTGTAGATAGTAGATCCATAAATAAGATCACAATTAAGTATAGATTCCTAATTCCGAGATTGGATGATATGATGGATGTGCACCCGAAGCCTGAAATTTTAGCAAGATTGACCTGCGGAGTGTGTAATACCAGATCCGTATTCGTGAAGGGGATGAATATGAAAAATAAGGGTTATACGAGTGGACGATGATGCCATTTGGGATATCTAATGCACCTAGTACATTAATGAGGCTGATAAAAATATTACTTTGAGAGTACAATGGCAAGTTTATTGTTGTCTATTTGATATATTCAGTAAGACAGTGGAAGAACACTTTTTAGATATGAAATTGGTGTTACACTTGTTACGTAAAGAGAGTCTATATGTAAACTTAAAGAATTGTATATTTATTCAGAAGAGTATGATTTTTTGGGGTTTGTGATATCATAGGATGGAGTGAGGATGGATGAGGAAAATGTAAAGGAAATTTTTGAATGGTCTATTCTAAGGAATGTGAAAGAGGTTCGTAGTTTTCATGGATTGGCAACATTTTATAGGAGGTTCATCATGAATTATAGTAGCATTGTCCCACCCACAACAAAGTGTATAAAAGGGAGGGAGTATGTATGCAATAAGGCAAAAACAAATACTTTTTAATTTTTGAAGAAGAAAGTGTTAGAAGCACCTGTTTTGGTATTGCTAGATTTTAGCAAGGTTGTCAAGGTTGACTGTGATGTGTTACATATCAGGATTGGAACTGTACTGAGTCAAGAAGGATGACATGTAGCATTATTTAGTGAAAATATAAATGATGTCAAGGGGAAATATTCTACTTATGATGTGAAATTTTAATCTATTGTTTAGGCATTATGACACTAGAGACATTACTTGGTTACAAAGTAATTTGTACTCTTCACTGACCATGAAGCATTGAGGTATGTGAGCGGTCATATTGAAAATAAATAGTAGGCATGTAAAATGGGTTTATATTGGTGTGGGGTGCAAGAACACCGACCCCATCCCCACACCATATAAGATATGGGTTAGTAGGATCAAGGGGGCGACACCTTGAGTAGGTGTCCAAACCCTATCGACAACAATGGACAAATGAACTATCGTAGGCCGCATGAGGTAGTTAAGACAATTGTTTTTAGGTGATCTATATATTGGTGATGTTGTGAGCCATACATAACCAACCCTACAGTAGCATAGTAAGTTCATTCGTGATTATTTGATGCAGGATGGTTATTTGTTCACGTTTAAATAATTATGCATCCTATATATGGTATGATATGATATATATATATATATATATATATATATATATAGTGGGGGGTTGGCTGGACACTGTATGGTATAAGTATGACAATGTACTGTATATATGTATAAAATGTATGTATATGGCCATATATAAAGATTGACATAATGTAATAGTTTCTATTTAGATTTAGAGTAATTACATAATGGATAAGGGCCATTTATTATACACTAAATTGTATATTGCATTAATTGTACGTACATTAAACATGGGTTGATTTAATTATAGATTTCATGTTAGGAATTCACTACACACAAATATGAGGGAATGATATATATATTTTATATGGTTGATATATTATATAATATTGCACATTTTATCTTATTTTAAAACAACTAATGATGGTCAAATCCAGTTTACTTTCATAGTGAAACATAATACAAGATGTTTGTAACTTCTACCCATTCATCCATGGGTATAATTAAAAACTATTACTTATTCTTTTCATAAACATAGTAGGAGACTTGGCTATAAATTTAACCTTTCTATATGCTTACTTTTACTTTTACAATAGAAACCAAATAATTCACAAAAGCTTGGGAAATATCCTACATTGCATAGTTGGAGAAAATCCAAAAAAATGGGACTTATCTTTACCACAAGCTGACTTTGCATACAATAGCTCCGTAAATAGGTCAACAGGGAGGTATCCTTTCCAAATTGTATATGGTAGGAATCCCAAGGGGTTCCTAGATTTGATTGTGCTACCCAGTGAAGATAAAACTAGCACGATGATGCAGAAGCATTTGCAGAACACATTCTACACCTACAGGATGAAGTGAGGGAAAAGATAAAAGTGAGTAATGCACAATATAAAGTAGTTACAAATGCCAGTAGAGAGAGTAAGTTTATTTAAAGAAGGAGATATGGTGATGGTTCATCTTTGAAAGGAGAGGTTTCCAAAAGGGACATATAATAAACTCAAGTATAAGAAGATTAGGTCGCGTAAGATTCTAAAGAAAATGAGTGATAATGCCTACAAGGTGGAGCTACCTGAAAACTTTTCCATCTCACCAATTTTAATGTTTCTGACTTATATAATTTTCCAGATAATGATCAAAATGTTGCAGAGGAGGAAGAAATAAACTGGGAGCAGCAGATGTCAAAGAAGAAAAGGAAAGGGTAATACGTGTCCACCTAACCAATAATCCAATAATCCAATGAGGAGGAGAATTATTCCTCCTCATTGGCCCCCAAGCCCAAACAATGAATCAATAGGAGGTATAAGGCAACCAAGGAAAATTTTACATAGATTCCACAATAACCATTCAAACAAACTTTAAACACAATAAGCACAATATAAAATCACAACAAAAATCCAAGTTTCCCAAGCACAAAGGCTCAGTATCAATCCGAGAGAGAGAGAGAGAGAGAGAGAGAGAGAGAGAGAGAGAGAGAAGAAACATGGGGATTCACTTATGCCTCTGAATGGGTTAAGTTCCCACCTTAAAATAATCCAAAATATCATTCACACAAACCACAACCAAACTCGTAAAACTCCCTCAATTTTCTCTTATGTCTCCCACAAAATCTTACCCCTCCCTCAATGAATACAAAAAGGATAAATACGAAATCCTTTTTATTATCATAAGGTGGGGCACCCAACCCAAGATCCCTCCATATGAATAATATAAACTCTTATCCATCCCTCTCTATATATCCCCGTTTTCTTTCTCCTACACAACCTTAAGGCCATTCTAATCCTGAAACCAAAACATACAACATACATTAATTTACAACCATTTGCACAAAAAATAGAAATCAAAATTCATGGGTGAAGTCCCTACCTTTCAATTGTAAGAGAATACAATCCACAAGCACAAGATCCAAGATTTTCCAAGTCCAAAACAAGAAAAAAACAATCTTCAAATCTCTCAACAAGCACTCCAAAACAAGCTCCTCCAAAATGCAAGAGTGAAAATAAATCATGTCACCCCAAAACCATAAACTAAACTTGAATAAATAGAAAAAGAGAAGAGGAGGGTGAGGTGGCTCCATGTAGGATGCCACATCACTTCTCCTCCTCGACTCCACATTACATGGTCAAACCCCAAACCCAAAGCTCAATAAATTGGTGGTTGAGAAATGACAAGTTATCCTTACACACACAAACTAAAATCCATACTCCAAAGGAAAAAATTAAAAACTTTTGTAAGAGAGTGCAATTAATTGCCTCTTTTCTTCCCTAAAACCCATAATGAATTTTATGGGTGGCTTTAAGAGGTGTGGGACAAGCTTAACTTGTCCCACAAGCCTCCAAAATTAGTCTTCAAGCCAAAATCCGAGTTTGACATGCAAGATTGAGTACACAACACTTAAACCAATAAAAATCAATTTCAAATCCAAAATAAAATCAAGGAAAACCTACCACAATTTAATACCCCTTTGGTCACATCCAAATTACAATAACTAACAAGATTAATTAGCTTAAATAAGGGTACATTAACTAACAAAATAAAGTGAATCACATTACTATAATAAATCACATACTCAAAAAAGTAATTAAAATAAAAAGAGAATAACACATCTACCCATGGTCACATTTGAGGCCACCCTCCAATTGGGACCTCCAACACAATATTAACAACAATAACATGCAAATATACAAGTTTCCAAGGTGACCCATTGCCAATACCCCAAATTCTTTCACTGTGGGTTTCCTATCCCCTTTTTGTTTGTTGTGTTACAATTTCCTACAAAATCGAAACAATACCTCTCTGGCCTCGTGGCCATATCAATGACATAAAAACAATAAAACGTACATATACATATCAATTCACATCATCAAAAAACATAACTAAATCATCACTAAATCAAACAATTTCACCAATTGTTCAAAATTTCAAAATATTTCAAGTCTTTCATTTCATCAATTAATAATAAGATCACAAGACTAGCTAGATTGTCTAAAAAAATCTATGTATGAAAATCCAATCTGTCAGTGCATATAAAAGGTAGTATCTCTAGATCATCATCAATATTGAAATGTCAATCCATGCATATAATTCGAATCACTAGTCACCGCAAATCACATGGAGCATCTCTCAAAGTGTGAGACTTTGAAATTGAGAGAGCTCTCCGGATGAAGGTCGGTTCCTATTCCTCTGTTCAGGTGCACACAAATAAATTACAGAGGATCTACTCTAAAACCTACTCTATCTTACCAAGGAGACAGGGTTGAGAAGATGCGAGAAAATAAACCTAAGCTAACAAGGTGATGCACCAAAGGAATGTTAAACACCCATTTTGCAATTTAACACAGACCATAGAAATGCAATACAACCACCATGCACAAATAACCAAACTGCAATGAGAGATTAGAATACAACAATGAACACATGAGAGGGTTGAGAATCATCCACAGACATATATTATTGCTCCAGAGTTGATACAGTACATTGCACTAGCCAAGAGGAAAAACTTTGTATTACAACTTGAATGGGAGGTTTGGAAAACTCCACAAATTCACTTGCAGACAAGGGAAGAAGGGAGGGTGCAAAACAAAAATGTCCAACCCTTTACAATGAGCCCAACTCCTTCTTTTATAGATGCAGTGAAGAGAGAAGAAGAAAAGAGGTGGGAAACTTGATTTGAAGCTCAGCTACCGGCCATCAATGCCCCTGCAAATCCACCCACAATCTGTCGAGTCTGTCACTCTATGTCTGTTCGGCGTGTTGAAGAAGGAAGAATGACGGATCAAATCAAATCTGATCTGGTTGTTGGAGCAATCGGATTGCATATTAATGGCATGAAGATGTTTTCCCATTTTTCACCCACCTAACCTCATCAAAATTAAAGTTTCAGGTTTCCATGGCGTAGATGAGGTCGAGACCTTTCCAATGGTGCCAAATTTGTTGAATTTTGGGCACTGGATCGAAAGATATGTCCATTTGAATGTTTGAGTTGGGTCCATACAAAAATGGTGAAAACCAGTTAGCAGAATGGGTCCGCGGGCCTGAAATTCACTTTGTGCCTTTTGGCACAAAAAAATATAAAAAATGCAAAAAAACACCCCCGCAGCCCCGCAATTCATTTTTGTCAAAAAACCATCTTCGGGCCCGCCGGTCTGCATTTTCCATTTGGGCAAAAAATCCTCCCTAGGCCCACCGGCCCACATGTAATTTAGGCCTGACACGTGGCTCCTTGGGCATCAGTGGAGGTGTGGCTCATTTTTATACTTTATGCCTTTTGGAAATGAAGCCAAAAAGTTAAAATTACCTCCGACGACCCGCCTTCCCGCTTTGACTTGGAACATGGCCACGTGTAGAGCTGGCACGCATTTGGGGACCACTTTTGGATTTTTTTTTTGAAGTTGCACCGAAGAGACATGTGGCACCTTCCATGGCTTTTCTCTATTTCCTTTATGTTTTGGCTAAGTCCTTTTGTTTGGCGGGGCCATATATCTGACCTGGGACATGTGGAGACTTGGCGCTTGTCTGAGAGACCCACTTTTAGATTTACCTTTGAAGATGCGTTGAGGCTGACACGTGGCTCCTTCAATGAGTTTGTGATACTTAGCTGATTCAGGCTGATGCCTTTCTTGAACCCTAGACACGTGGAAGCCTCACGCTCATTTGAGTCTCCACTTTGGGTCAGGCCTTTGAATGTGTGTCGTTGAGACACTTGGCACCTTCTTCCGACATCCTTATACTTATCTGATTTGGGCCCACTGCTCGATTTTTTGTTGGACCCTGACCACGTGGAGAGCTGGCGCTAGTTTGAGTCTCCACCTTGGGCTCTCTCTTTTGAAATATTTTTGAGCTGACACGTGGTTCTTTCTGCTCATTTGGACTTTTCAATGGCCAACTCTGTCCCTTTTCGGGCCTGGGACACGTGGAAGCTCCGTGCTTGTTTTGGGACTGCTTTTTGGGTTTAACCTTTGGAGAAGCGTCGATGAGGCACGTGGAAGCTTCCGCTGATTCTTCCATACTTAGCCAATTTGGGCTCATTCTGAATCATTTGTAAAGCCTGAAGACTTTGAGCCTTTCTCCGTTTCTCTCCTTTGAGCCTCTGGTTTTCTTTGACACTGTTTTCCTTCCCCGACCCTGCTACTCCATTATAGAGCCCCTGTAACCTGTTTGTTGGATTTGAAATGTGGGCTCGTACGACGGAACCGTCCCTTGGATTTCTTCCTACACAGGGTCGTGTTTGATCAATTTTTCTGGGGGAAAAATTGAGATAACAATTTGGTGACTCATGGGGACATCTTCCTGCTAGATGAAGAGATCAGTTTGCCTTGTTGTATCCATTGGGCATGGAGTCATGGGTGGTGGCCTGATGCTGGTCCTATTCTTGAAGCTTGAATCTGACATTTGCACTTGGTGACCTAGAACCTACCCCGTTGTTCTAGAAATGGACCCTTCGAGACCCAATTTTAGTTGCTCTGTATTTGTTCTATTTTAAAATGAGCAACTGTTATGACAACTATGGGTCTCCCTGTTGCAAATGCTGAAGGGCCTGTGCATTCACCTAGAGGCACATCGAACTATATAATGATGCAAACCTGGAGCAAGAAAAAACCTGTGCCAGCACACTTAGGGAAATAAAACCTATGCTACAATAAGACAATGTGCATACGCACTTAGGGAAATTAAAATCCTATGCTAATATTTACAAGGGTGGGTCCTTTCTTTCAGTAGCAGTGTTTGAGATGGATCCCATTCACTGGAATCTGTAATTCTTCACCATCCAATTTAGCCAGCTGGAAGGCATTGCTACTTTTACACCTTGTGATCATGTAAGGGCCACTCCAAATGGCATCAAATTTGGAATGCTTTCCTGGTTTTTCCCGATCTGCATCCCACTTTAGAACTAAGTCCCCCTCTTGAAAGGTCCTTGTTCTTGCTTTCTTATCAAAACTCTTCTTGATCAATGCTTGATCTTTCTCCATGATCTGCATTGCATGCTCTCTTGCCTCTCCTACTTCCATTAGCTCTGCATACCTGATTTCCATAGGTTCAAACTCGGCTAGTTCCAACTATGTTTCATGAGCTCCAAAGTGGGAAACTCCAATGATATGGGAAATACTGCCTCTTTTCCATATACAAGCTTGTAAGGGGAGCTTCCTGTGGACCTTTTGGATGTGATCCTATCAGCCCATAGAGCTGATTTGAGCTTTGTATGCCAAGTTCTCTGATTTTCATCAAGAGTCCTTCTGATAATCCTTAATAGGTTCTTGTTTGTGGACTCTTCTTGGCCATTACCTTGAGGGTAATAGTTTGATGAAGTGCTGAGGTATACACCATTCTTGACAGCCCATTCAGTGATCCTTGTACCAAGGAATGCCAATGCATTATCTGATATAATAGTGGCAGGGACTCCAAACCTGGTTGCTATTCCTTCATAGAAATCCAAGATGTTGGATTCATTTGCCTCCTTAAGTGCCACTGCTTCATTCCACTTGGTGAAATAGTATTTTGTTGTAAGTATCCACTTGTGGCCCTAGCTTGAATTTGGGTTAATCACTCCAATGAAGTCTAGTCCCCATTGCATGAATGGCTGATCCACTGAAATTGGACGAAGGGGCAGGGCTGCTAACTTTTCCTTCCCTGTGAAGAATGCACACTTCTTGCACTTCTTGATCCATGAGTAGCAATCCCTAAACACTGTAGGCCAATAATAACCAGCTTTCATGATTTTGAGAGCTGTTACTCGAGGAGAAAAGTGGCCTCCTACTTCTCCATCATGGAACTCATGCAACACCTTCTCAATTTGGCCTGTCCCAATGCACCTCAATAGAACACTATTGATATCCTTCTTAAACAAGACACCACCAACAAGCACATATGGGATGGCTTGTAGTCTGAAGTATCTCCTTTTTTCTTTGTTCCATTCTGGAGGGCACAAACCTATTTGGAGATAATGCACCAAGGCTTGGGTCCAACATGGAATAGGTGCATCATTAGCTGGCTACTCTTGATCATTCTGTAGTAATAGGACAACCTCTTCTTCATCCACTGACTCAGCTTGTTGCTTGGAAGTGAGCTGCTCACACAGACCCTTGCCACGAACCAGTTTGGTCACTTTGATCTCAATGTCATACTCCATTACATGAGTGATCCAACCAGCTCTCTTCTCATTCAAGTCCTTGTTTAGGAGAAAATCCTTGACACCAGCATGAGATACTAGCAGTTGAATCTTATTGTTCGAGACTAAGTGTCTGAACTTCTTCAAACTCCTAATGACAGCAAGGACATGCTTCTCAATGAAAGAATACTTTACCTCGTAATCCTCCAAGCTCTGACTGAAGAAGGCTATGGGCTGTTCTGAACCTTCCTTGTTAGGCTGAACCAAGATGGCTGAGATTGTGTCTGACCCTCCAAAAGCATATAGCATGAAGTCCTTTGAAAAGTCTGGGTTAACAAGAGTTGGGGCCTGTGATATTGTGAGCTTGATGGCCTCAAAACTCTCTTTTCCTTCTGTTGTCCATTTAAATGCAAGACTCTTCTTTAACATCATTGTTAAAGGCTTCACAAGAGTGGCAAAATCAGGCACAAACCTGCGAACAAAGTTTATTCTCCCCAAGAAGCTTTGGAGAGACTTTTTGTGTTGTGGCAATGGAAGTGTTCGGATGGCTTCAACCCTTTCAGGATCAATTGTTAACCCTTCTCTTGAGACAATGTGGCCCAAAAATTTTCCCTCATGTGCCAAGAACACACACTTCTTTGGGTTTAATGACACTCTGAACCTTCTACACCTCTGAAATACCTGTCTGAGGTGGAAGAGATGGTCTGCAACATTCTTTGAGAAGATGGTGATATCATCTAGATACACCAGAACTATATTGTTGATTAAGCCTTTGAATGCCATGTCCATAGCTCGCTGAAATGTTGCTCCGGCATTTGACAGTCCAAATGGCATCTTCTTATAAGCATATGTACCCCATTTGGTGGTGAAGGTTGTCTTGAATTGATCTTCCTCTTTCACCATTATCTGGTTATAGCCTGAGTATCCATCTAGCAATGAAAACCTCTCAGAGCCAGCTACAACCTGTAAGATCTGTTCCATTGATGGAAGTGGGTAGTGATCTTTGAGTGATGCTCTGTTTAGATCATGAAAGTCTACACACAACCTGATTTCTCCACTTCTTTTCCTCACAGGCACCAAGTTTGCAACCCAACTTGAATGCTTGATAGGGAAGATGATGTTGGCCTCAATTAGCTTGTTCAAATCTTTTCTCATGAGAGGCTCAATGTGAGGGTTTACTGGCCTTTGCTTCTGTCTGAAAGGTTTAGATCCTGGGTCCAACTCGATAGTGTGTTGTGCCAACTTTGGGTTGAAACCTCTTAAATCTTTGTAAGTCCAGGAAAAGACATCTGGGAATTCTTGACAAAGTTGAATGAATTCATATTTTTCTTGTTGGGTACTCACCTTGCCGATTCGCAATGTTTTTCCTTCTTCTATGGAAATGGGCTCTGAATCTTCACCCTTTACCTGAATATTTTCTTTCTCCTTTCGGAATTGATCATTTGGGTTGAAGATTGACTCCAAAGTTACAAGACCCTTTGGTAGTTTGTTGGTTCTCAGCTGCACCACTTGGTCACCATACTGTTGTTCCAACTTGTCTTGGTTTCTGGAGGAGAACTCAACTTCTTCTTGTAGAAAGTTGACAATTTTTTGATCATTCTCGAAGACTTGCCAACTTGTGTTATTATCAGGGACAGCTGGTCTTACAACCACTTTGATATGGGGCTGAGATTTATCACTCTTGATACTCTCTACAACATCAAATGCTGCCCCAATCACTGCCAGTCTGTCTGTTGCTTCATTCTTCTTCCTTGGGATGGAATTGATGCCGAATGCTTCAAAATCCTTGATGAGGTCCCATACCCGGTTCTTGTAGTTCTTTAACAGATCATTCTTGGCAGCATTTTGTCCTCAGACTTGATTCACAACTAGCTCACTGTCACCAAACACTTGCAAGTTTTTAATCCCTCTTTTCCTTGCCCAATGCAGTCCATGGATCAAGGCTTCATACTCTGCTGTGTTGTTTGAGCAAGAAAATTGGAAATGGAAGGCTGAGTAATATTTCATACCTTGAGGTGAAACAAGCATAGCTCCTCCTCCGGCTCCTTGTCTACTTCTTGAGCCATCAAAGAATAACTGCCATACCTCATTATCATCTTTGTGGTCTGGCTTAATGATGTCAGGAAGAGGATGATTCTCCTCATGCAAATAGTAGACTCCTAGCTCAGATTCCTCCATCTCCTTATAGGGGTCAAAAGCATGCCTCTTGTTCACCCATTGTCGAGGGTCAAGTCTAGAATACAACCAACCTTGGTATCTGCCTCACAAGTGCTTGGGAGGTCCTCCTTATCAAAGGCTGAACAATTGGCATTGATTGGGCTGGGTACATGAGGCTCAATATGGTAATCTGCAATGGGCTCAGATCTGATTGTAGCCTTAGCTCCATACCTTGTTCTAAAAAGCATGTGTGACCAATCAACAGACAAATAGCCTCCAATTTTAGTAGTGAAGTCTCTTGACAAACACAATGCAAAATGTGGTGGCAAGTCTATGACTGATACATTTTGCAATACAGTCACATTGGGGCATGTGTGTAATGTGAGGCTCAAATCCTTGATGACTCCAACCATTGTTACTGTTGTCCCATCTAATTACACTATGCCCTTGGAGATGACTTCGTATTGAAGACCCAGTTGATCGGCTATTTGCTTTGGCATTACAGAGCTACTTGCCCTGAATAAATCATGCAATTATGTACTAATTTGTCCCAATGATCAATGAAACATAGAATGGAGGGGGTTTCAGATTCTTACCTTGTTGTCCTCCATGGTTTCCTTCAGGTTGAGCCGCATTGGTAAGCACTTTCTCTTGTTGGTTGGGGGGCTGATTTGAGGTTGACCAATTGGCCATAGCAGCCTGCAACAGGTCTCTCTATCCTGGGATAGCCAATGACTCCCACATTGAAATATTCACATTTTTTTCTTCATTTGTTCAATGATGTTAAATGGGGATGAGCTATCTTTTTTCTACCCCTTTCCTGGTACATTTTTCTCTTGCACATGGGTCATTACAACCGGTGCCTGAGTGGGTCTGGAAGGTGGCTTGGGCTGACTCTGCATATTGGGAGTTGCACTTTGAGTGCCAATACCTTGTGGAATAATAGAGGGTTGAGGATTACCTGAGTTTGATGATTTTCCCTCTCCAATATTCCTTTTCTTGGACCATGTATTGGCAGCTACACTTTGAGAAGGGGCTTGGTTAACTCCACAGAAGTCTTCAGCCTGCCAATTGACAAGCATAGTCTCACTTGGAGGTGCCTCTTGCTGAGCTCCTTGCTGCTGATTTTCCTCTTGACTAGGCTCTTGGGACACACCAATGGTTTGTACCATCAAGGCCTGGTTTAGTGCACCATTGAAACACATTGATTGGTTATGGGGCTGATTGCATGGGAAACACCAATCATATTCTTGTGCCATGTTGTTTTGTGTTGGAACCAAGGCCCTTGATGTCGAAGTTGCGTTTGGATCATATGGTTGAAAGGCCTAGCAGCTTGAGGTTGTCCTTGGTTTTGGTTTTGATTTGCAGCCTGAGCTGGTGGTCTATTTTGCTGATATGGGGGTCTAGCCTGATACTGAGTTTGAGGCTGATATGGCCTAGAACTCTGAGCTTGTTGCCTTTTGATAGTCACTAGCTCATTCCCTAGGTTCTGCAGTTGTTTCATAACCTCTTGTAGCTCTTTTGAAGTGCTAGAGGATGAGGTGGAAGCTTCAGCTGAACTCTGATTCCTTGGAGTAGGTATGGGAGCTAATGTGGGTGTTTGACTAGTGCTTGGAGCTCCTAGTTCTGGATACAGAGGCATAGGTGGCCTAGGAGCAAGTTTACCAGCCTGAATTAAACAATTTTCAGCTCTAATGGAAATGTTATAGGCTGCAGGTAAGGTTGCACCTCCCATTGATTGAATCATTAAGGAAATATCAGAATTTAAAGCTCTAAGAAAGTATAAGAAAGCACCTTCATCTGTGGGCCTCACGGCCAATGGAATCCTATCCCATGTCCTTTGAAATATGAGGTTGAAATCTGTCAACTACTCATTAGGAGCCCTCTTGATAGTTGTCAAATGTTCCAACAAGGATAGATTATCTCCCTTCTCTCCAAATTGATTGTGAAGAGCTCTGCACAGATGGTCCCAATTCTGAATAGAGCCTGTTGTTAGACTCCTGAACCATTGTGAAGATTTACCCTTGAGTGAAGAGGCTAACAATTTTACTGCAATGTCCATCTCAGTGATCTCATGAATTGCGTGCAGACATTTGCAATGTCTTGAATGTGGTCACTAGGAGAAGTCTGGTTCTCTCCAGTGAAATATGGGATGCTCTTTAATGCTGCAACTGGGACTGGATTTTGTGCATTGAGAGTGAGTGGGTTGCTGCCAGTGAAGTTGACATAGGGGTTGGGTGGTTGTGCCATTATGATTGGCCTGAGAACCCTTGTTGATTGAATGAATGGCCTACCAGGAGGAGGTGTTGACAAGGTTCTATTTGGTGGAGATGGAGGCCTTTGTGCTCTTTTCCCCCTTCTCCCTCCGTCTGGGGAGAAGTGCAGATAGAAAAATAATCCCTCCTCTCTAGTTCTTGACCTTGTTTGTATTCTTCTCATGAACTTGACAAGCTTGGACTATTGAAACCAGTGGATTCTGATCCTTTGGAGTCACCAGATGTGTAATTTCAGAGCTTCTTAAAAGCTGAAAACTTACAACAAGTGCACATCAATCTTGCTGCAATAAAGATGGAGACCTCTTGGTCCCACTGGGCATGCCAAAACTGTTAGTGCAGAATCACAACACCCCTGAATGTCTGCAACTAGATGAGTTGAGACTCTTAGTGTGATTGCACAACATGGAGCATCTCTCAAAGTGTGGGACTTTGAAATTGAGAGAGCTCTCTGGATGAAGGTTGGTTCCTATTCCTCTGTTCAGGTGCACACAAATAAATTGCAGAGGATCTACTCTAAACCTACTCTATCTTACCAAGGAGACAGGGTTGAGAAGATACAAGAAAATAAACCTAAGCTAATGAGGTGATGCACCAAAGGAATGTTAAACACCCGTTTACAATTTAACACAGACCATAGAAATGCAATACAACTACCATGCACAGATAACCAAACTATAATGAGAGATCAGAAGACAACAATGAACACATGAGAGGGTTGAGAATCATCCACAGACATATATTATTGCTCCAGAGTTGATACAGTACATTACAGTAGCCAAGAGGAAAAACTTTGTATTACAACTTAAATGGGAGGTCTGGAAAACTCCACAAATTTACTTGCAGACAAGGGAAGAAGGGAGGGTGCAAAACAGAATTGTCCAACCCTTTACAATGAACCCAACTCCTTCTTTTATAGATGCAGTGAAGAGTGAAGAAGAAAAGAGGTGGGAAACTTGATTTGAAGCTCAGCTACTGGCCATCAATGCCCCTGTAAATCCACCCACAATCTGTCAAGTTTGCCACTCTATGTCTATTCGACGTGTTGAAGAAGGAAGAATGACAGATCAAATCAAATCTGATCTGGTTGTTGAAGCAATCAGATTCTACATTAATGGCATGAAGACATTTTCCCATTTTTCACCCACCTAACCTCATCAAAATTAAAGTTTCAGGTTTCCATGGCATAGACGAGGTCGAGACCTTTCCAATGGTGCCAAATTTGTTGAATTTTGGGCACTGGGTCGAAAGATATGTCCATTTGAATGTTTGAGTCGGGTCCGTACAAAAATGGTGAAAACCAGTTAGCAGAATGGGTCTGCGGGCCCAAAATTCACTTTTGCACCTTTTGGCACAAAAATACAAAAATGCAAAAAATGCCCCGCAGCCCCGCAATTCATTTTTCAAAAAACCATCTTCGGGCCCGTCGGTCCACATTTTCCATTTGGGAAAAAAATCACTCCAAGGCCCACCGGCCATCATGTAATTTAGGCCTGACATGTGGCTCCTTGGGAATCAGCGGAGGTGTGGCTCATTTTTATACTTTATGCCTTTTGGAAATGAAGCCAAAAAGTTAAAATTACCTCCGGCAACCTGCCTTCCCACTTTGACTTGGAACATGGCCATGTGTAGAGCTGGCACGCATTTGGGGACCTGCTTTTGGATTTTACTTTTGAAGTTGCACCAAAGAGACACGTGGCACCTTCCATGGCTTTTCTCTATTCCTTTATGTTTTGGCTAAGTCCTTTTGTTTGGCGGGGCCATATATCTGACCCGGGACACGTGGAGACTTGGCGCTTGTTTGAGAGACCCGCTTTTAGATTTACCTTTGAAGATACATTGGGATGACATGCAGCTCCTTCCACGAGTCTGTGATACTTAGCCAATTTGGGCCGATGCCTTTCTTGAACCCTAGACACGTGGAAGCCTCGTGCTCATTTGAGTCTCCGCTTTGGGCCATGCCTTTGAATGTGCACCATTGAGACACTTGGCACCTTCCGCCAACACTCTTATACTTAACCGATTTGGGCCCACTTTCTATTTGACTTTTATTGGACCCTGACCACGTGGAGGCTGGCGCTAGTTTGAGTCTCCACCTTGGGCTCTTACTTTTGAAATTGTGTCAAGCTGACACGTGGTTCTTTCCACTCGTTTGGACTTTTCAACGGCTGACTCTGTCCCTTTTCGGGCCTGGGACACGTGGAAGCTCCGCGCTTGTTTGGGGACTACTTTTTGGGTTTAACCTTTGGAGAAGCACTGATGAGGCACGTGGAAGCTTCTGTTGATTCTTCCATACTTAGTCAATTTGGGCTCATTCTGAATCATTTGTAAAGCTCGAAGACTTTGAGCCTTTCTGATCAATTTGGACACTGAGAGGCAAAATTGAGATACACTTCCAGAGCTTGCTGTGTTAACCCTTGAACCATACTGTAGCATGATTTGGGCCCGCACATGGAATCATTCTGTTAATGAAGATACAAGACTTTTAAGCCTGCTCTAAATCAGGTGGTTTCGTGGATTAAGAGCCTCAGAGCCTTTCCTTAACGTTGCTTTTCCTCCTTTGAGCCTCTAGTTTCTCCTTTGTCTGTGTCCACCTTAGCCAACCTGACTGTTAGATTTTCGAGGTGCAGTCGTACGATGGAACCGATCTTTAGATTTCTTCAAGATGCAGGAAGCAGGTCAAAGTTAAAATTGGTTATGAAGGGGTTTAAAATTGACCCTACAGATTTCTTCCTTACACAGGGTCACTATGTTTGACCAATCCCATTTCTGTACATGGGGCATGTGTGTATAACAACGCAAACACATTTATCCCCTGTGTTACTGGATTTCTATGAATTGCAATAATTTGCTATCAAGTCTCTATATCAAAGTCATCTTGGCAGATCATCTTATGGTAGAAATCCACTCCAACCCTAAGGCATTTAGGTGGAATCCAGTACCAGATGTTAAACTATGAAGATAAATATTTAGAGGATTTTTTATTTTGGTGAAGGTTATCCTAAATCTACCTCCCCTAAACACTATTTGGTCCAAGAAACTCTTAGCATCATCTGTATTATGTCCACTAGTGGCTTAGACCCTCTATACTAATACTAGAATCCATCGCTCTACTAGTATTACAGGGAGACTCTAAAATAATTGGAAGAGCCTATTAAATGTTTAAACAATGAGAAATAGAAGAATGAATACCAAACAATGCTACCTGACATCTCAATCAAATGCTCTTATGCTGTGCCATTTTACATTGACTAGGGGGCAATTGAACATGAACATAGAAAACTACGAGACTCCATAGTGAGGTAGCTCCAACTATGGGCTTTCCTTAGATCGGTTTTCCGCCAATCCATCTAGTTTTGACAATTTCGCAAAATAGGGGATAACATAAATTATGGACCCTCTAAAAGAATAACTCTTCTCATAATCTGTCATTCCACTGTGTGTCAGATCCCAGGGGATCCATTCTTTAGATTGTTTTCGCTGCCCTGACGGATATGCTCGTAGTACATGAGCTTCGAAGGAGCCTATGTCCTAATGGGTCCTCTACTCATAGGAGGCCTCAAACCTATGACATCTCTATGTATCATATCTTGTTAGAGTTTTGAATTGGGAAGCGTCTACTATGGCTGAAAGTAGGACTATGCCGGGTATGAAAGTCCATATGAAGGAATCATCCTTTCAGGCCTTGTCTATCCTACATTTACATAATTCAGATATGAACTCTATCTCTCTAGGATATTATGTCTTCCCAGAATCCAATCCTCTTTAACTATATGATCTTCTTCATTCATATTTTGTTTGAAACCAGATAGTGACATATTGTGGGTGCATTTCAAAGGAATTGATATTCAGTGGTCCCTGATGAACCCAGTTAAATCCAAATGGCATATCCTTCAGAGTGGTTGAAGCAAATTCAATTTGAATTCCAAAAAATCTACTCTCATCTTTGCCACCATCATAGTGAGTTGATCAGCTTGATATGGATCATCAATCAATTGTTGAAAACTTGAACCATCTAGATTTATATCTACTCCAGAATTGTCTAAATTCCCATGTTTCTTAGAAACCAAGCAAATTTTTTTCTCCATGTCCTTTGAGCAATGAACCTAATCCTACCCAATCTACCATTGGAAAATGTATTTAAAACATGAACCTTTTCCATGTTACATATGGTAATGGTCATAGCTTTATGCACCTTCTCAAGAAATAAAGACTACCCAGGGTGTTCTTTAACCCTTGAACCCTCTTGTTGTTATTTGGAATTCCAATTTGATTTTTTGTGCATGGAGCTTCATTATACAATGAAGGTCGTTGTGCTGTATCATGGAATGAATAATATTTGAAGTCTCTAGTCACGATTGCACTTCTTTCTAGACCTCCCTAGATCTCTCCATTTTCGAATAACTTTTCCCTCAAGAGAATATCTCAACTTCCTTTGCAGTGTATCGTTTTAATGTTAGGCTCCACATGGGATTTCAGTTTTCCTATCTTTTCTCCCTGTTCATGAAGTTAGTCAAGGATTAGATATCTTATCTGCACTGAGAATAGCTTGCTAGGTAGTTTCCTCCATGTTTCCAACTTTCTTTGGAGATGGCATCTACCTCATTCGCAAGGTCTGTAGACACCTTACAGAAATGATGTTATGCAATGCGTGATCTCGAGGTTTTCATTCTAACTCAGAAAAGAAATTTTTAGAACCCATCTTGGTGCTTATGTGATTTCACACTAGACCAAAACAAGGCAGTTTTAGCCATTGTTCATTGGCTAATGTGGTTTCATTTTGGATAATTGTTCCAAGTTTAGGGATAACCTTTATCAATGCAATATTATTTTCCGGAAGTTTATTTGTTATGTCCTAACCTTTACTCTTATTTTTCCAGTGGTATTGAGTGCCTCTAGTTTCTATTTACAAGTTGGTATGGCTTGATACCATAGTGTAACGCCATATTTAATTGTATCCCCTTTTATCATGTTTAACTTGAAATTTGGTAATTAAAAAAAAAAAACATACATATTTATATGTGTAATGTGAATTTTAAGATTCTAAATACTTCAATAGTACCATATTAAAACACCTTCTATTCGGCTTAGGGAAATCCTCATTTGCTTATTACAATTTAAATAATATTATTTTATCCCACAAAACTTAGCTTGGGATGAAAATCTCCTCCATATGTCATATAGAGTTTACTATTCCTATTTAATTTTATTTATTGTTATCCATTACGTTCTTGGTGGATTTATTTAAAAATGTTCCCTAACAAGGAAATCAAAATTTACCATTTAATTTGTATTCCCTAATAAATAATTCAAACTGAACCATTTCTAAACAGTTGTATTATAGTTGTCCCTAATTGTATTTCAATTTGATAAATTTCCATGTATTCCCATATGTCCCATTTAAACATTTAATGTAAATGATCTTAGTATTTTATGGAAAAAAATTATGGTGTATTTCTAGAATTTTTGAGGATTCAAATCATGTCCCTTGGATGGAGTTTAATCTCCACCCTACGAAATTGGTATACCCTAGAAACCCTAAAGAGTTATTCCTTTTTATTGGCATGACCTAATTTCCCTTATTTGCATATGAGTTTTTTAGGTCAGAGAGATGGAGGCCATGTAAGCTCATTGTGTTTATTGTATTGAGCATTTGAAAGTTCTTTTAGATGCATATGGAAATGATATCCTCATATATAGTGAAACTATATTTGGCTTACCAGATATCTTGTGAAACTATAATATTACATGTATCCTTACTCTTAATTATTTTTGTATGTGATTATAACAAATGTGTGTGTGTGTGTGAAATGTGTGTGTGTGTGTGTGTGTAAATGTGTGTGTGTGTGTGTGTGTGTGTGTGTGTGTGTGTGTGTGTGTGTTTATTCGGATTTAAATATTAAATATTTATGATATAATTTGATAGTTCTATTAGGTTTAAAACGTCTAAATTCACGCCTAAAATATAATCTAAAGAATAATAATTAAATTTTATATTGTCCAGTTTATGGTCAAATGACCATCACTAAAATACCAAAACAGAGCATAATGATGGCCATACAGATGTAAAATTTAAACTGGATATAACTTGTGTTTGCACTCACATTTTTCTAGAGTTTGAAATTGTCCACATTTCTTAGTGTTGGTCACCATTTATGTATGTATAATTGTTTTAATTTAAACATATAAATATCCTTATATAAAATATTTATACACACACACACACACACACATATATACATATATACACACACATTACACACACACATTACACACACATACACACAGTTTATACATACACAGACACATTTGTATATATATATATAATACATACATACATACATACAAATGTATATAAATGTATATATACATATATATACATATACATGTATATATATATGTGTGTGTGTGTGCATATGTATATATATATATATATATATATGTATATATACATACATATATCTATATATATATATATATATGTATATATACATATGTATACATGTATATATGTGTATATATATATATATATATATGTATAGATAGATAGATATATATATGTATGTATATATATATATATATATATATACATATACATATATACATATACATATATATATACATATACATATATATATACATATACATATACATATATATATACATATATACATATACATATATACATATATATATATATTAGAGGTATACTATTATAGAAATAATGTAATGTTATACTATATGTATATGTATATTATATTATAATAAATAATAAATATACATACAAATTATATTATTAAAACATATATTCATAACACCTTTGTTTATAAAATATATAAACTGGGGCCATGTACCTACACAGATGTGACCCCATGTTTACTTTGTCATCACAATGAAGGGATGGGTAGCTATGGCACGAGCCACCCCAATATAAAACAATTGTGGATTGGGTCGGCCATGGTAGACCCAACCCCCAAAACCATAAGCATAACACACAGACACAGACACACACCCACACACATATATATATATATACATATACGTATGTGTGTATCTACATATACATATGTATATGTGTAGATAGTGTGTGTATATCTAGGGTATACACATAGTACATGTATATAGATATATACATATATACATATGTATATAGATATATACATATATATATATGTGTATGTGTATATATATATATCTACACATACATATGTATCGATGTACTATCTGTGTATGTGTAGCGCCTATGTATATAGAAAACTAGGCATATACATTGGTATAGAAGTCTTTCGACAACCAATTGTTTTGTAC
Source organism: Taxus chinensis (assembly GCA_019776745.2). Taxonomy (NCBI): domain Eukaryota; kingdom Viridiplantae; phylum Streptophyta; class Pinopsida; order Cupressales; family Taxaceae; genus Taxus; species Taxus chinensis. The sequence goes on from JAHRHJ020003243.1 coordinate 724,150, forward strand.
GTGGAGGATGGAGCTTCATCTCCTTCTTGGCGTGGTGGGCACCCATTGCTATCCCTGTTTTTAATCTTTTGTAATGTGAAGGCTCACGCAAGAGACTTTGGTGGCCGCACATGCTCATTGATTAAAATGTTGACTTCACCTGCTGTTCACGTGGTCTCCTGTCGTGTCTGTCCAACCACGGATGCTTGTTTTGCACTCCATCAAATGCTGAAACAGATGAATTGCTACAGCGTGTTCTGGATAGTGGATTCATTAATGGTGAAATGAAGGTCTGTCTCCCAGTTGCAGTCTCAAAATCGTGCTGTACAGGAGTTCAGTGGAGCGTAGAACTGAATTTCTCCTGGGAGGGCCGTGAGGAAGATTTGGCTGTATGCAGCAGCTACAGGGTCGAGAGGTAAACTTATCTCAAGAAAATCAGTGGCCTCCAGAGAGAGTTAAGTGCGACAGCTGCTACAGGGCGATCCCAAGGAACCGTTGGTGTTGATCCTGATGTTCTGGTTGCACGTGACCACAGTCGTGATCAGTTGTTGCAAAATCTTGCAGCTGTAGTAGAAGAACGAGATAAAGTTTTAGTTGAGCTGTCTTGCCTTTTCATTTTGGAAAGTCGCTTCTGTCCAGGTGGTGAATCTAACATGGAAGAAGCTCGATCAAATCTTGAGGCTGCGTTTTGTGCTTTGCATTTCCATGGTTTTCTGGTGTCGTGGTTGGCCATGGAAGCTCAGCTTGGTTTCCTTTTGTCTGGTTCGTTGGGCAAGAGCTGCATTCCTTATACTCTGAGGCTGTCCATTTCGACCCTCCTCGTGTAAAAACTTTGTATGAATGAAGGGTTTCTTGTTTTGGGTAAGTTGCTGAAACAAGCCTTTCTTGGAATCATACATTTAGCTTGGCTGATTCTGTTGCTCAACCTGGTTTCTTCCTGGAGTTCTCGCCATTGATTTGTGCTTGTATTTTATTGTTTCTGCCATGAGCTTGTCCAGTTTTGGTGACAGATCCGCACCCACAGGCACAGGGAATCTATGCAATGTTGGAGAAAATGTCTTGGGAGCTGTAAGGTGTGTTCTTGTTGGGGATCCATAGAAACTACCTGCAGCAGTAAATAGCCAGGCAACAGGCATGCTTGCAGTTGGTAGAAGCCTTGTGAGCGCCTCCAACAGGCAGGTTGTCCAACTAGGCTGTTTTCTATTCTCAAGGTGACAGATCACACCCACGGGCACAGGAGATCTATGCAATGTTGGAGAAAATGTCTTGGGAGATGAAGGTAGCAGGATATTTTCAGATCCAGAGCATACTGAGTTTGTTTATCAAAATCGATTATGTGACAGTGAGGGTGTTACCAGCAGACCTGATGAAATTTATTTACAAAGATTCTCTATTGAGATCTTACTTGTTGTACGATGTAACTCATGGAAGAGAACCTCATAGAGGCCGATCTGTTTCATATCAGAATATTCATGAAACACAATTTGCTCTGCTATTATATGAGCTGCTTCAACAAGTCACTAAGTTGGCAGGCATAAAGGTCTCTGTTGGAATTATCATCACCTTACAAGCTACAGCTGTAATGTTTGCACCGAGAGTTTGATGTTGTCCCCAAATCTGATGAAGGAAAAGGATTGTGTATCAATACGGTAGATGCCTTTCAGAACCAGGAGCGATGTAATCATTATGTCTTGTGTCCGAGCTTCAAACCATGGTCGGTGTTTAGCTTTCTAGCGCAAGTGCTCTCGGACTGAGTGGTAAGCAGTTCGACTCTCACCCCCAAAGCAGCTGCATTGAAGCAATCTAGTGTTTGGACAGCCACCTATTGCATCCTTCTAGTCGTGCCTTCAAAAGGGAATCCTGGTGTGGTATATTGCAAGAAAAGACCAGTGAAGCAGAGGATAAAGTGGAGGGCGTGTGGCTGTAGCAGTCCCTGCTGGATGTTCACGACTGGTGGATGCGTTAAAACAGGCAAGATAGACTAACCATATACATAATATGCTAGTATCTAATAAACCTCTTGAAATGAAACTTTTTCTTTCTAGAAATTGGTTTAAATCTGTGATTTTGTGGATTTGTGTTCAGTATATGGTTAACAGTTTGTTACTTCTGGATTTGCCTCTGTTGGTTGTTCTTGTTGACGTGATCAAACCCATTTATATATAAAACAAACAAAGGTTCTCAGTGTATGCTTCGATTGATCATATATATATATATATATATATATATATATAATTTTAAAGTTACTTCCTTCTGCAAAAATGTCGTTGTTTCTTTTGTGAACCTGGGTATGTAATCGCCCCTAGAACGTTGCAGCTTTGACTAGTATTGGGTTCCTTTTATGTTGTTGCCCTAGAGGAAAATATACAGTTAAATTATTTATTTTTTTTATGATAAGCGTGATTATGCACTTCGTGTATTGTGCAAATTATTAGGGCATTTGGAAATTAGAAGTTCAATATATATGCTTGTTAAGAAGGAAGTTTTGGACCGAAAATATGTCCTGGGTTGATAGAAGGGCATAAATTATTGATAGAACCCCATTTTGATTCTACTCTTTCTATGAGTAAAATTTGATAAAATTAATGACCTTTATGGTGTTAAGATATGGTATGTTGATGATTCCTTGTGTGATCGATTTAATTATGTATAGACATAATGCCTTGATGGAGTAAGGTAATATCTTTCACGGTTCGTGAAAGTTAAGGTTTTCATCAACTGCTTAAGGTAACATGAAGTTCCTTAATTTAGTCAAACTTGTTTTGTACTTCCTTCTTGATGAGTGACCTTTCATTACAAATTTAGAATGATTGTGATGGAAGGTCGTGAATATATTTTTGTTGTAAAAAGGGAAAAGAAGCTATGGAATAGTTTGTTTATGTATCGAACGTAATAATTGTAATTACATCGTTATAGAAGTTCATTATTGGAGGATATCTATCTTCAATGGTATATTATGTGTTTAATCACTGCATAGGTTACCATAAACTTAGTGATGAGATGTAAATTAAGGAGAGTTGAGAGACCTTTTTCTTTGTATACATCGTTTATGATATTAGAAAGTGAGTTGACGTCGGAAAATTTCAACCAAGTCTAGATTCATGGCTATGTTCCTCTAGAACGGGAGGGTTATAAATCTAAGGTATTATGAAAATTGCAAGGATGTGTTTAGAATGCTAGATTGCCTACTCAACTTGGGTATTAATGAGGCTTTTCGCTATTCCGGCCCTGGTTATGTTCAGTAGGTAGGCTGTTAGACAATGCCTATTCCGGACATTCTTATCGTCCTTTCCACTCATCCTTATTAGCTATGAAGTCACTTATTACCTAAGATATAATGGTTGTGGGTTTGAATATAAGATTTTCATCCTTTAAACCTTTTTGATTACATGATGGAACTTTGTTATTACCCTCGTTGTTCGTTTCTAGCCTATTAGGCCTATGGCCCTACGGAACGATTCCAAAACTATATTCTTTTTGGCAACTAAGATCGGGTCTGGTTTTTATCTTTTGACTTCACCTTGAGAATGTGGATTGATGGGTTACACTTTAGATTTCAATCACGTAATCTACGGGATTACATGATTGAAATCCTAATACTCTCAACTCTTGTGTCTAATCATTTAAATTTCATAGTCTTGCGTATTTGGTTGTCAAACTTTTGTAGTTTTCGAGGTATTTTTCATAACTAAAACTTATGGATTTCTTCTTAGTTGATATGTTGAAAATTATATCTTGTTTCAAAAGGTTGTTAGAGGTTAGAACTTTGATCCATTTCTTGAAATAGAATGTTTCCTTTCATGGTATTGTTAGCTAGTAGCTTATTGTTGCTATGTATAGTCTTATCTTGCTCAGTTCTCGCGAACTGACTCAGGTTATTAATTGTTGCAGATGGCTTATGTGGTTAGATGATGGAAGAACTTGTAGATTACTGCATCAATCTTGGTTATGATGTTCCTTTGTACGAATGAGTATTATGTTATAAAAATTTGGAAAGGGCCTTTGGACATTTTAGAAGAAGGGTCAGTGCCTTAGTAAATGTATTGTAGAGTATTGTTGTTGTAACTGTTGAAACTTTGGTTTGTTTGGTTATCACGTGAAAGATGAAATTTGATTACCGCTTGGTTACGGGATATTCTAGTGTATTTTAATCCTTAGAATAGTAGCGGGGCATGTCCCATGTTATTACTCTCTTGCTCCCTAGTCATGGTTCAATAGAGATGGTATGTCCCTTTGATTTGTGCATCATGTTGGAATGAATTGATATAACCTTGTTTTGTTTCCGCAAACGAGTACTGTTAAACTTTGCTCTTGAGTTAAAATGTTGAGTTGTAAATCCTCCTAAGGCTTAGTAGCAATGAGTTTGTAAGCACTATAAAGTGAGCTGGATAGTCCTGATAAAAGTTAAACTAAAATTTATATATATGAATATATTAATGTAGATGTGATCTACTAGATAACCTTTGAGACCTGGAACAATCAAGAGGAAACTATCTTTTGTAATGAAATATGATTACTCATTTTTATTTTTTCCACGCCAAACTAATAAACATTATCCTTTTACGGTGAAACCTTAAATGATCTCATGGTGAAATCAATGGTTAGATTTTAGAAGATGATAGGATTTAATAAGTAGGAGGGAAATTGATTAATAAAACCTTAAATATCTCTCTATCGTTTGAAATGTCCTCCTTTGTCAAACTTAATTAAGTAAAGTCTAGATGGAACATTTAACCAATCTTGATAAACTCTTAACCTCAATAAAAGACTGATAGTAAACAATGTGACCCTGAAGCTAAATTCTGTTGTCCTGTTCTGTTAACCCTTGCCTTGATTCATGGTGATATTTCTTAAGCAAGGTCAAAATTTGATCCTTAAACAAGAAGGTTATTGTTATGAACCCTAAGCGGTACTTTCCACTCAATCGGAGCTTATGCCTTCACCTGTGCAATAGAAGTGTGGAACATGTGTTAGTGGCTTGAATAAGATTAATTAACCTTGTAAGAAATGGAAAATGTTCTAAAATCAAATGAATAAAAAGCTTTGGACATAAAATTGATGATCCTAGTTTAGAAAGCTTGGCCTTAAGCTATTTAGTCAATAGTTGAAAAGAAAGAAGTTCTCCCTTGTGAAAAGAATTGTGTGAATCATTACATGAAATTTTATAAGAACGTAAGTTAAGAATTGAAGAGACATTTTAGTAAACAAGAAAATTTAACAAGAATTTCCTCATGGGATGCCCTAACTGTAAGTGTGTCATGTGGTTGGACTTCCATGTTGTCTTGTCAAAAAAAGAAAAGTATGTATTGTCCTTGATAGGTGTGAACGTTTCCGTGCTGACCTTTATGGTCATCCTTGTATCAAGTTGTTCACAGTGTTAGTTGTACCTTGGTGACGACATGTTGCGTCATGTTATGTGTCAAGCAAGTCAAAAAAAAAAATTATCCTGTATTTCACTGTGTTGTTCGTGTGTGTGGTATTTTTGGGTCGTTACACTTGGTATCAGAGCATAGGTTCATGCTCTCGAACCTATGGGCCGGATTGGTGTTATATGATGATGTTACATGGTGGTGGTGGTGTTACATGATGATACTGCATGATGATGATGATGATGTTGCATGATGGTGGTAGATATTGGAAGAGTAATGTGCTTTAAACGTGATGTGATTATTGTCGTAATTGTGATATTGTGAACGCACATGATGTGTATGTCACCTTGTGCGTGTTTGTGATCATGTTGATATGTTGGGGATGGGAGTATTCTCTCTCCTTCTTGTGGATTCTATGAAGAGTTCACGTGTGAATTATTGTTTGTGATGTGTGAAAAGAATTCTAATGTGGATGACGTAGTGTTGGAGCATTGTGGCATATTGTGATATGTGGGTGTATCAATGTGTTGTATGACTAGATTGGTGTTAAAAGAAATGAGTTGTATCATGATGTTTTTACCATGTTTTGAAGAAATGTGTGTACCACCTTGTTATGTAGCAATGGATGTTATGTTGTGATGTACTATGTTCATCGTATGTATGACTGTGCAAATATGTAATGCTTCATGTTGTGATTTTGGGTCATACGGTGAGTGTATGAACCCTATCGTATGGTGATTGCACTTTGGGTGCAGAATGTGGTAAAGTGATGTGTTACACCCTAGTGAATGTATGATTGTGATCTACCCTGTATATGTACCATATGTGAGACGTTATGGTAGTTATGTGTGTGCCACCGTTATGTTAGTGATGTTGTTGTATGTTATGTTGTGAACCTTACGCTAACCGATCCTGAGGGAAATCGGTAGAAGTGTATGTTGAGAGTGAGGAATGGTGTACCATGGGTCAATAACTCGAGCCAAAACTCGGTTTAGTAGATAACATGTGATTCTTTCCTCTCTCCCTATGTGGTTGTATGTATGCAACCTAAGTGCAACTATGACTATGTTTAGCCTTGTCGAAGTGGTGGCGGGATGATTCAGATGGAGGTGATGACAGTTGTATTATTGATATGTATTTTACGAGCTGAGGCTCGATGTTCCGAGTGCTAGCAACTCGTTGAGTACCCCTTTGGTGGCTAGATAAGGCCACACAGTTATCGTAATGTGACATCATTATAAGTTGATTTTATTCGTAAATTGATTTTTTTCTTTATTTTGTAAGGACCAGCAGCTTTTCTTGATTGCAATGCTTTACAATTTTGGGCATTTCCTTGGTTTGTGGCACTAACATGGGGATTTTGATACTAACTATGGCTATTTGGCCATTTATTTTTGCTTGATTTTGGGTCTTCTTTTAAATTTGAAATTTTTACCGCCTTGCCCAAGGCTTGTACTTTGCCACTTGGCACTTTGATTGGATTGTTGTGCTGGTTCTATTGTCGTGATGTGTGGAATAGGGTCATGGGATGCACCATGGATTGGTTGGACCTATGGACCCGCTTCGTTGTATGGGGGTACGCCCCAAGGAGTACATATAACTAGCGGGTTGTTGAACCACGCGTTATTATGTCACTTGGGTTAGGAGTGTTCGAACTCTATGTGTCTTGGACCATAGGGTCAACCGGCCTCCTTGAGGGAGGCATAAGAGTTTGAGGGAGGCATAAGAGACTTGAGGGAGGCATAAGAGTTTGAGGGAGGCATAAGAGACTTGAGGGAGGCATAAGAGTTTGAGGGAGGCATAAGAGTTTGAGGGAGGCATAAGAGACTTGAGGGAGGCATAAGAGTTTGAGGGAGGCATATGATATTTGTGTGTATGGTTGATGTTTCAGGATATATGTTGAGTTATTGTGATGTTTGGTAGTGGTCTTTTGATGTATGTGTTACTCATGTCAGATGGATATGTGTTGTGATGTTGTGGATATGTCATTGATTCCCTTGTGGACACTATGTACCTGTAGCATGGTTTGGTGTTATGTGAGTCTTTCATTGATGCAAATTGAGGAAATGTCTGGTGGATTGTAGTACTCTTTTGTTTGAGTATTTTGGTATGTCAGTCATTGATGTGTGACGAGTACTATGTTATGTGGACTGTGCCTATTCCATTCCGTATTTGAGTAACCTTTTGTGGTGTAATACAATCTTGAAGTATATACTTGTGTGCTTGTGAATCTGTAGTGTCTTGTGAACCTGATAGGGTGTTGTGTTAGCAGTTCATGTTGGGCACCCACAATAAGGAATAAACCAAAACTCTTCAATGATGAAATTTTAAAAGAAATTAAACTAAGAATAATGCTAATGGAAAGAGACTAATGAAATGATGAACAAGAAAGAACTGCCAATCTTCACAGAACATTGAAAGTTAAAAATTCTACCAAATGTTCCTAAGGCTACCTTGTGACCGTGCTTTAATCAACTAAAATTTTAAACCATAGGGTGTGTTTTCTTCTGTATCTATCCCTTGTTGCGTACCATTTCCTTTCCTCTGTGTTATGTCGCATCGAGGACGATGCTTTCTTAAGGGGAGGAGAATGTAATGCCCCCCCCAACCTACCTTTTCCTGCCTCATTAACTTCCACCTGATCTCCTGCTTGGTGGCCGAGCCAACTGTTTTTTTCCCATGGCATTAAAGATGGCCTTTGCCTTTTCCTTGTGCTATTAATGTTGAAGGTTTTTACCTTCCTTTGGTGGCCGCACATGCTCATTGATTAAAATGTTGACTTCACCTGCTGTTCACGTGGTCTCCTGTCGTGTCTGTCCAACCACGAATGCTTGTTTTGCACTCCATCAAATGCTGAAACAGATGAATTGCTTCAGCGTGTTCTGGACAGTGGATTCATTGATGGTGAAATGAAGGTCTGTCCCCTGATGTTGCGTGGGTGGGTGTGGGTCTCAAAAATCGTGCTGTACAGGCAGTTTCAGTGGAGCGTAGAACTGAATTTCTCCTGGGAGGGCCGTGAGGAAGATTTGGCTGTATGCAGCAGCTACAGGGTCAGAGAAGTAAACTTATCTCAGAAAATCAGTGGCCTCCAGAGAGAGTTAAGTGCGACAGCTGCTGCAGGGTGATCCCAAGGAACCGTTGGTGTTGAACCTGATGTTCTGGTTGCACGCGACCACAGTCGTGATCAGTTGTTGCAAAATCTTGCAGCTGTAGTAGAAGAACGAGATAAAGTTTTAGTTGAGCTGTCTTGCCTTTTCATTTTGGAAAGTCGCTTCTGTCCAGGTGGTGAATCTAACATGGAAGAAGCTCGATCAAATCTTGAGGCTGCGTTTTGTGCTTTGCATTTCACATGGTTTTGCTGGTATCGTGAGAGTTGGCCATGGACGCTAGCCTTGGGCTTTGATCTGGTTTATTGGGCAAGAGCTGCATTCCTTATACTATGCTCCTCCCTATCCATTTTGACCCTGTGAGGTGTAAAAACTTTGTATGAATGAAGGGTTTCTTGTTTTGGGTAGAGTGAAGGCTTTATCAGCCTAAGGAAGAAGTTGAGATCATACAGCAAGCTTGGATGTCCAACTTTGTTGTTTGGTCTGTTCTTGTTCTTGCATCCTATGCCATTGATTCTGTGCAAAGTATTTTATCTTGAGAAGCATTTCTGCCAGTGAGCTTGTTACCCAGTTTTGGTGAGATCAATTTTGCACAGGGAATCTTTCTGTTGGAGAAAATGCAACTTGGGAGATGTAAGGTGTGTTCTTGGTGACAGATCAACACCCAGCAGGGCACAGGAGATCTATGCAATGTTGGAGAAAATGTCTTGGGAGATCCAAGGTAGCAGGATTCTTCAGATCTAGAGCATGTATTTCTGAGTTCTGTGTCATCTGCATCCTCAAATTTGGACTTCAAGATATTTTTATCAAAATCTGATTAAGTGACAGTGAGGGTGTTACCAGCAGACCTGATGAAATTTATTTTCAAAGATTCTCTTTTGAGATCTTACTTGCTGTTCGATGTAACTCATGGAAGAGAACCTCATAGAGGCCGATCTGTTTCATATCAGAATATTCATGAAACACAATTTGCTCTGCTATTATATGAGCTGCTTCAACAAGTCACTAGGTTGGCAGGCATAAAGGTTTCTGTTGAAATTATCATCACCTTACAAGCTACAGCTGTAATGTTTGCACCGAGAGTTTGATGTTGTCCCCAAATCTGATGAAAGAAAAGGATTGTGTATCAATACGGTAGATGCCTTTTAGAACCAGGAGCGATGTAATCATTATGTCTTGTGTCCGAGCTTCAAACCATGGTCGGTGTTTAGCTTTCTAGCGCAAGTGCTCTCGGACTGAGTGGTAAGCAGTTCGACTCTCACCCCCAAAGCAGCTGCATTGAAGCAATCTAGTGTTTGGACAGCCACCTATTGCATCCTTCTAGTCGTGCCTTCAAAAGGGAATCCTGGTGTGGTATATTGCAAGAAAAGACCAGTGAAGCAGAGGATAAAGCGGAGGGCGTGTGGCTGTAGCAGTCCCTGCTGGATGTTCACGACTGGTGGATGCGTTAAAACAGGCAAGATAGACTAACCATATACATAATATGCTAGTATCTAATAAACCTCTTGAAATGAAACTTTTTCTTTCTAGAAATTGGTTTAAATCTGTGATTTTGTGGATTTGTGTTCAGTATATGGTTAACAGTTTGTTACTTCTGGATTTGCCTCTGTTGGTTGTTCTTGTTGACGTGATCAAACCCATTTATATATAAAACAAACAAAGGTTCTCAGTGTATGCTTCGATTGATCATATCATATATATATATATATATATATATATATATATATATAATTTTAAAGTTACTTCCTTCTGCAAAAATGTCGCTGTTTCTTTTGTGAACCTGGGTATGTAATCGCCCCTAGAACGTTGCAGCTTTGACTAGTATTGGTTTCCTTTTATGTTGTTGCCCTAGAGGAAAATATACAGTTAAATTATGATTTTTTTTTTTATGATAAGCGTGATTATGCACTTCGTGTTTTGTGCAAATTATTAGGGCATTTGGAAATTAGAAGTTCAATATATATGCTTGTTAAGAAGGAAGTTTTGGACCGAAAATATGTCCTGGGTTGATAGAAGGGCATAAATTATTGATAGAACCCCATTTTGATTCTACTCTTTCTATGAGTAAAATTTGATAAAATTAATGACCTTTATGGTGTTAAGATATGGTATGTTGATGATTCCTTGTGTGATCGATTTAATTATGTATAGACATAATGCCTTGATGGAGTAAGGTAATATCTTTCACGGTTCGTGAAAGTTAAGGTTTTCATCAACTGCTTAAGGTAACATGAAGTTCCTTAATTTAGTCAAACTTGTTTTGTACTTCCTTCTTGATGAGTGACCTTTCATTACAAATTTAGAATGATTGTGATGGAAGGTCGTGAATATATTTTGTTGTCTAAAAAGGGAAAAGAAGCTATGGAATAGTTTGTTTATGTATCGAACGTAATAATTGTAATTACATCGTTATAGAAGTTCATTATTGGAGGATATCTATCTTCAATGGTATATTATGTGTTTAATATCAGCATAGGTTACCATAAACTTAGTGATGAGATGTAAATTAAGGAGAGATGAGAGACCTTTTTCTTTGTATACATCGTTTATGATATTAGGAAGTGAGTTGATGGCGGAAAATTTCAACCAATTCTAGATTCATGGCTATGTTCCTCTAAAACGGGAGGGATTATAAATCTAAGGTATTATGAAAATTGCAAGGATGTGTTTAGAATGCTAGATTTCCTACTCAACTTGGGTATTAATGAGGCTTTTCGCTATTCCGGCCCTGGTTATGTTCAGTAGGTAGGCTGTTAGACAATGCCTATTCCGGACATTCTTATCGTCCTTTCCACTCATCCTTATTAGCTATGAAGTCACTTATTACCTAAGATATAATGGTTGTGGGTTTGAATATAATATTTTCATCCTTTAAACCTTTTTGATTACATGATGGAACTTTTTTATTACCCTCGTTGTTCGTTTCTAGCCTATTAGGCCTATGGCCCTACGGAACGATTCCAAAACTATATTCTTTTTGGCAGCTAAGATCGGGTCTGGTTTTTATCTTTTGACTTCACCTTGAGAATGTTGATTGATGGGTTACACTTTAGATTTCAATCACGTAATCTACGGGATTACATGATTGAAATCCTAATACTCTCAACTCTTGTGTCTAATCATTTAAATTTCATAGTCTTGCGTATTTGGTTGTCAAACTTTTGTAGTTTTCGAGGTATTTTCATAACTAAAACTTATGGATTTCTTCTTAGTTGATATGTTGAAAATTATATCTTGTTTCAAAAGGTTGTTAGAGGTTAGAACTTTGATCCATTTCTTGAAATAGAATGCTTCCTTTCATGGTTATTGTTAGCTAGTAGCTTATTGTTGCTATGTATAGTCTTATCTTGCTCAGTTCTCGCGAACTGACTCAGGTTATTAATTGTTGCAGATGGCTTATGTGGTTAGATGATGGAAAGAACTTGTAGATTATTGCATCAATCTTGGTTATGATGTTCCTTTGTACGAATGAGTATTATGTTATAAAAATTTGGAAAGGGCCTTTGGACATTTTAGAAGAAGGGTCAGTGCCTTAGTAAATGTATTGTAGAGTATTGTTGTTGTAACTGTTGAAACTTTGGTTTGTTTGGTTATCATGTGAAAGATGAAATTTGATTACCGCTTGGTTATGGGATATTCTAGTGTATTTTAATCCTTAGAATAGTAGCGGGGCATGTCCCATGTTATTACTCTCTTGCTCCCTAGTCATGGTTCAATAGAGATGGTATGTCCCTTTGATTTGTGCATCATGTTGGAATGAATTGATATAACCTTGTTTTGTTTCCGCAAACGAGTACTGTTAAACTTTGCTCTTGAGTTAAAATGTTGAGTTGTAAATCCTCCTAAGGCTTAGTAGCAATGAGTTTGTAAGCACTATAAAGTGAGCTGGATAGTCCTGATAAAAGTTAAACTAAAATTTATATATATGAATATATTAATGTAGATGTGATCTACTAGATAACCTTTGAGACCTGGAACAATCAAGAGGAAACTATCTTTTGTAATGAAATATGATTACTCATTTTTTTTCCCGCGCCAAACTAATAAACATTATCCTTTTACGGTGAAACCTTAAATGATCTCATGGTGAAATCAATGGTTAGATTTTAGAAGATGACAGGATTAAATAAGGAGGGAAAATGATTGATAAAACCTTAAATATCTCTCTATCGTTTGAAATGTTCTCCTTTGTCAAACTTAATTAAGTAAAGTCTAGATGGAACATTTAACCAATCTTGATAAACTCTTAACCTCAATAAAAGACTGATAGTAAACAATGTGACCCTGAAGCTAAATTCTGTTGTCCTGTTCTGTTAACCCTTGCCTTGATTCATGGTGATATTTCTTAAGCAAGGTCAAAGTTTGATCCTTAAACAAGAAGGTTATTGTTATGAACCCTAAGCGGTACTTTCCACTCAATCGGAGCTTATGCCTTCACCTGTGCAATAGAGTGTGGAACATGTGTTAGTGGCTTGAATAAGATTAATTAACCTTGTAAGAAATTGAAAATGTTCTAAAATCAAATGAATAAAAAGATTTGGACATAAAATTGATGATCCTAGTTTAGAAAGCTTGGCCTTAAGCTATTTAGCCAATAGTTGAAAAGAAAGAAGTTCTCCCTTGTGAAAAGAATTGTGTGAATCATTACATGAAATTTTATAAGAACGTAAGTTAAGAATTAAGAGACATTTTAGTAAACAAGAAAATTTAACAAGAATTTCCTCATGGGATGCCCCCTAAATGTAAGTGATTGTCATGTGGTTGGACTTCCATGTTGTCTTGTCAAATGTTATGTGTCAAGGAAAGTCAAAAAAAAAAAAAAAGTTATCTTGTATTTCACTGTGTTAATCTTTTTCATCTGCTATCTGAACCCGATCTCAAATGGTTTGTTCGTTCAACAAATCAAATAGCTTCTTATCACCTGATATATGCTTACTTGCACTAGAGTCTATCAACCAAACTTTCTTCGTGGGTTGCAAATTCTGAGAGACTAGTACAAGATTCTTACCACAATTGGCTCCTTTTGGTGTCTCCTCATCAGAGTCATCATTGTGTTGTCCTGCGAGATGTCCCTTCTGCTTTCTTTGGCGGGGACGTCATTTTGAACTTTCAAAATCATTGTGCCCAGATGGGATTGATTGACTCGAATACCCTTGTTTCAAGTCGTTGTACAAGCAATGATCAGTGTTTGTGAGTGTTTGTTTTGTAGATTTGACACCACCTCTTGGACTTTTGAGCTTGTTGCTCTTGATGCTGATGTGCTTGTGTTTACTTCTTTGGGGGGACGTTTCTAATTCTTCTAGCCACGATGGGGCTTTGAGAAAAGGGCTTTGTCGTGGGCCTCATCTTGGACTGAAGTGATGGCCTCTTCCTGCTCTAACAAGTTCATGAGTTCTTCGAACGTCACTTTCCATTTGGATATATTCAGTGTTGTAATGGATACTCAGAACTAAGAAGGGAGTGCCCTCAAGGTGATCAGAACCAAAATCTTTGTCTTCTAACTTTTCATTGACCGCTAGTAACTCTATTCGCAGCTCAACCACCCAACTTAAGAACTCCTCAACTTTCTCATATAACCCCATTGATAGGGTGTGCAATTTTGGCTGAAGATGGAGTATCTTAGTATGATTCTTCGCCTCGAAGATGGTTGCTAACTTGTCCCATGCTTCCTGTGGGTTTTTCTACATCCTGAACATGCGGGTTGCACATCATCTGTGATACCCAGCATAATCAACATCAATGTTTTTGGGCACTAGCCATCTCATATTTTATGAGTTCATCAGGGGGAATGGGAACTATCACTGACCCTGTGATGATGCCCCATAATCCTTCAAACTGAAGAATATTTCACATATTTATTTTTCAGGCCACATAATTTGGCCCTTTGAGTAACTGTGCATCCGATAGAAGTAACTTTGGAGCAGACATTTAATAAAATAAATAAATAAAAACTTTTATTAATTTCAAAGAATTATTACAAGTCTTGACTCATTGATGAGAGAGTCATCTTACGATATGCACTTGATATTCTTATGCTAAGAGATGGCGGCGCTTCTTAGGGTGTTCTTCTTCGTCTTCACAGTTTGTTTTGTAACCGATTTCTAGCTCTTTTCGAGCTCTCTTCGCTTGGCAGCTGACATCGAAAGAAAATACTCTAGAAGATCTCTTTGAACTAGTTCGTCGAATACAAGGTTTTCAGTGTTATGAAGCTTGTTAAGCAATTCAAAATAGACCCCCAAGCTCTCTTGTGCTTTTAGACGGTGTTCTACAGCTTGCAAGTCGTTGTGGTTTTCAGCAGTCCCGATTGTTTCATTCACGCTTGACATACGGCGGAGGTTGTGGGACACTAGTTTCGCTTGTTCGAGGCTTCTTTCTCTTTCACGATGGCGATACTCCTTTATACGGAGGCTGCTTCACACTTGTTTCCTCTGCGCATTCTCTGAGGAAATTGCAGACCAAACAACACTATGCCCAGGTCTCTAATAGGTATCAACTCTCCAAATGCAACATGTGGCTGTTGGTGCTCAGGATAGCAGGTCTAAAGTGCTACAAACATCTGCAAAGGATCTTTAACACACTGGTTTAGTGCGGGGAAGAGGCAAAATGAAGATGGTGATTCCAATGCAAATCGATTCCTGTAGAATGCACTCACAAGATTCAATGTGATCCAAGAAATTGAAGTTATGCGGGCAGTTATTCTACTGCTTTCTTCCCACGTCCAAACAACTGAAAAAGAGTCTATCCACGCGCAGGCATAAATGCCAGGCTCTAAAAAGAGTCTATCCACGCAGGTATAAATACTAGACGTCCAAGCTCGAAAGGATTTCAAATTAACTTCACAAGTCTGACCGCTATCTGCATAGCAAATCAGTTCGCTGGAAGTATATGCAGGTCGCTAGAGTTATATGCAGCAGTCAATGGATTTTCACACTTCCATGCAGCAAGCAACTCTCTTATGCAGACATCTTCTTTGCAGGAGAAAACTGAAATCAAAACATTAATCTCCACGCAGGCTGCTAAACTCCTCCACGTGCACAGGCCAGAGAATCTTCTTTGATGTGAATTAGCCAGAGAATCTTCTTGCAAATGTAGGTTATTGATTTAAGAATGAATTAAATAATGCAAATCGACTAGGAAAATCTTAGTCGCTTAAGCAAAAAAAACGTTGATACTTATCCCACGTTGTACACGTCCAGGCTTATGAGCACGAGACGTTTTGTCAGGTCGCTGGAATTTTTCAGTCTTTAAACTAATCTCTTGCCATGAAAGATCTCCATGCATATCACTAAAGAAAAAAAATAGATATTTCCACGCAGCCTCTTCCACGCAGGTCACTCCTCCACCTATGGTAAAGGACCTCCGGACGTTTCTGCAACTATGTTAAAATTGACGCCCGTTTTGACGGTTACAACAACTTGTTTGACGTTTTTGTTTTTGCAGGCTATTTTTAATAGTTTGGATTTTTCATTTTTGCATGCTTATTGTTTTAGTTTAGCATGCACTGATTATTACACCGAAGGATTCTTGTAGTGAACTTGGGAAATCTGACAAATGTCAGAAATCAAACGCACTACATTCCTCCTCGCAGAATGCGTTGAAATCGGACGTTCAAAATCAGCCCTGATTTTTGCGTGACGCCTGGCCTTTCCCTTCGCATGACATTTCGCGGCTTGCATGGATTTAATGGACGGAGGTAAGGTTAGGCCTGAACTGTCACTAATAGTTGTTACAGGCTTCATATAGAACAACATTAGCTTTGGCTTACCAGAGCTTCGGAGTGGTGTACGGGGATTTGAGCATGTCGCCTTTGTATGTCTTCAAGAGCACATTTTCTGGAGAATTGAGGCTTCGCGAGGACGACGATGAGATTTTGGGCATTCTGTCATTTATTTTATGGATTTTCACGCTCATTCCTCTCTTGAAATATATGTTTTTCATGTTGACTGCAGATGACAGTGGCGAAGGTAACTGGAATTTGTTTGTTTGTTTCCAATTCCATGGAGGGCTCAATGGGTCGAATCTTTCCGGGTCTGAATTTTCTTTTGGTTTATTTTTGACAGGTGGGACTTTTTCTTTGTATTCGTTGATGTGTAAACACACAAATTGAGCCTTTTTCCCAACCACCAGGATTTGGATGCACAGGTATCGACCTATAACGTCAGCAGAGCGAGAGAAAGTGGACTGAGTTGTTTGATAAAATCGTTGTTTGAAAAGCGGCATAAGTTCAACGTTGGGCTTCTGTTGGTTGTACTGCTGGGAACCTCCATGGTCATCGGCGATGGTGTTCTCACGCCCACAATTTCTGGTAAGGATCAATTTGTTATTTGTAGAACAACTTACATTGGGCGGCACAGTCATTGTCATGAATTTTTTTGTTAGGGTTTGTTAAATTTGTTCTTTTTGGGGATTATGGCAGTTCAGGGGATAAAAATCAGGGCTACTAACTCCAAGGACAGTAGGAAAAATCTCAGGCTCTATCCTTCGGTGTTTTTATCCTTAACTTTTAAAACCCTGGTGTAAGAATCGGAAATGGAATGTTTTTCTGAAAAATTTTTTGGGGACTCACTTTAAATAATTTGACAGGGTACATTGTAGTAATTTCTTGTGTGATCTTGGTGGCTCTCTTTGCACTCCAGCATTTTGGGACACAGAGAATATTGCCTTTATGTTTGCACCCATTGTGATATCTTGGCTCATTGCATCAGCGACATTGGTGTTTACAACATAATTCAAAAGAATCCAAAAGTTTTTAGGGCCATTTCGCCATTTTACATGCTTCATATAGAACAACATTCTCACCTTTTGAAAACCAAAAAAGGTGGATGGGAGTCCCTTGGAGGCATAGTGCTTTGGAACATTACAGGTTTGCCTCTATTTCAGGATCCTATGTTATCTTAGAAATTACTTTTGAATAAGAACATCTGAGAAAAATAGTAACAGTGAATGGAAGTTAAATCTCATTTGAAACTCCTAAAAACTTAGAAACAGAAAAGTATGTCAAAGATGGAGGATTTTAGCCAGGTATAGTGCCTGAAAAGATCTGACATTTAAAAATATGGATGGGATATTAAGTGTGTGTCTTTTATTTGGGTTGATGAAGAGGCTATTTTTCTAGAGGATCATACTGAAGAATTTACTGGTCCATGTGATTGAGGGGTGCAGAGGCCATGTTTGCAGATTTGGGACACTTCTCACGGTTTTCAATCAAAGTAGTATATTCTCTCAATTTTTCTTGTAATCTCTTGAACACTTTTAGTGCAAAATCTCAGGTTTATCCTTCGGTGTTTTTATCCTTAACTTTTAAAACCCTGGTGTAAGAATCGGAAATGGAATTGTTTTTCTGAAAATTTTCTGGGCGACTCACTTTAAATAATTTGATTAGGGTACATTGTAGTAATTTCTTGTGTGATATTGGTGGCTCTCTTTGCACTCCAGCATTTTGGGACACAGAATATTGCCTTTATGTTTGCACCCATTGTGATATCTTGGCTCATCTCCATCAGCGACATTGGTGTTTACAACATAATTCGTTGGAATCCAAAAGTTTTTAGGGCCATTTCACCATTTTACATGTATGATCTCCTTTCGAAAACCAAAAAAATCCATGGATGGGAGTCCCTTGGAGGCATAGTGCTTTGCATTACAGTTTGCCTCTATTTCAGGATCCTAGGATATCTTAGAAATTACTTTTGAATAAGAACATCTGAGAAAAATAGTAACAGTGAATGGAAGTTAAATCTCATTTGAAACTCCTAAAAACTTAGAAATAGAAAAGTATGTCAAAGATGGAGGATTTTAGCCAGGTATAGTGCCTGAAAAGATCAAATTTAAAAATATGGATGGGATATTAAGTGTGTGTCTTTTATTTGGGGTTGATGAAGAGGCTATTTTTCTGGAGGATCATACTGAAGAATTTACTGGTCCATGTGATTGACGGGTAAACCGGAGGCCATGTTTGCAGATTTGGGACACTTCTCACAGGTTTTCAATCAAGGTAGTATATTCTCTAGATTTTGCTTGTTATAATTACTGCTTGAACACTTTTAGGTTGGATAAATAATCCTTGGTTTTGCGTGAGGCAGATAGCTTTTGCAAAGCATCAGTGATTACCACATTGTTTATGGATGGAAAATCTCAATGCTAATTGGGGGTTTCAGTTCTTGATCGGTCTCTGCAAGACAAAATGGAGCCGCAAGTTAACATCGAAATGCTTAATTATGCTAGGCATGGGTGTCGATAATTTTCCAATCAGGTGGTGAATAAGCTTTAATAATTTCATGGCTTCTGTTGATTTTATCCAGGATTTCAAGAATGTAACTATATAAAATTGGTGTTTTTGCAGGTAGTTCTTATTTGTTTTTCCGAGATGGGTTCAATTGTGTTGGGCGATATTAAGAGGAGCCCTTAACATTGGGTTCCAAATGTTTACCACAATCGGCATTTGGCTATGAATTTGATAAACTACGGAACAAACAAAATCCATGGTGGGTTGGGATGGCAGGGGTTGACTGGCTTTGGCAGTGGTTCCAGTTTGTGATAACCATAGGAGCGTTTGAGCTTCCAGACACACCCAACATTGAGGTCATATTAGTTTTGCTTTATTACTAAAATGGAGTTGTACCAAACATTTTGTTAGAGATGTTTATTATCTGACATTATGTTTTATTATCTAAGTTTTTTTGTGGCTATATTTTAGCAAGGGTGGGAGCTGAACAAGGTAAGCAAATCCGTCCAGACCAGGGAGCAACGTTAGAGTATTAGTTTTTCTCCCCAAATTCTCATATACAGGCCCTTTTAGAACATCCTTCTACTGTGTTGCATTATTATCTTCTTACATAATCGATTGTGTGTTAATAATTTAATACAAACCATTGTTAATATAAACCGGATTTGATTTATTAACTATCTGAGTTGGGTTAGATGTTCTTACACAGGGTTTAATATTGAACATTAAGGGTTTAGGTGTTTTTTTCTTATATTTGCCAATGGCTAAGACTGATTTTTCTAATAAGGTTAGTGATACAATTGTTCTATTCCAGCTGGTATCTGGATGGTGAGATTTGCAATTGGAGGTTTCAAAGCATCAGTTACTTTAAAATTGCATTGCTTATATGTAGATAGAAATTTTCAAAACTTTAGTTAGGGCTGAATATTCGTGTCTGAGTACAGAGGAAATGTTTAAAATTTGCATTCCATAATTTATTAATGTTGGTTTGTAGCTTGAAGGTTTCAAAACTTCAGTTAAGGTTGAATCTGTGTGAAAACAAAGTAAATGTTTATAATTTTCAATACATAATTTATTACTAATCTGTTCCATGCTTATGATATGCTTTGGGATTAATTTCAATTTTCCAGGGATGACAAGGGATGGCCTGATTTGAATGCCTCATTTCTGTGGCCAGTCATCATCATTGTGCATTCTTGTTTCCATAACAGAAAATTACAAATCTCGTATCAATCTTTTTGTTCCACAAGCAAAGGAGGTAGTAGGATTTGATTCCACTTCCCCAAAGGATCAACATTTTTCGATTTCATATCAATCTACATCAACTCAACAATATCCATGGATTTGAACTCATATTTCTTAAAATCCATTTTATGGGCAACGTGAAAGAGGAGAGCAGACCACCGTCACATGGTACCCTAAGGGCATGGTCCCATGGAGGTTTGCAAAGAACCATAGGCTGTATTTATGATTATTCTCTATTGGATTAATTTATACAAAGCTAATGCTCTTTTGGAATCCAAGATTCATCCCTAGATTCAGTATTTTTTGGTAACACATTTTTTACTCATCAATGATACGGTACAATGAGCGATGGTTATCATGTCAGCAAAGCTTGTGACATAGTACATTCCCATGTGATTTCCATGCAGTAAGAAAGAAGGATCCATTTTCAATCTCTTTAATGGACAATGCTTGAGTTGGTGGTTGGAAGTGAATGTATGCCCAGCTACAATCAAATCAACAATAATGCAGAAGATCAATTGAAAGCTAAAATTATCAAAGTTTGGGATGAATCTAGATAGAGTCCGTAAAGATGTAACTTGGACATGAGTATATAGGAGGCTTGTAAGCTTTTTTGTTGAGTTGTGATGCCCAATTGATAACACCATTCGAATGGGATCCCAGACCACAAGAAGCCTTTGATAAACTGAAGATCAGGGTGGTCAGTGGCCGACCTTAGCACACTTCATTGGTACAAAGGGTTGCATATACATATTGATGCTTAGAACTATAAAATTTGGAGTGCCCAAGAAGGAATCATAAGTTGTATCATCCTTTGTAATTTACAAGCTATTTGTTAACACATGTAGAAAGAAATTATAGTCCACATAAGATGTAGGGGGACATGGTGAGTATATAGGAGACTTGTAAGATCTTTAGTTTAGTTGTGATTCCCAACAGATGACACCATTTGAATGGGATCCCAGGAAATAAGAAGCCTTTGATGATAAATTGAAGATCATGGTGGTCAGTGGCAGACCACAACACACTTAATTGGGAGTAACTGTTCCATATACATATTGACGCTTTGAACTATACAATTGGGAGTGCCCAAGAAGGAATCATAAGTTGTATCATCCTTAGCAATTCACAAGTTATGTTGTTAAGACATGCTGAAAGAAATTATACTCCACATAAGGGGAAGTGTCGGGAATAGTCTACCCCGCAAAATCTTAGATACTACGTGTTGGCCAACCCTTTTTTGTTCTTTCTAAATAATAAGATAATGTCGTATAAAATAAATAAACCTATAGAACACAGGAAAATTTCTAAGTGTTTGTGGTTACTACAAGAGTTTGCATTTTCAATGGTAGTCCTGATCTGGATCCCATGAGTAGTGGGAGACAACATGTAAAATAGCAGTGCAAAGGTAACTGCAAAACTGAATAGTGAATGAGTGAAGAGCAAATTGTTCTAAAAGGTTAGACAAGAACAAAGAGCAGATAATGTAAATCTACTTGTATGTATTAACTTGAACCTTGAACATGAGTAGAGTACATAATATTACAACTTGATGTAAAGAGCTAAGTATTGCATGCTACTTTAGATAACATTGAGACAATATTTGATTGTAATATTTTGCATGTACCAATATATGTGGAAGAACTCCCTATGCTCTAGCATTGAGGTGTGCCCCAAGGGATGTGTGGTCTCCTTGAATAAGAGTGGGTTGCATGCACAAAAGTTATGATGCCAAGTTATATGTTAGTATCTTTACTTGAGTAAAGGGGGGAAAGAATATGAAATGCCTTGACGATAGAATGTGGGTAAAAGTTAAAATTACCCATAGAGAAGCACCTCTCTTATTTTCTCTACCATAAGAGATGTATGTACAAATATGTAACATGTAAGTGATGTGTCTCATAAAGAGAAGAAAAAAGACCTATTGAAGGCTCGCACGTTTGAAGAATTTAATGATTCATTCAAGAGTACTTTTACACCACTCCTTACATTATGATATATCTAGGGAAACATTTTCCTTACCGTCATAGATAACATGAACTTTCTCCTTTTTGAACTATAGTTGTTATTGTCAGGTCATTATTCGAGGGTATACTTTCCCATTCATCCACAAAGCCACTTTCCTCTTCCTTAGTCTTCTCTAGAATCCTTTATCTTCCTTTTTCTTGCTCTCCCATTGTTTCTCTCCCTCCAATTTGAATTCCTTAATAGATCTCCTTTGGCATTTAACACACTTTGACGGAGATAACCTTACGTCAATGTGTTTGAAACTGCATCTGTTTTAACCGCGGCATCTCTTTCCCGAAGAATGTAATTATTCAGTAGTTGACTGTAAAAGACAAAATTTTGTCTCTGTAATTTGGCCAATGTAGTTATTTATCTTTTGAGGTTCCTTTTCTCATATCAATTTTTTATCTGTAGTTCGTAAATAATTATTTGTTGAGATTTGCTCTTTGCAGTTTCATCTATGTCTTCCCACTCTAAGTTTTCTCATGCTTTTCATTGACATACGTGTCGTGCTCTTCACATATAATTCATTCTCACATTGGCTCCTCGTTTCCTCTTTCCTTCCCTATGCACTTCTACACCCTCAAACACCTTTTTCTACACCCATCTTCCTTTCCGATTATTCCTCTCGACCCACTTTCGCTTCTTCACTATATCCCTTTCGGCGTTCACATTGTACATTCCATGTACGATTGCTAGTGTTTACAGTAGTCAACATGCAACTCTATCTTCTTCTCATCAAACCCATGAGTGTTAGGGTTGGCCACTGCTGATAGCTGGTTGAATACAAGGAGTACATTTCTTAATACTGACACTAACTGGCGAACCTCATCAGCAGTTCGTTTTTGCTTTTGGAGTGTTGAAGTTGAGAACTTCTGCATTGCAACACCAACATCAAAACGTAACATGTAGTTTGAGGGTGCCAGATGTACTGCTCTTAACAAAGTTTGAGATAAATACAACAGGATTTGGGTGTCAGTGCCAAAATAGAATTTCCTCAAACAATTTTGATACATTTTCACTGCAAGCACAAACTGCCCTCGCGCAAAGTAAGCATGTGGTAAATTTACCCCACACATCTGGCATCTGAACAAAGATGTTTCCTGCTACAGCTTCTTGTATCTGTGTAAAAATTTACTTTGCAATATCAAATTGACCCTTTTCTGCAAGCACAATAGCTGTGCCATTTGCAGCATAAACATTTCCTGGCCTCTAAGCCAACACTTTAGAGTACTGTTCTCTAGATTTTTCTAGATGTGTTGCCTATAGCTTTGTCTCCTTCTTCTCATTGCGAAAAGCTGTAAAATAATTCCAATTTCCGAGTGAAAGAGAGGGATAAGAATCCTTTCCATCAGTTACATTTTGTGCAGTTCTAAACGGTTCTTTTTCTTTAAACCAATCATCTGTTTTTATTATTATGTTGCCAAGCATACATAAAGCATTCGATGAGTTTCTGTCCACCTTAAGTGCATCCTCAATCAGTTCTATGCAAAGTAAGACATCATTTCGAGCCTGAACCATGGCTGCAAGTTGTAGATATCCATCCACATAATCAGAAAACTTGAACAATATTAACCTGTACAAGAGATTTTCTTTTTGAGTGTCATATAGATGTTCAAACAGCCTAGCTTGATTAAACATTGTTGTAACTTTATCCCAGGGCAACTCAACTGAAACACCATCTTCTTCTAATCGGTGGAAAAAAACCCATATCCTTGAATTGCATAGAATAGTCTGCAGAATCGACACTAGGGCAATGCATTCTTCCATTAATGAATTCAACCCAAAGCCATCTTCTAATGCCTCCATAAAAGTTTGCTGAGCCAACTCTAGTTCATCACGATCAAAATGTAGAACCCCAATGTTATTTAGCAGTTCAATGGGTATTTCTTCTCTGCTTTTCTTCAGAAGAGACTTTGTTTTCTTTAAAGAATCTAAGGCGGCATTGGGGTCTGATGATATCAATAACTCGCCCACCTCAATAAATACATGTACATCGCGTGTGTTTATACAAGTTTCCTTTCTGAAAACTTCCAAAGCCTTCTTTGCCTGCCCTTGCTGAGCAATAATGTGTCCTACAGCCTTTAAGGTCACCCAATTCTCAGGATGCACCTCCAGAACCTTTTCAAAATTTGAAAGGGAACTCTTAAGATCTCCCAACATCATTTGAACCTGTCCCAACCCAAAATAAGGCAACACGTAATCCTGTGGCCTCTTGCTTTCCTTGACTGACGCCATATAGTAGCGTCCTGCAGTTTCATAATCACCTTTGCTATGATATGATCGTGCCAGATTATAATATGAATGAGACTTCATCAGAGGGTGGTCTGTTGAAACAAGTGCTATCTCAGTCAGCTGTTCCACGAGAAAATGTTGCCCTGTGAAGAAAAAATGGCTTGCTAAATGATTCAATGCCATGGATCAAAACACAGATAAGCAATAAAACGGAATTAAAACAAAAATAAAAGAAGCATGCAATCACAAGATAAACCCAAGATTTAACGTGGTTCACCCAATTTAGGCTACATTCACTAGAAATAAGCCAAACTTCTCCTTTATTCAGACCCAATGAATACAATACAATTCTCTTTATTTTTCATATTCCAAAGAGTAAATCCATGCACATAGATATAGCTTGTGCACCTCTTTGTAAAATTTCGCTTTAACCACAAGAAACCTAAATATAACATGCTTATAAATAATACATGCATACTAAATAAGATAAATATAAAAAATAACAACTCCAGTCATATTAAAAAGATAATGTTATTTTTATCCATGGCCATGCATTTCCTCCCCAAAAATAGAACAAAGAAAACAGTAAACTCCCACTTTAACTTACAATCAAATCTCCACAACTTTAATAATCTCCCATGCTTAGAGACTGACTACTACAACCCACTGCTACAAGTCACCATCTCAGACTCTTCTTTGACTTGCTTCTCATCTTCAAGATCAATCTTGAAGACCTACCGAAGCCAAACAACCTTCCAGTATTCTCTTTTTTCACCGCCTTTGTCAACATATCAGCAAGATTCTGACTTGTATGGATCTTCTCCAACTTCAGTTTTCCATCCTCCAAAACTGATCTAATAAAGTGATACCTTGAGTTGTATATGTTTGGTTCTCGAATGGAATGTTGAGTTCTTTGCAAGATGAATTACACTCTGGCTATCACTGAATAACTTGTAATCCTCTACTGTTTCTTTCCTGAATAACAACCTCTTCCATGAATCCATAAATCATTGCATCCATATCATCTCCTGTTTTCTTCTGTAGCAACAACATACTCCACCTCTCTAGTAGAGAATGCAACAATCTTCTGCAGTTTAGAAATCCAACTAAATGTCATGCCACCAACCATGAATACATAACACTGTGGTGCTCCTCCTACCATCCAAATCTCCAGCCATGTCTACATCAACATATCCTATGTAAGGAAACCTCTGACCCTCCATAGCACAATTGTCTGCTACTGGTCCCTCTCAAGTATATGAGAATCCATTGGACTACATTCCAGTGCTCCTTTCCTAGATTACTCATGTATCTACTGAAAACTCCCACTACATGGGAAATGTTTGGTCTTGTGCATACCATAACATACATCAAACTTCCAACTGCTGAAGCATATGGAACTCTAGACATATATTCAATCTCTTCATGTGTTTTAGGACATTGTTTCTTTACTCAACTTGAAGTGCCCTGCCAATGGTGTACTCATTGCTTTTGGCATCCTGCATCCTAAACCTGTCCAACACCTTGTTCACATACTCTTCTTGAGACAAAGTCAATATTCTACTATTTTTGTCTCTATTGATTCTCATGCCAAGAATTTTATTTGTTGCACCTAAATTCTTCATGGAAAATGTATTGGCTAATTGTCTCTTTAGCTCATTTATATCCTGCATGTTTGACCCTGCCACAAGCATGTCATCCACATATAACAACAAGATAATATAGGTGCCATTATCTAGTCTTTTAAAATAAACACAGTGATCAAAATGACATCTAGAGTAACCTTGTTCTATCATGAACCTGTCAAATCTCAAATACCATTGTCTTGGAGCTTGTTTAAGGCCATACAAGCTCTTCTTCAATCTGCACACCAATTTCTCCTTCCCCCTGACTTCATATCCTTGTGGCTGCTCCATATAGATTTCTTCCTCCAAATCACCATGAAGAAAATTAGTTTTTACATCTAATTGTTCAAGATGCAAATATTCCACAGACTACCAAACTTAAAATAGTTCTAATGGAAGTCATTTTAACAACAAGAGAGAAAATTTCATCAAATTCTATACCTTTTTCCTGTGCAAATCCCTTCACAACAAGTCTTGCCTTGTACCTCTTTTTTCCACCTTCTTCTTCCTTCAACCTGTAAACCCACTTGTTTTGCAATGCTCTCTTTCCTATAGGAAACTGAACCAAATCCCAAGTTTGATTGTGTTCCAAGGAGTCCATCTCCTCATCCATGCCTTGCTCCCACTTTTTCCATGTTTCTACCTGCATTGCTTCTTCAAAAATTTTTTGTTCTCCACCATCCGTCAATAAACAATAGTAAAGTTGATACGAATATAATCTTGCAGGAGGTCTACTTACCCTAGTAGAACGTCTCATAAGATTTTCTAGAGTTTGAGGCTCTTGTTGTTCTTGTTAATTTTGATCTACAGAATCAACACTGGACTATGCTAGGATTGATGCCAACTTGTACTTTTTGATTTTCCAGCCTTTGAGCACTTCTCTATATTTTATCTCATCAAGTGCTACATACTCAGAACTTTTCCAGCTTCTTATCCTATAGTTGTTCCATGTACATAACCCTTTAATTGAAAATAACATCCCTACTCCTAATGATTTTCTTCTCATCCAAACTCCACAACTCAAATCCAAAATCGTTATCACGTCATACCCAATGAAAGTACATTTCTTTGACTTAGCTTCTAGCTTGGTCCTATTCTCTTTATCAATGTGTGAATCATCAAAATGCTTCAAACCAAAAAACTTTCAGAAAAGAATATGTTTACCTTCTTACCAGTCCAAGCCTCCTCTGAGTACTCCACCTTCCAAAGCACTTGAAGGTCCTCTATTTATCAAGTAAATAGTCAGTATCTACAACATCCACCCAAAGCTGTAAGGGAAATCCATGAGCATGTAATCTCATGCTCCTTGCACGCTCCATGATAGTCATGTTTCATCCTTTCTAGTGACACACCATTCTGATTGTGGTGTTCTAGGAACTGCCTTCACCCTACATATTCCCATTATGTGAACAATAGTTATTAAATTCATTGCTATAGTACTCTCCACCATTATCTGATATGAGACACTTCAACTTCAAACCTATTTCATTCTCAACCAAAGCTTTCCACTTCTTGAAAGTATTAAATACATCATATTTCTTCTTTATACAGTAAACCCAAACCTTCCTAGTAGCATCATCAATAAAAGTAACACAATATCCGTGAACCACCAAGAGAATATACATGAGTTGGCCCCCACACATCCATGTATGAACCCAAGCTCTAACTTGTGTTCCTTCATTGGTTGATCCAACCTTGAGAAAATCTCACACGCTTTTGTTTCCCATACACACAATGCTCACAAAAGTCCAGCTGTCTATGTTTTTCAAATCTGAACAATTTTCCCTGTGAATGTAAAATATTCATCCCCTTCTCACTATATGGCCACCAGTTTGTGATGCCATAGAGATTGTGTCTATACCTGTAGTAGCTAAAATAGAAGAGGGATCAAGTACTAACAGTGGATAAATACAAATTACCTACTTTCTTACCTCTTGCAACCACAAGAGCACCCTTGGTAACTTTCCAAGAATCTGCTGTAAATATAACCATAGGTAACCCTCATCTTCTAGACTTCCCTACAGAAATTAGATTCTTCCTCAGGCTAGGACCATGCATCTGACATTATTCAACACCCAAGTTTACCATTCTGTAATTTAACTTGAACAATACCTTTTCCAACAATGTTACATGGCTCATCATCACCAAGATATACCTGCCCAAAATTCCCTTGAACATAATCTTGAGAAATACTATCTATGAGGAGTTGCATGAAATGAAGCACTAAAATCTAAAACCCAATATTCTAATTTATTATCCAAATAAATAATAAGAGCATCTTGTAACACATCACCTGCTATGTTTGCCTCTTTGTTCCCTTCTTGTTTATCTTTCCCTAATTTTAAAAACCAACAATCTTTCTTTGAGATGTCCTAAGTCTTTTCCACAATTCCAGCATACCATCCTGCTTCTAGATTTAGATCTTCCCTTCTTAGACCTTCCACGGTGTCCAACGACTTTTTGCTTTTTCCTTCTAGTCTTCCCCTGTTCTCTACACTCAAAGCATTACCAGATGACTCACAATGTGGTTTTTCTTCTACCATCTCTTCACTAAGAATCACACCAATAACATCATCAAACTTTAAAGTACTTTGAACCATGGGGAAACAAAAATTACTCACAACCATAACCAAAGTATTCCAACTTTCAAGAAATGAGCACAAACTTGGGGAAAAGATCCCTAACTTCATCATCAAAAATTACTCCTACAGTAGCTTAATTGATTAGTAACCGTGTTGAATTCATTCAAATGATCATTTACTAACTCACTAGTTCTAGACATCTTCATATTAAACAAACTTTTCATGAGAAATACCTTATTAGAGGCTGAGGGTTTTTCATACAATTTACCCAATTTTTCCATTAGATCTACCGTTGTCTTTTCCTTATAAATATTGAAAGCTACTGTTGTTTAGACACAAGAATAATCGTATGGTTCTCAATGCCTTCCGATCAAGAACATCCCTATTCTTCATCTATTCATAGTTGACGGCTTCAAATCTTTCTCTTTCAATGGTAGATAAAGATCCTTCTGATATAGGTAGTCCCTCCATTTGTATCTTCCATTAGCTGGAAGTCCAGGCTTGTTAAACTTCTAAACCCTGAAATTGATATATCTTCTGCCAATGGTGAGTCTCCCACTCAAACAAGCAAACCCTCCTGTGAGATTAATTTTTTCAGGCCGAAACAAAAATCTACTCTGATACCAAATATTGTTAGGATCAAAATATCGACGATTTTAATAAAACTGAAATCATAAATAGAAATAAAATAGCATGTAATCATAAGATAAACCCAAGATTTAATGTGATTCACCCAATTTTGGATACATCCACCAAAACAAATCGAAACTTCTTCATTTATTCAGTCCATGAGGAAGCTCCTTTACAATACAATTCTCTCATTCAAGTTTTCATACTTTTTAATGTAGTAAATCCATACACACTATACACACATAACTGATCTGTGCACCTCTTTGTAAAAAGTTATTTAAAAGTTCAACCACAAAGCTAACCTAAATATCACATGCTTATAAAATAATACATGCATATTAATAAGATGCCAAATAGAAATTACAACTCTCGTTTATTAATAAGACAATGATATTTTTGATCCTGGACAATATTCTTCCAGGAAATAGATCCCAATGGGTGACTAGCATTATTAAAGTATTTTAAAGTACTTCCTTGGTTTAGATATTTATCTTTACTGAGATTAGTCCATGGGTTTTATTGCTTAACAAATTTCCATCCCTGTGAAGAAAAAATGGTTTGCTAAATGATTCAATGCCATGGCACAATAAGGGTATAACTCAAAGGCTCTCTGCATTTTTTCCATTCCTTCACGAATACCTTTTTTTTCATTAACTTGCAAGTCCATTATTCCAAGTGCAACCCATGCTTCAACATTTTCAGGATCCAGCTGTAAAACACGCTCAAATGCTTGTTTGGCTTTCTTGAGCTGACCAAGTTTGTAACGGCACAAGCCTAAACCAAGCCTCACTGCTGCAGGGCAACTAGGATGAACTCGCAAAGCCTTTTTATACAACTCCAATGATTCAGTATACCGCCCACGGTTGAATTGCAGGCATGCTTGACCAAGAAGTGCAGGAATATTTTCAGGTTGTCCATCTAGCGCAATCTTGAATGCACCATATGCTTGTTCATGGTCACCTTTTGCTAGAAGCAGCTGACCTTTTCCAACCCAAGTTGATGGCTCATGTTTATCAATTTTGGAAGCCTTGTTATAGAAATGTGTTGCACGAATGAAATGTTCATCCTTCTCTCTATGCTTTGTCTCAATCTTACCAATGTTACTGTGGTATGCACCAAGGGCATTTAAAATGGCAATTCTGTCATACCTCACATCAGCATAGTACTCATCGATTTCTGGACTAGAACCTTCTTCAAGTATTTGCTGGAACTCATTAATTTTTCCTTGCTTGAAGTATTCCCTCGCTATAATAAGCCATAAATTGAGTGGAGCTTGCTCTGCTTTCAGAATGTCAAGAATGTCAGTGGCATCTTTGGGGAGGTTATCAAGTTCTACTGTCACTTCTTCCTCTGAATTTTGCACTGGAATGTACACACACGCCATCCTTCCAGGCAGGTTTTTCCTCTGCTACAAATTGTCCTTCATCACACCTGCAGCTGAGCAAATATGACTTCAATAAGTGAAGCATAGTATAAGTGTAAATAACGAATAAGATCTAGGAGTATGAAAAACACAATTTAACATGATATACAATTTTGACCACCTTTAACAAGAATATCCACAAAAATTGTAATGTCCCCTTTTTAGAATTAATTAATTCTTGATGCAGGAGCATCATCAAGGAGACATTCAATTACCAATTTCCTAGTTATGAGGTCATGGGAGTATTCTAGGCTATGTGAAGTCGAGAGAGAAAATTTGAATTTCAAAAGGGAGTTTTCCCTCCAAAAGATGTAATTCCATTGTAAAGGCATGTCAAAGAGTGTTGGCCCGTTCTGTTTGTTGGGATTATATCAGTGTCTTATTATGGTGTAGGATCTGTGGGATGACTCTTTGTGAGCTAAGGAATCAGTGTACACTGTAAATGCTTAATTTAGTGAAAAGATGGCACTTATGAGTCTAGGAGGTAAATGGAAGCTCAAAAGTCACAAAGTGTCAGTCATAATGAGTCTTACTGGTCAGTTACATTGCTAATAGTGCATGCAAGAAAAATTCAAGTATAGGGAGTGAGTTACGAATTTTTGAATTCATTCCTCATGGAGAGGATGAAGAGAGCTATGAAGAAAGAAGGATCAAACATTTTGTATGAGAGTTTAAAGTGGAATGAATACATGACTCTGTTATTGGGTGTGTTATCTTGATATTTCCGGGCTTACATCAAGAACTCATGATTTCTCCTCTTCAATGTGTGGAAGCATCTCTTTAGATATCTTAATAATGTTGGTGGTAAGCTTGAGTTGTGAATACTCTATTTTAGCATACAATAAATGTATGGGCTGTGTGTGCATGGTTTAGTTTTTGGTGCATTAAACTGTGTATGATCATCCTTGATGATAGTGAGCTGTGCTTAAGCTTAATACCCATCTATGGAGAGCATATGAAGTTATAGATTATACATTGCAAGCTTTAATGATTGTATGGCTTGACAGTCCAGTGTTTGTATGAGAATATTGGTGAGAAACATGAGGACTGTACAATGAACTCATATGATAGGGAGATCTTGTTAAGTCATCAAGAGTGAAGTTGCTAGGAGTATATTGCATGAAGTGTGGAAAGAAGGTGCTACTTAGGTGTGTGAATGTATTGCTTAGGCTCAAAGATATAAGATCCTTTTGCAAACTGTGACTGTGAACTCTTACAACTTGGGACAGTGGGAAAACCGAATAAAGCAATCGTACATGAAATGTGTGATGGAAACGCCGAAGGGGATTCATCGAGGATGTGAAACTGGAGGATCTAAAGCAATGGAAGAGGAAGAGAGGTGTTGAAGTAGGGGTTTGAGGGAGGTGCATTTTTCACGTGAGTGTAATTTGTGGTTAAAGAGCAACTTTTAAAACCCCAAACTATGGAACCTTGCCAAACTAACAGTAAAGTAATGTGTCATGGGAGAATATCAAACTCTGTCCATCAGAGTTCATAACGGCAACAAGGCTTAAAAGCCAACAAAATGTTTCGAAATCCTTAACACATTAACAAGTTATAGATTTTACTTTTTTCTAGTGGTCATATATGCCTTTATGGGCAGACTTTAGCACTGAACCAGAATTAGTTGAAAGCTTTGAGAATTAATTAACCATGTGAAACTGAACAAGGAATAAAATTTCCATTTGAAAATAATGCAACATGAAAAACACATCAATCTATGGAAACAAAGAATCACCCCCTTTCCAAGCCCTTGAGAAGTACAATTTAGGAGCACTTTTTGCACAAGAAGAATCACACCCTTTGCAATCCCTTCTGCACCATGGATTACGATGTTCCACAAGAAAACATGCATCATAGTCACCAATTACAGGTGACACATTGAAAGATTTAAGAAATGCTTACAACATGCCAAAAAAAAAAATTGAGCATGTAGATGTGCTAAACGAAAAAACTGGTATGTTCAGAGTATCATTAAATTTATAAAAGATGGAACAACTAAGAATATCAAACTGATGTGAATCATGTTATTACAGTACAAAAAAATAGTACAGAGAAACAGAACATAGTAAGGTCAAATTTCTATTAAGATCAATATAGAACAAAAAATTGAAAGTTGTTACAAATTTACTAAACACAAAAACTACTATACAAGGATGAAGGTATCCTAACAGAAATATAACACATAAAACAGAATTAGGTGTAACATTATACAGACCAATAAAAAACAGAATCCGGGCTACAATTCATAATTCAAAAAGAGCATGCTTAGTTAAGCCAACTATCGGATACTATCTCAAAATGGCCAGGGTTTAATAAAAAAGAGAATCCAGACTACAAATCATAATTCATAAAAAACATGCTTTAGTTTAGCTAACTATCAGATACTATCTCAAAATGGCCATGGTCTGCTAACAGCATTATCAAACAAATATCAAGAATACAAGAGTACTATGTATAATTTAATGGCATATCCATGCATAGCGTTCAAATTTTAATAGAAGAGCACTGTATAACGGCATATCCAGGCAAGGCATTCAAATTCATGGCTTCAAAAAATGACCACCATAACAATTATATCCAGGAAGACCTTGGAAGAATAAACATGCATGTTGAATAGATGCAGAAATAGAGTCTGCGGATAAAAACCACAGCAAGAATTGGGGTGTCAAGGTAAAAGACAGCATGTCCAATAATTCCAAACCATATGAGACCATGAAAGCAAATACTGCAAATTACTACCCGAAAATAGCAGTACATTTGTGATTTTTATAGACTGAAAAGGGGCAATTTCACCACCACAGGTAAGGCCCAAGAACATTAACTGGCACACTAGGCAAAAACCTCCTTGAAATAAAAAATTTAAGAATAGCAATATATTCTTATAGACTGAAAATGAAGAACTTCCCCAGTATTAGTAAGGTCCAACAGAGACTAAACCTCAAAATGGCTATGTATCTAAAAATCACACTGCAGGGAGAGAATACAGAGAAAGCCACTGAAATCAGTACAAATTATTCATCTTTCTGCACTCTCCCCTTGAGAAAGCAAGCTCAAGTGTACTTCAAGGAGAACAAACCCTCAAGGACATACATTATATGTAAACAGGTAAGAAGGAGCTAAGAATCTGCTCTAGTTAGCTATGGCCATGCATGGCATTCATTCTGACTTCTCCCTCCATACATAGTAGTAATAAGCTACAAAAGATTAAAGTCTTTAGGCTTCCAGCCTTCCACAGAGATTTACTTGAGTCTTTAGAGCTCCCCAGTTTCACATTTGTGATTTATAAAATACATGTCTGCAATGCAGGATGTGTTTTTCATTAAATCTTATCGATTTTGGGGGCTTTAACAAGGGGGTTGGCCTTGGAAAGGGCGAGACGACCAGTGGCCTTGTAGTCAAAAGTGCAGGCATGCATGTCCGAATACCTGTCTAAAGCACAGAACATATCTCCACATTGGCATGTGAACCCTGTCAGCCCCACACGCTTGTTGACAAAACGCTTTGTTTATTGAAAATTTCAAGTGTATCCATCGAAATGTCTACCTACGAAAAGCCAGCCACTCAAACAAAAAATAGAACCCTTTGTTTATCATAATTTACAGTATTAACTTTTAAGTTATTAACATCGAAAAAAGATTAAAATTGGAGACCCTCTGCTTATTGAAAAATTACAGCATACAAATGAAAATGTTTACATGCAGGAATCTCAAACTTTTTAACAAAAACCCTTCGTTTATGGAAAAATTTAAGTTTCTGCAGTAAATAACAAAATTTTCTATCCTTGTTAATTGAATATTACAGTATACATGAAAAAGCTCACATCCAGAAATCTGTAACCTTTAACAAAACCCCTATAATCATCAAACATGTTAAGGTTCAGCAGTACATAACTTGCATAAATTTTTCTATATCTTTAAACAAAACCCTTCACCACATAACCTATCAAATAATATTTTCTCTATAAACTACGGAAATCCTTTTAGTAATCAATTAATCCATTTTGGACAACAAACAAAGAAATAAACGAAAGGTCGTGGGGTTCTTACCTTAGGAACTGTTCTTTCCCGGATTCGAACACAAGACCTCTTGCGAAAAAATTATCAAAGAAAGCAGGCATTAAGGGGGTGGTTTGTTTCAAGCTGCAACGAAAATCATGCCGAAAGGAATGTTCACCTGGGACGGCTCCGATGCCTCCAGCTGCAGCTAGTAGCGCACGGTTTAATCGGAAAAAGATTGCAATAGGAGAAATAAAAATGATTGCTTTAGTAAAATCATATTTTACTTCTTAACTTATTAACAAAGTCATAGGGAATGAATGATTAATTACTTTGTTTTTAAAGTGCTTTTAAAAAAGTGATATCTCGAATATATTGAGAGTTTGAAGCATTTTAATCTCTCATTTTCTCTAATTGAGTGTAATTTAATTTAATTCATATATTAATGTCCACTAAAGGTTAATATTGATTTGTGAGACTCCAAAAGGTACAATTAAAAGAAGAAAATAAGTGTCTTATAACACATCCAAAATAATGTAAAAGAAAACTTAAACACGAAAAAGAGTAAGAACAACATTCCAATAGAGATATCATAAAGAGATCCAAAAAGAGGGGTCATGCATAGTGAATTAATTCTTGACACTCTAAGAAACACTTTTAATACTCAAAGTGGTGAAGATGTGTACAAGCCCTATGAGTCATTGAGTCTGCGATGCCTCGTTGGTTTAACATGTAAATATTCAAGATGACCACATGGCCTCTTCCCACTAATGTTGTCAAATAGATAGAAGTAGGATGTTATTAACCTAATGCAACCACATTGAAGACTTATGTTTAAGAAGTCATTGACGAGGGTCTAACATCTCTCATAGGATAAGAGCTAAACATCTCTGATCCTCGTAACTCATGAATGTCCGGGAGAGAGCAAAGAGAACCTTTAAAGAGGAAAAATATTTGACCCCTTATCTCATAATAAAGAAAAGTACATGAAAAAAAAATGGTAATTGGTTTAAGGGTCTAAAAGAGTAAATATAACAAATATGATTCTCATAAGGGATATAATTGTCTATCTCAATGCAACGCTGATGGGAACACACTCTGATAAGGGTAACTCTTAGGTTACAAGGTAATTGTAGTTTTGTGTACCTGTTATCCCATAAAATTGACAAGGGCAATTTTACCGATAACCATACCGAAAATTTTGTTTCGATCCCTCGTTAGGGATCCTTCGAGTTCGAAACGTTGTTAAATCCCTTCCCGGGAAATCTAGTTTTTGAACTTAGTCCTTTTTAGCCTTTTTTGGCTGGGCGCATGGATTTGCCTTGTAACACAAAGTTTTGGTGCGCCCCCTTAAAAGCCTTTGGCGCATGGTTTTCCATGTTATCACGTCTTTCAGTGCGCCAAAGGATGTTGAGTCTCTTTTGCGTGCACCAAGGCGCATGCGCCTTATTGTTGACATTGCTTTTGTTGCGCAACTTTTCGGTGCGCCAAAGGGCGCACATCATCTCGCTGCAACACAAAGTTTTGGTGCGCCAAAGGGCGCACATAACTTCATGTCGAAAATTCATATGGTGCGCCAAAGGCGCGCTCAATCTTCTGTTGTCAAATACTTTCGTGCGCCAAAGGGCACACGCTTTCCCCTGTCGACAGCAACCTTCATGCGCCATTTCAAAAGTGGTTGGCGCATTGATGACCAGTTTTTCTATAAATATACGTGTGCGCCCATGTCATTTTCATTCTTTTGCAAAGCACATGATCACTCTAGACTTGTCAGCCTCTGCTCCGTCGTTTTCATCGCCTGTGGACCCGCTCTCCAAACTTTTGCTATATATCTAAGGTGAGAGGTTCTCCCTCTTCTTCGTTTTTGTGCTTTCGGTTCTTTGAGTGTTCTTGGTCTGTGTTTTGCTTCACTAGCCGATGTTAAAATAAGAATTGGATTGAACTAGCTCCCCCCCTGTGCTGTCCCATCTCATTTTCTTCTTTTCTTCCTCCCTTCCCTCCCTCTTTCCAGATCTGCTGGTAAAGGGGTGTTGTTTTGAAAATGGCTTGGTTTGATAAACTTTTCTCTGAAACCTTATATGTCCAAGCAACCTTTCAAATGGAGAAAGAATGAAAAAGGTTTGAGCAAAGAGTTTAGTTCTATGGCGCACTGGCGCGTCTTGTTGCACTTAAGACAGTTGCGCCCCTCGGCGCATCTATCCGCCTTGTTGCATGATTGAAATCCGCACCAATGGCGCAACCTTTTGTCCTGCTACATCTAGAATTCATGCGCCCTCAAAGCGTGCCTTTTTCGCATGCTACAAGTATAAATCCCGTGCCTCCTTAAAAGCCTTTGGCGCACCATTTATCCATGTTACATCCCGTTTCCATGCGCCAAAGGGCGCACCCAGTTTTCGATGCAACACAAGCCTTCTGCGCGCAAGTATAAAGCTATCAAGACGTGGGCGCGCACCCTCCATTACAGAAAACATGATGTTGTGTAAACCCTTCATGCGCGCGCGCCATATCCCTTTTGGTGCACGAAAAATCCATGTTACACGGTCATCAATGCGCCAAAGGGCGCACCGAATACCAATGTAACATACAATTCCCATGCGCCCTGCCATAAAATGTAATCTGCTACACATCCATGCGCCATGCGCCTTGGGTGCCAGTTTAAACCTCTGCAACATTCCTTTTTTGTGCGCCTTATCTATTTGGCCTGCCAGTTGCATTTTTCATGCGCCCTGCGCCCTGAGCCTTAAAATATCTAACTCTTTCTTGTGCTAGCATTCCAATGGAAGATCAAATGACTAATTCAACCTTTTTGGATTGGGTCTCACTTCTTCTTCATGCAGATCAGCAACTGAGTTCGAAAGAACACATGTCTACGTCAAGCAAGAAAACCCACCAAACCAAGAGGAAAGGCTAAGCTGACAGAGGAAGAGATGAAGTACAAATATCAGAAGGTCAGGATGCCCGAATCACAGGCTGAATGCGGTATGGATGTCAGAGACTCAGAATTGGGTCACATTGACATGGATGAATTCTGGGTTAGAACTCAGAAAGTTACAAGAAGTCCATGGATGGACAAGTTAATAGGTAGTGCCCTGCACTTTGCCGGAGGAATCCCCGTCAGCGCTGTCAACAACGAATTCATGATGGTGATTGCCCAATCTTACAACAAGGACACAAGATGTGTCGAGAACAGTAAGGGCGAGGCAGTTTATAAACCTCACTGCCCGTCATTTTGAGTTGATACTTGGCATCCCTCATCACCGGAACTTCGTGGCTGTTAGCCAACAAGAATGCATCAAGGCCTGGGAAGACAATGAAGACCAATGCGTGCAGTTGATGAATGAGGTCTACCTAAAGAACAAGAAGGTGGTAACCCGGTGGCCTCAGACTATCCACCGAAGTGATTTCTCAGAGGAGCTCAGCGATACTATCACCTTCCTGAGCAGAGTCTTCGGGCTTTCAGATGCCCACTATTTCCATAATTGGATGCTGCAGTACTTGGAGACAATGAATAAGAATTTTCCCGATCAGCACTTTTGCTGGGGGGAAATAATAAGCAGCACCATCTCTGAGCAGCTACAACAGTTTGCCACAACGGGAGTATTCCATATGAACTCCTATGTGGTCTACGCTGCTGCATCTGAAAGAGATTATCCAGGGCTGAACCGAAGTGGAAGTTGGCCTCAGGTCAAAATATTATGATTATTATCCAGAGCTAAAGCTGGAGAATAGCATCCCTCAGTTCGCTAAAATAAATGATGCTTTCTTCTATCACATCATGTGCCTGCTGTTGCGACCAAATTTAACTCATGGCCGCACGACCAAGAATACATAGTGCAGCCGTGGAGAAATGGGGGGCCTTGTTCACCCAGTTTCCCACATTCACCTATCTGAGGGCGGTCAACTTTTTGGGAGAACCAACCAGGTTGCCGAGGTATGCTGGACCAAAGCTGGTTCTATTGGAACTATCAAGACAGCTGGTCATACCATGAAAAGTGCCTCAAAAGAAAGAAGGGCGGAACTCCTTTCCCCCTCACAGTAGGCCGATACACATGCTCCACCTACCACAAGGTGAAGGAGATGTATGCAGAGCTGGAACTCCTCAACTTGAAGCATGATTTCCCAGCCAGGCATACCTTCGACCAAAAGAGGCTGCCTGCCAAGGGCTAAGCTTGATCCGATCCACGTCCCTCAAATTGAGGACATTTACATTGATATCATCCACGAGGTGGAACTCAGAAGAAAGGATCATTCTCGCTTGGCATTGGCAAAAAATCATCCAATACGGAGTGGCCATCGTCCCCAAGGGCTTCCAAACTGCGGAAGATGAAACTGACAAAGTGTATAATGGCACAGATGGGGACAATTGGCCCTTCCCGGCCATTGACAGGAGCAAGGCTCCTCAAACAATTGAGGAGAGGGTCAAGGAGACTATGCGGGAGAACAGAGCATTGGTGCCGCATGAACAGACTAATCTACCTCGGGGGGTAGATTTCACAACTTCCCCTTTGGGCAACGCACCTCCAAGGTCAAAAAGCACTGAAAGGCAAAGGTGCAGAAGGTGAACCTAGCACCATTCAGGAAGAAGCCCCTGAAAGTCCTCTTCCCTCAGAGCCTGAACAAGTCATAACTCTTGATGAGGGATTGATAGAGGATGTTTCCTATACGCCCATCCACCAGGATGTCGGCATGCGCTACAGAAATCAGAGGTCCCTTCTATCCCTTCTTCTTCTCTTCCTCCCCTTCCTCGAGTGACTCAAGCGACCACTCCTTTGGTGTGTCCTCTGCCCCTTCTTCTACCCTTTCCCCTGCCTCTTCGTCTATCTTCTCCTCCCTCGCTGATTTGTCTTCCTCCATTTCTTCCCTCATCTCCGAGCTCCCTTCCCTTCCTATGTCTTCTGCAGTTGCGGTTTCCCTTCCTCCCGTGGACATTTCTTCGGCTATTCTTTCAATGCCGCCGCCGCGTGTCTCCACATTTTCCCCTCCTCTACCGTTGCTGCCGCCCCCTCTGTCTCTGATCTCTCAGCAGGCTTGAGCCAACAAAAGAGGAAAGTTCCCATCGCTACGATGACTTTTCGTCATTCCGGGCTAAAGGAGTGAAAGAAGCAACAAGCCGGTACACGCTATCAAAAGAGCGCAGCAGGTGAGAGAGTCATGGAAAGTAGGATACCCAACCCCCTCGAAAGGCAAAAGAAAGATCGTCTCTAACAGATTCACCGGACCCAAAGTCCACAATGGGGGACTCCTCAGAAAGTCTCCAGGGGAAGCCTTTCCGCAGTGGATGCACTCGGCCAATGAAACACAGGAAACGGAATAAAAGAGGAAAATAAAAAGGCTACTGAAGGAGCAGAACAAGTTTGCTTCAAGCATACAGAAAGATGGGAAGTGAACCTCCCACAACTGCTGCCGAAAACTCTCTGAGCTGCTTCAGTCATGGTGAAGATTAATGAGTATTCAAAAATCGGCGAGCAAAGGTATGGCTAGTTTCTGGCTTGGAGGAAGCCAGATCATCAAAGATAGTGAAAAAAAGTAATCGCCGAATATATCAGTTTATACCTAAACACCTTCGAAGAAGGCGAACAAGGAACTCAAAACATTGCAGGCCAATATCAAAAGAGTTAGAGCATGCTTTATGACTCAAGACGAGATTCCTTCAACAATGTTTGATGTCCATCTGAAAGATCTGGGCAAGTTCGGAGTATTAGGCCATTTTTTAAAGGCCCTCAAACAAAACTATGTCCACTTGGGACTATGGATAGATCAAGGAGGAATTCGTTCTGGAAAAGATAGACAAGGGTGAAGAAGAGGCCCTAGATCAATGCATCAAATGGAGAAAATTGTTCTATATGACTCAAGGGTTTGCTCATCTCTTCCCTCACCTTGAGATCAGCTGATGATACTATCCAGGTGTTTCAAGGAGATGCTTCTCAAGGGATAGGGCCCAGAAGTCCGTCGACCCGAATCCATCAACAACTTAACTGGCCGTAGGGACTTCATTGGGTTCTTATCGAGACGGAGAAGAAGAAAGATTATTCCAACCACTCCCGGAAAAAAGCTCATAGATGAGAGGGCGGGGAAACTTGCGAACATCAGTGAACGGCCACAAGGATCCATCACAGGCTCAATTTGGGCCAATGATCAGCAAGTTTTTGGAATACCCGCTCAGTTCACATATCATCACTGAGAGCATCAGCAACAGCAACCCCTTTTCGGCGCAGGATGATATGATGAGTAGCTTCTTCTTCTCTTCTTTCTTCTGCTCCTCTCTTTCTCCGACTTCTTTCCGTAAATCGGAAGTAGTCAGGATAGTTGGCACAATGAGACATCATCCCATGTTGCATCAGGGATGATGGCGTCCACAAAGTTGCAAAGTGTCAACATGACTTTTAGAATTGTGTAAATATTTTTGTAAATAAGTGGTGCTCCATTTGCTTCTCTCTCCCTCATCTTCTTAAATATGAGAAACTTTTTGTATCAGTGTTAGGATGTTTTGAAGCATTTTTCAGATAGAAATAGAACGTGAGGAGAGAAAGACTTTGAGCTTTCTTGTAACAGAAAGAACAGTAATACAATTATCAGATTTTGGTGCTCAAGCTCTGTGTTTATACATTAGCTCTTCCTTACGTTAGATCGATAATGTTTTAATCTGTTAGATTCATATCTACTTTTCCGTCATTGGTTTAATCAGTATTGCTTTGTTTTTTATGCAAGTAGGTTTTGGCTTCTGTTTACTACCAGAACAAAAACATAAATCTTCTGACCTTTCACTTTTCTTCTGCTTGGTGAATTCATTTCTTTTCTCCTTTTCTCCCCTCGGATCTGTTCTTTCTCCTTCCCTCCCTCTTTCAATTCCTTTCTTTTTCCGCAGCCTGGAATACTCTACCGGATGAGATCCCAACCCCGAAGGCAGAATCTGTTGAGTTTGCATAGGTTTCCTGCTATTAAAATAGCATGCAATAACTAGTTTCGCTTTGCTGTCTCAAAGAGGGGCTAAGCCCTGACACTGTTTTGGACATCTAATCCATAATCTGTCCGCCGCAGATTTCGGACCAACACACTACAAGAATACAATTTGGTTTTTCCTCTGTTTTTAAGGTTATAGGTAAATTCCCCTCAAATCTAGCATATATTGAGGAACTGAAATCAGGAATAGTGTTGATAAAGGGCATGGTTAGAGAATGAGGGTGAGATGGGTGGGGTATTCCAAGGCAGCAAACGCCGACGTTGAATGCTTAGATACAACTAGGGATATGATTTGAAGAGCAAATAGCAATTATATGCAAGGTCACTAGTTTAACCAAACAGGTGATATAATCCTGTTATCCCAAGGCTAGGAAGTAGCTCTAGGGGATATAACGGGTAATGTTACAGAACGTTAGGCATTTTCGATAGTACCAAATGGTTGGTTTGGTTGAGATAAAGGTCACGGTCTAGTCTAGGAGAAAGTTGGTCGACAATCAAGTCAAGGACCATCATCCTAAAACCGAACAGGTAGCTCGATTGAACAACAAAGCTACATATGGGTGGAAAAAGTGTAGTCTGTTGATGTTGGTGGGTAATTTAAGTGGTACGGCCTTGGTCGGGCTGATTGATGAGTGAGGGCCGTGGGTCGGGCCAATGGTTGGGGTTCTGCCTTTGGTCAAGGCCGATGGGTAGGGTGAGGCCTTGGGTTGGGCCAAGTTTTTTGGTTTGCGGCCTTGGGTCCGGGCCAAATGGTGGGGTGATGCCGTGGGTTGGGCCAAAAATGGTTTAGGGTAGGCCTTGGGTCCGGGCCAAATGGTTTAGGGTGAAGCCTTGGGCGGGCCTGATGGGTAGGGGTATGCTTGGTCGTCGGCCGGATGGGTAGGAGTTGAGCCTTGGGTTCCGGGCTGGATGGGTAAGGGTGAGGCCTTGGGTGGGCCGGATGGGTAAGGGTGAGCCTGGGTCGGGTTGGATGTTAGGTTGGAGGCTTGGGTCAGGCCAATGGGTAGGTTGCGGCCTGGGGTCGGGCCAAATGGGTTAAGTGAGGGCCGTCTGTCCCAGGTCGGCATTGGTGAGGGGGCCTTGGGTCGGGCCAGATTAGTTGTTCGGCCTTGGGTTCAGGCGAATAGATTAACAAGGGGGTTGCATAAAAGGTGATATAGGCAAGGTTTTAGAAAGGACGATTAGTCATAGGGCGAAGTTGGGGGAAGGGTTGGAGAACAAACCGATGTCGTTGTCCTATGACCGATAGTTGGTTTAGAACCGATAAACTGGTATCCTTCGGGCACAATAAACCCAGATATGGTTACAGGTCAAACAACCTATAAAAAGAAAAATCTCCATCATTCTCACATTTCAATTTGAAAACAATTTGAGTTGTCTACTTGGAGAGTTTGCGATGGAGCATTTGTTATTGAGGTGGAGCTATTTAGTTGAGGATGAGTTGGTTTGAGGGCCCCGAGTACGGAGAGCAGACAGGTTGATGGTGGAGGACTCAAAAGAGGACAGTTAGAGCTGGCACCGCCAGGAGGACAAGGATGGTCTGGACCAGCTGGACCACCACCACCCTCCAACCACGACGATGTTTCGTCGTACGGGTAGGTTTGACAAACCCCTCATTGTGTGTAGTTATGCATCTACTATATTTGGGTTTTGGAGGATGGTACATTTTGTAAGAAAATAAATTAAGAAATAGAAATGATTTGAAAAAGGAAGAGGGTCGATGTTTAAATAGGTTCAATGCGGTAGGGTGGGTAGTTATTAGGGTATTTGGGTGGGTAAATGGTAGAAATATGAAACAAATCGTTGGGGGGCGCGCAGGTTCGGCTTTGAAATTTAACAGCGACCGATGCCGGTCCTAATCGACCGGCAATCGGCCCGAATTTCCGAAGGGTTGGCTTTGTCGACGACCAGTTCGTCGGTCTTTGACCGTGTAACAGAATGTCTGGCAACAAGTGACACTCACCGCGAGGTAACACAATCGGTTTCTGTGATATGATCCGTACCGGTCCTTAACAGGATTTTTCTATTTTGTTGCGTCTTTCGGTGGTGGTTTTGGGTGGAAGTTCTCATTGGGGATGGCATTTTAGGTTGTTTGTTGTTGTGTATGATTGGGTTTTATGTTTTGGGTGTTAAGATGGAGGGGATATCGTAGAGGTTTGTAGGGTAAGATATGTGGGCCCATAGATGTGCGGATGGGTCTGGTGTGGTTTATTTTGGATCCCAGGGGATCCGAGGGGTAACTCGTTATTATTTTCTAAGAGAAGGCTAAGGTCGTGCGTTGGTTTTTGGCAGGCACGTCAGCAGCTGACGATGCGGGACCATGGATGCCCCCGTTTGTTGAGACGGATCGGCCAATCGTGTCCGCAGCGCAGTGGGGTCCATTATGCGTGAGGTGGGAACTTGGCGGAGTCCAACTTATAGGCCTAGAAGAGACATAAGTTTGATTGCCGCCCTCCGAGAGATGGATCCGGCACCCACTGTGTTTCATCTCCTGACTGGGGAGAGACTATTACTTGGAGGATGTGGTACTGCATCCTTAGACTGTTGATTGATGGAGAAGCAGTCTTTTCAGGTGGACGCAGAGACCCCCATGGACAAAAGCTCCTACACGTATTCGTGGATGTAGCTGTGGCTACTGACATATCACATGCGAGTTCGCGTATGGGGAGATGTAAACCGAGCCCCCGCCATGAGACAAAAAAAAACGGCCTTGCCGTGCTGATTATGATTGGGATCACCTGCTTCGCGCCTCCCAGACTCAGAGGGAGAACCGCTTTTGCACAACGGGCACTGATTGGGGTGTTTACATGAGGATGGGGGAGTACACACATGTTATGCTTGGGCACCAGTATACCTAGTGCAGTTATACCCAGAGCTGTGGGGCTATCGCCGGATGAGGCGATTGGATTTGCTCGACGTTGTTTTGCTTTCACCATGTTGGGCATATAGACCTCATAGCATTAGACCATAGGGCTGCCACAGGTTGTCTATAGATAAAACGGCTTTCAGAGTGGTGGGGTTCCAATGGGGCCAGCCAGAGCAAATGCCTTGCAGGCGGGAGGTCCCTTATTATAGACATATTTAGAGGGCTTGATAGTGGTCCTAGATATGGTAATTGGAGCCTATGAGGTCATCACCTATCACCCTCATTGAAGGAGCTCGAGCAGAGTGCAAGCAATCCAGTATACATTCTTGATAGCGGGAATGGAGGCTGGGAGAGTATGAGAGGATACCCCTGGAGAGGGTAGTAGGCAGATGGGGCTACGACAGGATTGCCACCG
This sequence comes from Taxus chinensis, assembly GCA_019776745.2. Taxonomy (NCBI): domain Eukaryota; kingdom Viridiplantae; phylum Streptophyta; class Pinopsida; order Cupressales; family Taxaceae; genus Taxus; species Taxus chinensis. The sequence continues at coordinate 768,816 of JAHRHJ020003243.1, forward strand.
TGCTTCCCCTCAGTACCAGAGGGATAGTAGAGGCTCCACTGCCTACACCCCAGCCCGTAGACCCAAATTGTGGTTGCTGATTAGGCCCGTCCGATGAACTAGATGAGCCCTGCGCACAGATCATTTTTTGTTGGTGGGCTGAAGCGAGAGTCCTCGAGGATAGCACAAGCCCCGCAACAACCCCAAAAAAAAAAAAAGACTTAGGAGCGGCTGTTAGAGTAGAGAGGGACCAGCTCAGAGGGCAGGTACAGTATTAACAGGGTATGCTTACTGCCGCCAGGCATAGATAGGTCTTACACAGGGGCAGCTAACCCAGCTCAGGTAAGGTACATTTACAGCACTAGTATCAGCACCACCATCGGCACCTTCACAGCCGCGGTATAGGTACCACCGCGGGGGACTCACAGCCACAGGACCACCACGGCAACTAGCAAGCACAGGCACGGGGCACTGTTATTAGGAAGTTGGGGAACCACCCCGCAACCTACTGTGGCTCGTGAGCGTTTATGGAGGTAGAGCGGAGGCCCTATACTATTAGGATATTCTTTGATGGTCCATGGCTATTATCAGCCAATGCGGCACATAGATCAGAGACTCTCTGCCAGAGATCTCAGGGGGTGCAGCCACAGCTGTGTGTCTGTGATATGCATAGGCGAGAGGCGCATAAGGAACAGCAAGGAGACAAGGCAGAGGGCGGTGAGAGCAGCTGAGGGGTCCCTATATATTTTGTATTTGTTATTGGACATGGGCACCGGTCTGTGAACCGTGTTGTGTTTATCAGAGGCCTACTGTTGCCTATATATTGGTAGCATTCATTCATTTTATTTCATTCATTTATTGTATATCCGGCCTGCGTCCGATACAAGTTTACAAGTTGATACCCGGCCTGCGAGCCAATATGTTTTTTGATATGTGAGGACTGGCCTACGAGCCGAGTTGATATTATTGACAGTTATTGCCGGCCTGCGTGCCTGCTTTGTTGTATATGAATCACAGAGGCCCGATGCAGGGCCCATTTTATAGTTTGGAAACTTTGTAGATATAATAGATATGATTTTTTGACCCACATAACTGTTCGGAAAATGCATTGAATGTTTTGTTTCGATGGTTTGTGATTGTGATGTCTATGAGTTTTGATTTACTGGTGTTATATACTTAAGTGTTGAGTCTTTGTTTGGGATTATATAGATATAAGGATGATTTAAATTGACATGTTTATATATTATGAAATGTTGTATGTTTTAGTTTTTGTGAAATTGAATGTATGTATCTGTTCCGTTGGATCCAAATGGTGTAGAAATTGCTGTTTTTATAACGGTTGCTGATTGCCTTTTTTTGTTTTGTAATGTAGATAGATGATATGTGCAATTTGTATGATAGGGTGGATTTTAATGTATGATTCTGAATAACGGTGTTGTTATGCAGGAAAAAAGGGACGTCGCCAACAAAACAATTAGGTAGAAAATAAAGAAAAGCTATGTTTAAAAAAGGTAGGTATATGACCGATATCGGTTAGATCCGATGTCATGGTAAATAGACCCGATGTCGTTAATAACCATACCTCTCTTATCTTCATAAAGGAGATTTTCTAAAATAGAAAAGCGGTGGTGGGCAACCTGAAGGTCTTATTTAAAGCCTTGCAAGAAATTAATACGCGAATCAACCCTTTTTGAGCCTTAGCCAAGTAATTGATTCGAGATTGAGTGATAAGGAGAAAAGAGACTGGAAGTGAATGTGATCTGAGATTCAAGGCAGAAAGGAATTTTGAAAAGGGTGGTGAACATGGCAGAACGAGGAGAAGCTCCCCGCAGCAGGGACGAGAGGAAGACAAGTCCCGACCCACAAGCTGGTGTCAGCCCAAGAGGTAAATTTTTTAGTAGTATTTTTCTTGCATGTGATAGGGCGAGTTAGTAATTAAGATGAGAAAGGAAGAACGGGTGAAGAGACATGAATTGGATAGGGTGAATGTATGGGGGTCTTAATCAGGGGTTTTTCCGGGTATGTTTTGTTGACAGAAGGGGTAAATGAAATCAAATTATTGTCATAGGTGGCATGTTTAGACAAGTGTAGATAATGACAGTGACCGATAGCGGTTAGAGAATAACCGGTAATCATTACAAAACCCACTACCGTTTTTTATAAACCATACCGTTACTGCAATAAGTTTCAGGTGTGAAGAAAAACCTTTGGGGATTTGATGGATTGAATGGTTGTTTTTTGTTGGACGTATGCAGGCAGAGGCAGGGCTGAGGATGGCAATGATAGTTTACCAGCACTATTGTCTGAATCCGAGCTTATTAACCCCAGCTTGAATGGACACTGATAAATCGTTTGGGGTTAAGTGGAATCGCTATTATTCAATAATCACGCGACCATGCTATGTTTGCATGTGTTATTTAGAGAATGAAATCTAGAAAAAGTACCTTCTTATCTCAACGGGAGAGATG